>JBANSL010000012.1:45373114-45770614 GCA_037127255.1 Persicaria tinctoria
TTTTGTTTTTTTTTATATAAAAAAAGTCCATTTGTAATCTGTCTTGTTAGTTTGTTTAATCTTTCGAGTACATGATAGACTTCCATCTTTCCATTTTCGCCAAAATGGAAAATAAATTATTATAATATTTTGTTTGGATGAATTTGCTACTCCAATCTATGTTGCTAAGGATGTTATGTTTCATTTAACCTTATTATCTTGCATTCGTATAGCAAAAACTAGGGTTGGCAAATGGTACGAAAATTAGCATACCAATCATGTATCAACTACAAACCGACTATGTTGGTAATCACACTTGTGGTAACCAACATGGTGGTAATCATCTTGGTGGTAACCACGTGAATGTGGTACGGTAATGGTAATGAAATCTGAATATCATGGTTACCATGGTTACCAAGTATATATATATTTTTTATTTATTTAATATTTTATTGTTATTACCTTGAAGTTTTACGTTTTTAATTTATATTTTGTGTTTTGATTTTGATCTAAATTGGTCCTTTCTACGTTTTCTGCTAGAAACAGTAGGAATATTTTGAATGTTTGAAAATTTTGAACTTGTTTTGTTTGAACTTGCAGGAACATTTTGAATGTTTGAACAATTAAACTTGGTTTGTTTCAAGACTTTGAACTGGTTTGTAATTTAGGTTGTAAACTTGATTTATTTAAACTTTTAATAGCTGGTAACCATATTATTTTTATAACCATATTTTTTCGTTCGATAACTTTAATGACTACCGAAAGGTAGCCAAGGGGTTTAAAAAAAATACAAATAAAATTACAGCTTGGTAACCATGGTAATGTACCGATGGTAACCATAAGTCGTGGTTACCACATGTGCGGTAACCACGACTTGTGGTTGATACGTGGTATGAAAATTTGCGTACCACCAGTTTGTGGTTGGTACGTGGTAATCATCATTTTTTTGTGGTTACCGTACCATGCCAACCCTAGCAAAAACTACACTTTTTCGACTTTATTTCCCACTAACAAGAAAAAAAAAACAATTTTTGATACCCCTAGTAGAGAAATTTAACGACCCTCGATAAATAAGTATAGTGTAAATATGATTGTATAATATAGAAGGTAGCATTAGTTATATACTACTAGTGGCGGAAGTAGGAATTGTTAGAAGGGGGCGCAGAATTTGGGTCGGGAATTTTTTTTTCCTCGGTATATATATAATAAAGAAATTTGTAAAAAATATATTGAAAGAAAATCATAAATTGTGGTATAAATATGATATTTTATTACGAAAATTCATACAATAATTTAATAATTTATATGTGTGTGTGTGAGCGCACGCATGTAGCATGATTAAGATTTTTTTAAAAAAAATATTGAAAGAAAATTATAAATTTTTAAAAGAATTTGTCATTGGTAAATGAAAAAGGATTGAAAAGTATGACAAAAAAACTCATAAGTTGTGATTTAAATATGACATTGATAGTAAAAAATATTCATATAAGTAAAAATTAGAAGAGTATTTTAAAATAATAAATAATCTTATGAAAATATTAAAAGAAAAATATAACCAAAAACTCATAAATTGCGGTTTACGTATGACATTTATAGTAAACATTTTTCATAGAAGTAAAAATTAGAAGAATTTTTTAAAATATGCGTAACATAATGAATAATCTTATGATAATATTAAAAGAAAAATATAAAATTTGATTTAAATATGACATTTATAATAGGGAAAATATGGTAGAAATAAAAAGTAATGCAGAAAGGTAATGAATGAAATTTGAACTCATGACCTCTTGCTTCTCTCCTACTTCCATCCCTCATTTTACCAAATAAGTTACACAACTTTTGTGTTTCTTTTCACATTTTTTTTATTTTTTTAAAAAATATTACGAAACTCCGTCGTCGGAGGGGGCGGGCGCTACCCCTGTATACTACTCAAAACATTTTCCTATTAGTGATAAAAATAGGACCGGAGTTTAACAAAGGTAAAAAACAAGAATTATATATTATTATTTTTTTGCTTATTTTCATGATTGTCTTAGTGTCCTTGATCTTTTTTGGCCTTTTAGGGTGTGTTTGGGAACGGGATGGATTTTAGTGGATTTGGTAGATGGGGATGGATTTTTGGGATGTAAGAGATGAAAACTCAACACCCAAATTTTGGGGTTTTGTGTTTAGTTGTATTTTGATTTTTTGGTGGATGGAGTGACGGGCAAAGACCGAATTACCCCCACTTATGCACAGGAAAAGACGAAATTGCCCCCAATTCTTGCCCCTCTTGAAATTCATTTCAATCATGTTGTAGACATTACTGGTGTTGTTCTTGATCAATTGATCATTAGCTACAACTTAACAAAACACATCAACCAGTAATATATTACTCTGAAAAACAAATCCACCCTTTATTTAACTGTTCTTACAGTGAGGAACCAATTTCAGTATCATTTCTTTGTTGGTTCTCTCAATTAAACTATCAAAACTAGCATCAAAATTTGAAGAAATCTAATGTGAGGACAGCAGTTTGATTGATCAATACAGTAGTACCTTCAAAGCTGATTTTTCAACAAGAAATCCAGTTCTTGTGAGTGCTGATGAGCGCCGACACCATCCCGGCGCACGATATCATCATCGGCGTGAGGAACCTGCCATCCTCATCCTAGAGATCAAACAAGGTCATCAGCCAATCGGCCAGCTCCTGAACGATCGAAAGCTTCTTCATCGAAATCTTGAAACTCAGAGCTCGCTCCCTCTCCCTGTTGTCCTTCGAATCGAGTCCTCTGGCCGATGAGATCTCTTTGCTCGAATCGAAGCAAGCTTTCTCCTAATTCAATTTCCTCAAATCCCTAATTTTCAATCCGATGCTGCCGACGTACCCTACGAGCTCTGTCCAGGTGTTGATCTTCTGCTGCTTCCGCGAGTGCTTCGGATCGATTAGACCTGACTTCGCCAGCCAGATGAATTGCTCGAGAAAATAGTAGATCCCTTCGCCGTCGTAGGCTACGGCATGTAGGAGGAGGGGGAGGCGGTTACCGTCGGAGGAGTAGGGAGTGGAGCGGAGGGCGTTGACATCCTGGACGAATTTGCCGAGGCGGAAGGATATCCGATGATGCCGATCTGGATGATGCAACTGCACGAGTTTGCACTTATGGAGGGTCGGGGGAGGCAAAGGGGCAAAACGGGGAAAACCGAATCCCCATCCTCCAAACGTTGGTTGAGGAGGTTCCATTTCCCATCCACTTCCATCCCCCAAACTCCCCATTTCCCACCCTTCAAACCCAGCAAACCCATACACCCAAACGACGCGGCGGGAAAACCGAGACATATTTGCCATCCCCAAACCCCTTAAATCCTACACCCAAACACACCTTAATCTATTGGACCGGTTCAGCGTCCGAAATTAGCGTAATCTATTACACCTGTCAAAATGTAACCCAATCTGAACGTCCGGAATTTTTTGGATCAAGACCCGAAATTTTTTACCCGAAATTTTTGTTGGACTCGAACCCGAAAAGCCGATATTTTTCTGGGTCAAATGGGTTTTAACCTGATGGCCCAACTGACCCACCCGATTTGTTAAAATAAAACTTTGACTAACAAAAAGCCAAGATAATCTCAAACTCGTATTAACTTTTAGTAATTAATATATTATTAGAACTAATTAATTTATAATGATATATTATTAAAATTATTCATGGAGATTCCAGTTTATTACATTTTATAATTACAAACACTCGATCTTTCTTTTTCCAATTAACTTTTATATTTATTTGTATTATATATTACTCTCTCTGATCGGTAATATTTGATTTTTAATTTTTCAACCTGTTTTGAAAAAGCTAAAATTACTATAAAATATTAAAATATTTAATTAAATTTTTATACTCATTAGTCATTACTTTCGTATGAAAAAATTTTAAAAAGTTAATTAAAACTTTGATACTTTATAGAGTTTTGAATTTTATTAAAAATAATGAGTAATAGTAAAAATCAAATATTTTAAATCGGAGGTAGTAAAGCTTTAGATGACATCTTCTAATAAGTATAGAGCCCAAAAATAACAACTTACCAACGAATCACATCTTTAAATTTACACTTTGAAGCTATCATAAAGTCATCAAAATACGATTTTTTATTAAAAAATGAAAAAACTGACAAACCCGAAATTGAACAGAAACCGGATCAAACCCGGGTTCGAGTTAACTCAGATATACTCGAGATCCGTTTTACCCGAAACCCAATTTATCTAAAACCCGAAATGACCCGGCCCGAATGATCCGATTGACGGCCTGGCTAGCCACCATAGAGGTCTATTCTTCAATACCCCATTGGTTTCTGGTTTTGTTTTTGTAGTACAGTGACGAGTGATATATATAAATACATATGAGGAAGAATGTTCTTGTAGGGCCGAATGGAACCGCGTAAAACCACAAGTCTGCCTCTCCTCTACTATCTCCTTAATTGGATGGGAATGGAAGCAGTAAAACTTGAAACGTTCTGTGATTGGAAATTGGAATAGTCTTTAATCAAATGCGTGTTGCTTAGCCTAAACACAGAGGCTCCTTCATACAGCCAACAATCCAAACACTTGTCCGCTTCGTTTTGGGGTTTGGTTATTGAAGGAAATGGAAGATCTGGCGGTTGAAGTGGTTCTCACTTTGATCGATAAGGTGTTGAGCTTTCTCTATGAAGAAATCGATCGCAACAAGAATGTGGTCAACGATTTGAAA
The DNA here is from genome assembly GCA_037127255.1 of Persicaria tinctoria. NCBI lineage: Eukaryota > Viridiplantae > Streptophyta > Magnoliopsida > Caryophyllales > Polygonaceae > Persicaria > Persicaria tinctoria. The sequence continues at coordinate 45,377,815 of JBANSL010000012.1, forward strand.
GAGATCAAGGCAAATATGAGCTCGATGAAAGCTTGCCTCCGGGACGCAGATGGAGGAGCCGTCGCCGACAGTGAGATGATGAAGGACCTTGTTCATCAGATTCGAGATTTATCCCACGAGATGGAGGACGTTCTGGACGAGTTTATGATACATGCTCCTCGTCATTTTTCCCAACACTCGTTGATCCAGAGGATGTATTTGTTTGGTCATGATGTAAAGCACTGGGTGCCCATTATTCATCTCCAATCACAAATAGGGTTCATCAAAAAAAGGACGTCGGAAATCAGAAGCTCGTCTACTTTCGATGAGTTGGCTCGTAAAAAGCCTAGTGAAGAAGGATCCCACCTGAAGCCAAGGGAGCAAGAAATAGCTGAAGGGGATGATGTGGTTGGCATCGATTCGCCAAAGCGGAACCTCATTCATCTGGTGATGAGTAATAGTAGGTGCAGTACACGCAAGACAATCTCGGTGGTCGGTCCTGGTGGCTCCGGCAAAACTGTTCTCGTCAACGCTATCTACAAAGACAAGACCGTAATTGACCAGTTTGACTTCCATGCTTGGCTCTCCATCCCCAATTCTTCTAGTTGGGAGCAGCTTCTCCAGAAGCTGGTGTCTCGCATCGGGATTGATTTGCCCTCTAGAAGTGGTGACCCTGCGACGAATTTGAGAAACTATTTGAAGGGCAAGAGGTACCTGGTTGTTCTTGATTATGTATGGAAACACCAAGATTTGACAGACATAAGAAGCAAGCTTCCGGATGACAGGAACGGTAGTATAATAATCATCACCACTCGGAATGAGGTGGTTGCTGTCAAGTGTTGTACACAAGAGGGTTGGCTTTTCCGTGTCAATGGCTTGGAGCCGGAGGATTCGTGGACGCTTTTTTGCAAAAAGGCATTTGGGAGCACTTGTGGAAAATGCCCTCCTCATCTGCAAGAGTTGGCCCAAGGGATTGTCATCAGATGTGAAGGGCTACCCCAAGCAATCTCAGAAGTGGGTAGCCTTCTATCAATGAAACAAAATCAGCCGGCGGAGTGGAAACGCATACATGAAAACATCGGAGCCCATATACAAGCCAACTGCAGCAGCACGATGCTGCCGAGTTATTATGATCTGCCCAGGTACACCAACCTCAAGAGTTGCTTTCTCTACTTTAGTATTTTGCCTGAAGATTGTTCTATAAAGCGTGAAAGACTGGTCAGGCTTTGGCTGTCGGAGGGACTTGTTAACAAGCATTTTAACGAACCACTTGAGACAACAGCTGAGGAGTACCTCAATGAGCTCATCTCTAGGAACCTTGTCACTGTGAGTAGCAGAGATTTCAGAGGGAGGGTGAGGAGTTGCCGTGTTCAGAACCCGATGAGGGAGCTCGTCCTCCAAAAGTCCAAGGAGGACAAGTTTATAGAGGTAGTCACACACTCACGGTCTGGGGTTAATATGAAAGAGATCCGTCGGTTGTCCTGCATTCAGGATTTAGGCTTCACAGGAGATAAAGGTTTTTGGCTACACACTGTTCGTAGCTTATTCGTGTTTGGATTGGGCATATCTTCCTCCTCGATGCTCCTGGAAATCCTACAAGGGGTCAGACTGTTGAAAATTCTAGACCTGGAAAATGCGCCTTTGGATACATTCCCTGATTGTATTCTTGATGTTGCCCTCCTCCTAAAGTACTTGAGTTTGAGAAATACCAAAGTTAGTATTGTTCCCAAAAAAATCGAAAGGCTTCGGTATCTTGAGTATTTAGATCTTAAAGAAACGCAGGTGTCCAGGTTGCCTGAGGAGATCTGCTCTCTGCAGAACTTGCAGCATCTTCTAGTTCATCGCTTCATCCCGACAAAGAATGAGTCCTTTGACAGGATTCAAGGTGTTGAGATTGTTGGAACATTCAAAGTGTTGAAATTCTTGCAAAAATTGTCCATAATAAATATTAGCCACGACCCGGGATTCTTTAATGTTCTTCAACAGCTCACCCTGCTGAAGAAGCTTGGTTTAGCCAATCTGAGCAAGGATGATGGCAAGTCCTTGTGTGGTTCCATTGAAAAGATGACAAATCTTTCGACCCTGAGCTTGACATCAACGAGGAACGAGTATCTGGATCTCAATCACATGGTAGTCTACCCTAAATTTCTACAACATCTGTACCTAAAAGGGATGCTGACAGTTCTCCCGGAATGGATTCCTTCTCTGAGTAGCTTAGTCAGGCTTCTTTTAAAGTGGTCAAAGCTTAGCAAGAGTCCAATTGAGTCGCTAAAGTATATGCCTAGTCTGATGGAGCTGGAGATGGTTGATGCCTTCACAGGAGAAGTTCTTGTATTTGAGGCAAGAGGCTTCCAAAACCTAACAACACTACGCATAGAGCAGTTCGATGGCCTTGACACTATACAGGTGTATGCTGGCGCAATGCCCATGCTTCAGAAGCTCACTATCGTCCGATGCCAGGTTCTAAAGGATCTTCATTTTGGTATTCAGGAACTCAAATGTCTCGAAGAGGTGCTGCTCTATGATATGCCTCAAGACTTCACCCGTAAACTAAGAGGAGATTTTCAGAGGGCTAATCATGTACCACGCATCCATTCTTATACTGCAAATGCCAACGGAGAATGGGAAATCCGGAACTTGTCTTGATACAATTTGCATCTACCAATGGCCATGTGTTTGTATATGCTGGAACATCGATCAGTACCAGAAAGGGCAGTCTCTCTTAACCCTTACCAAGTGTGGCTCATTCATCCTCGCTTCTGTATGTATGGGCATCCATCTGTCATCCTGCATCATTCTTCTTATTCCATATATGCATGCCATTTAGTTCAGTTTCAACAGTGTTTGTTGCTTTATTTATGGATTCAGTTACATGCTTTTCTTTTACTTGTGATTACAGCTTGCACGTACACTCTCTACATTTAAACCATCAAGTTGTTGGTATTCTAATTTTTTAGTAGTCAGAAACAATAAGTTAATCAGTAAATACTGATGAGTCAAATTTACTTGAATCTATGGTGAATCAAAGTTGTAACTTCCTGTTGCTTGTAACTAGCGCGGAAACTGCATTTTGTGTCATGACAGTAAAAAGTACAGGATTCAGTAAGAGATGCTGAAACTGATCAATGCTGAAATGGTAAGAATTTTTAAAAGAAACCAGAGGTTGACTCCAAATCAAACCCAAAAAAATTTATATATATTGATGAAGAAGAGAAAGGGTATGCAGTATGCTGTATTCATCCGCTGCAAAGCGATGCGCGAGGGTGCTAGCCAACCCCAAAGTGCTGACATCTGCATAAATGACATCTGCATAAATGGTGGTTAAGGATCTCTACAATATTTATTAATCATCGTTCCATGTTTTCATATATTTTTATAGATTCTTTACAGTTTAAATAGTGTGTAAAAAAATGAAGTTTATGGGTATGGTGTAAGATGCTTAAACTGACGCGATGTTCGACCAAAAAAAACAAAAAGATTTAAACAGCCGAGGTGAATATTACATTGGATATAAATATTCACTTGTTTCCGAATTAGAAATAAACATATTGACTTTGGTGAGTCAACCATTTATAGGTGAGTTGTCTTTATATGTAGCCAGCTCAATGATAATGATGTATCATTGACAATAATTGGTTCCACTAGAGCTTCGTAAAATACCGGAAAAACTAAATACACTGCTAATTTTTATTGGATACACCGTTAATCTTAGCATCAAGCTGCGGAACTCGCTGCACAACACGATGCGTAACTCGCCTTGCGTCAGACCAAACACGCCCTAACACCCCCCGCCAAACATTCTGCGACGGGTTGCAAAACAGGATACGCGGATGAATGCAGAATATCTGGGAATGAAACCAAACGCGACATAAGGGAATACGAATGGACTCCGCAACACGGTGTATTTGAAATTCAAAACCAGTTGCGCATCGGGGTGTGGAGAACGAGGCGTATCAAGTACGATTCGTAACCACAATCGGTGGTATGACTTTCGAACTCAGATTCCGAGAGTGACGACGGTTTGTGATTCCGACAGGCGGAGAATAGAATGGCGGTTGAAGAGAGCGGCGGAAAGAGGGGTACAGGAGGCGAGGGCGGCGGTGGAGGGCCGGCCGGTACGCCTGTGGTGCTGGTAGCCGGTGACGAGCCGACGATGGAGGAAATCTTCGATTCGTTGGACTGGAGAGACAGGGAGAGGGCGGCGATGGAGGCGGAGGAGTTGGGCAGGGCGGCGGAGCAGGTGAGGACGATGTCGGAGGGGCAATTAGAGGTCGAGACGGCGCCGGGGCAATTAGGTGGCGGGGATTTGGTCGGTGATAGGGGCCGGGGTGGAGAGGGCGGAAAGGGGGTCGGCCGGGGGTCCGAGAGGTGTCGATTGAGACGACGTGTGCGGTGATGGAGCGGGAGGAGGAGGAAGATGCGGCTCTGAGCAGGGCAACGGAGGAGGAAAGGGCGGTGGAGGAAGAAAGGGCTCGGGAGAGGGATAGGGTTACAGCGAGGGCGGAGGACGCGAACGCGGCGGCTGTGGCGGCGGCGGCGGAGCCGGATAGGGTTACAACGACAGCGGAGGAGGCAGCGAGGGAGGCGGCAGAGCCGGACAGGGTTGAGGCGGAGGAGACAACTACGGTGGCCGCCCCGGAGGCGGCGAGGGCTTCAGCGGAGGAGGCAGCGAGGACGGTGGCGGCGAGGGCGGCAGCGGTAGAAGGGAAGAGAGTGTTGCGCCCGCGACCAAGAAAAACATTATTGGCGGAGGTAAGTATTGCGTTGATAATTAGTTTTAGTTTTCATTACTCTTCAATTATGCCTAAGTTTGAGTGTTAAGTAAATCGTAATAGTGAGAAAAAAAAATCTGTTAGTATGTGTGCGTGGCCGCGGCCGTGCCCAGAACGACTCAACAGATGTGTTGCGCGACGAAGAGGCGACTTCCAACATAGCCGACGCGGAGGCCCCACCTACCGTACCGATCGTGCAGACCCATTTCCCCTTGGCAAATGATGACATCGACTCATTCCTGACAATCTTCATCGACAGAGTGAAGAACGTCGGTTCTGACGACCATTGCGGATATCGAGCATTTGCTGAGCTCCTTGGTTTGGACGAGAATGAGTGGAAACAAGTTCGTCTCGCCCTCTCACATGAGATGACTGAGCATCGACACGTTTATAGCCACGAACCGCGACTGGGCGACTACATTTTTAAATGTACCTTCACCGGCCCCATTGTCGACCGAGAGTACTGGATGGAGTGTCCTATGATGGGTTTCGTCTTCGCCACAAGATTCCAGACGCCCTTGGTCATCCTCAGCAGGAAATATCCGATGCTTCTACTCCCTCTCGATGCACGGGACCCTCCCCCACAGAAAGCAAACTTGGCAATTTGCATCGTCAACAACAGAACCCATTGGGTGCCGGTGAGCTACCAATTACATGACATATTTTTTCCACACTTCACAACCACAAATACTGACGTATTCATTTTACTCTTTCCACATGTATGGTTGCGTGACGACTCATTGCTCCCACCCATATACCCTGAGTGGTATCGGCACCGACAATAGAGCGTTGTTGGATGGGATCAACCGTTTATAGCAAAAATCAACCAATACCGTCCCTTCCGACTTCAAGATGGACCCCCCTGTTCTACCTGTAATTTTCCGATGTGTTACTCGTGTCACTGTCTTTTGTTTATTACAACTACAAATCAAAACACTTATTCCGAGTATTTATGACTTTCTATGAATGTGTCACGTTCTCAACGAATTATTCTTTAAACAACATAACTAAAACTATTATACCAAGCTTAAGGTAAGGAGTAAAATGTTTGTCATACGGAAAACCACTGCTGCCTTAGGTCCGCAGTGTATTGCGGAGAAAAACCGGTTACCCCAAGACGTTGTTTGGCTGACTTGTAAATAGTGACCCCTACTTCTGCAACCGTATGCGAAATAACACCGTATATCGAACCACCGCTTACCATAAGACGTTGTTTGGCAGACTTCTGAACAATGCCCCCTAGTTCCGTAACATTATGCGTAATAACACTGTATAAAACACCATGTTTGGCATGACGCCCGCCGATGTACGCAATGTGTTGCGTACCGAGTTCCGCAGCTTGATGTGAAGATTAGCGGTGTATCTAATAAAAATTAGCGGTGTATCGAACAACCCCTTAAAACAATCTTACTTCATCCAACAGATTTAAAAGGACTGTATTAAGAGATAGGAAATTTTATTGAATTATAATGCACTATGGCGCCTCACTCTTGGATAATGCATTATGATCCTCTGTCCAATGACAGCTTGCTATCTTGTCCTCATCTGCGTTTTCTTTTCGTTTTTCCTTGTTGATCAATAATTCCCCTGAGTGGTATAAATACTTCATTTTAGTTATTTTGGAATGTGTGAGAGACATTTACATTAGCTTTAGCTGCAAGGAAAACCCTAAAAAAATCAATGACTTTATTTTGATATCTCCTTACTGTTCTATTGATTTGTGCTCGTTTTAGCTCATTTAGTTCATTGATCTAGCCATTTCTGGCTTGGATCTTACATTAAAACCAAGCTTTTTGCTTATGTACCAACACAAGAAACGACATCGAACCCTTATGCAAGAGTAACAGGACGTTGGTCGTTGTTGGCATCTAGTATTCTTTGTAGAACCCTCATGCAACAGTAAAGAGAAAATATCAAAATGAGGCTCGTTTCCACTGATTTTTGCTTACGATGGCACAGCAGAACCCACAACCTCAGTTTGTCTTGGCTAACAATTAGTTGCAAGGTCATTTTGGTGATCCTCTCTTCTTAGCTAATTTCGATCATCTAGGTGCGTAACTAGTCACTACTGTCTTTGATGGAATTAGGTGCTAAAAATAAGCTTGGTTTCATTGATGGGTCATGCGCTAGACCTGTTCCTAAAGGATCTGCTGATTCTCAAAAGTGGGTAAGAGCAGATTTCATGGTAAGATGTTGGCTACTTAACTCTATGTCTAGCTCGATCAAGGGGAGCTTTATCTATGTTGATTCTGCCAAATGATTGTGGGATGAGATCATTGAGAGGTATGGTCACTCTAATGGTCCCTTGATTTTTCAACGTAAGAAGCAATTAAGCATGATTGTTCAAGACAGTCTTTGTGTTGTTGAGTATTTTAACAAGCTAAAGGTTATTTGGGATCAGTTACAAGTGTTAGAGGGAATTTCTGTGTGTACTTGTGGTGGGATTGTTAATTGTAAATGTGATCTGCGAAAGAAACTGAAAGATGCTGAGATGAGGAACATGTTGATGTAGTTTTTGATGGGCTTGAATGAGAGCTATGAAGCTGTTAGAAGTCAGATATTGTCCACTGATCCTATTCCTAATCTTAATAGAGCTTATTATCTAATCTACCAAGCTGAGAGCCAGAAAAGGGAAAATACTTCACATTCCACACCTCAAGATTCTAGTGCTTTAGCAACAAGTAAACAGTCTAGCATGACTTATTCTAAGACACCTTATCAAGGTGGATAAAGTTTAGAGAGAATGGATTTTAAGAAGGAAGGGCAGAGCATATATGAGAACAGATATGAAAATAGATATGATAAGGTTGACAAGGCAAACAGGAAGTGCAATTTATGTCATCAGAAAGGGCATTACATGGAGCAGTGTTTTAAGCTTCATGGTTATCCAGAATGATACCATGGTCCAAGGGGCTCTAACAAGGTATCTGCTAATGTTGCGGGAATGCATGAAGAGGATAATCCTTTTGAGGAAGATAAGCAACAAAAAGGAGGGTCAGAATCAGGCCTTGATAAGGCACTTTTCATTGTTGTCTGCCAAGAAGTCTTTAAGATGATGAACGGGAATAATCATGTTGATGGGTCTTCCACAGTCAACTATGCATGTAAATCTTGCTTTTCCACTGTGAATTCAGTTAATAAAGAAGAGAATTGTATAGAGTGGATTGTTGACACAGGTGCTAGTGGTCATATGGCGAGTAATGAATCTCTTGTTCATGGGAAAAGGAGATTATCTCAACCATTTATGTGGGGATGCTAGATGGCCATATTATTCATGTCACTGAGTCAGGAAAAGTCTTATTATCAAGGCATATCACCCTTCAGAATGTTCTTATTGTGCATGGTTTCAAACATAATTTGCTTTCTATTGAAAGACTTGTTGATGAATCAGATTTCAAAACCGTGTTTGATAGATATGGTTGCACTAACAGGGCCCTGGATGTGAAAACATCTTACTAAGAGGTTACAGAAAGGGAGGCTTGTACAAGGTGTTTCAAGGGATGAAGCTGGAATCTATGAAGGATTTTGCAAGAAGCAGTATCAGTAATACTCCTTTTATTTTGCAACCACTAAAGTGGGCTTAGATGTTTATCATATTAGGCTTGGACATACTTCAGTGTCTAAATTAAGGCATTTGATTTTTATGAATGACTTTGATATGGATGATATGTCATGTGATACTTGCATTTTGGCTAAGCATCATTGTGTGCCTTTTCAATTGAGTAATTTTGTTGTTGAGCACATCTTTGATTTGATTCATGGAGTCCTTATAGGACACATGGCATCACTGGTGCCAAGTACTTCTTAACTATAGTTAATTATCATAGCAGGGCAACTTGCACTTTCTTATTGAAGGATAAGATAGAGGTGTTAAAAAATGTGAAGAATTTTATCAGCTATGCTATGACACAGTTTACCAGAAAAGTGAAGTGCATTAGAAGTGATAATGGGAGAGAATTTGTTCATAGGGAGTGCTCTAAATATTTGGCTTCTGAAGGTATAATCCATTAGAGGAGTGTTCCAAATACTCCTCAACAAAATGGCCAGGTGCAGAGAAAGCATAGGCATCTCCTTGAAATTGCAAGAGCCATGAGAATACATGCCAACCTTCCTGTTAAGTTTTGGAGTGAATGTGTGCTTGATGCCACCCATGTTATCAACAAGTTGCCTACTGCTGTCTTGAAGGGGAAGACACCTTATGAGGTATTGTTCCAAAGAAAGCCATCTTACGAAGAGTTAAGAATCACAGGGTGTCTTTGCTATGCCCTAGTGGAGCAATCTAAAAGAGATAAGTTTGTTGTCAGAGGAAGAAGATGTATTTTATTGGGATATCCACGTGCTAAAAAAGCTCACAGGCTGTATCATTTGGAATCCAAGCAGTTTTTTGTCAGTATAGATGTCATTTTTAATGAAGAAATCTTTCCATTCAAGAAGGATAATGTTGCTAAGAAAATAGTTAATGGAGCTCCAGTTTTGCCTCTTGTTAATCCAGTTGCTGACTTTGATAATCAGGATGTGTTTCTACCAACCACAAGTGATGAGCCATTATCATCAGAGATGTCATCTTCACATAGTGTTGGTGTTGAGCAAGCAAATGGCTCTCCATGGAGAAATGTTGATCCTCATGTTGGGCAAGCTAATCTAAATCTTGTATATTTCCCACCATTAAGGCGGTTTGTCAGGAATATTACAAGGCTAGGAAGATACAATGATTTTGTATGTGCTGCTACTTTAGGACCAAGAGCAAGTGCTTTGCTGACATAGGTTCTCAATGATCTCGAGTGTTGCTCTCAAGATTTTGTTGCCTCATTTTCTAACATGGTGAATGTTGCTAAGCCAAGTTCTTATAAGGTTGCAGTTAAGAGTACACTTTGGCAGAAAGCTATGAACAAAGAGTGGCTGACCCTTGAAGAGAATCGAACATGGGTACTGACACCTCTACCACCAGGACACAAACCCATTGGATGTAGATGGGTGTACAAGATTAAGTAAAGACTAGATGGATCTGTTGAAAGGTACAAAGCTAGGCTTGTAGCCAAGGTCTATATTCGGGTGGAAGGAAAGGATTATAAGCATACTTTCTCCCAAGTGGCCAAACTAGCCACAGTAAGGCTTATTTTCTCTCTAGCTGCTAAGAAGGATTGGAAGGTATATCAGCTAGATATAAATAATGCCTTCCTTCATGGCACATTGGAGGAAGAAGTGTATATGTGTCCTCCAGAAGGTTTATTTTTAATAAAATATATTTATAATATTATGTAAATTATGTAAATTATTCTTAAAATAACTCACAATAATACATAAACTAATATGTAATGTGCAATGTGAGACAAACAAACCCCATCCTTCTCATTTTATAGACTTGGAAGTCTTCCTTCCTTCCCCTCATTTCCAATGTGGGACAAAAACTTTGTCCCACATCGAAAATATGGAGATAGAATGAGAAGGCATGGGGCTATATATATGTATCCAACTACCACATTTCTTCCACTTCACTTGTTTCCTACATTTCCTACATTGGAAATTAGGTTGGAAATGAAGTTTGAGAAATATATTCTCATATTTTTTTCTCTTACATCACACAATGAAATTATTGTGGATGAAAAAATTAATATGGAGATATAATCTTCCTACATTTTTAACACTTCATATCAAAGTGATAAAATGTGTTGTGAAGATAAAATCTTTAGATATTATTTATTTATTTATTTTAATAGTCATTTTTTTAAAAAAAAAGATTTTTTTTAAAAAATAATGTAACCCGCCGGGTCAACGGGTCGACCCGAACCCGTCAACCCGTGAGATTTACGGGTTAGGGTTCGGGTCGGCCAACCCTGACCCTTGACCCGGCGGGTCGAACCCGTCGACCCGGCGGGTCCGACCCGTGGCCACGCCTAGCCTCTGGTAAATATTGTTGGAATATGGGGTTGTCCCACAGTGAAAATATTGAGATGTCATGAACCAAAGAAGTAGTCCACCAAACTTATATGTCATGGACAACATATAAGCTTGGCAGACTCCTCATTTCATTGTCAATTGGTTTTGAGATGGAACCTCGTTGGATTTGTTGTATGTGGGCCCACACACGACCTCTCTTGCTTGTCTTTAGCCCCATCGAGCCCAGCCGAGTTTAACATATATAAACATGTTGATTTAAGAAGAAAAATGGAAACTTCATGTGGAGGTAATTTGCCTCATTTAAAAAACTAGAGTTTACTTCACGCATCCACAACCTTATGCTTATTATATGTGCAAACCATCTATTGCTAGTACATAGGTTGAAATTAGTTGGTAGCCTAGCACGAGAGATGAAGCCACCAAAGAAAGCTCAAGAGTGAAAACCCCTAAAAGAAATCTCACACCGTCCCTTGTTGAACACACCAGAAGAAGAAAACAAGAACAAAAGCACAATCCCAAGACCCTAAAAACTGAGAAAAAATAACCCTTAAATTGGATTTCAACCTTTAATTTGCACATAATTAATGACATTATGATTTGGTGAGATTTGATTTAAACTTGATTAGGGCTCTTGCAATATAAATGCTAAGATTTGAGGATTCATGATCAAAGATCATCTTCCGAAGTGCCCAAGTTGTCGACCTCTTTTTTAAAATAAAATTTTAGATACTTTCTAGCTTGATTCGGCTTAAAATTGAGCTAAGAACTGGATTTCCGAGCTCTGGTGTTGTCAACGTTGGCCATGGGAAATGGATGCGAGCTCTGGTGTTGTCAACGGGAATCAGATAGGATTTCCGATTGTGGACGAGCACTTATCAATCGACGATGGAGAACGGCAAAGCGAATTGGAAGGGATCGACGCCCCAAGTCAAGAATTGCAAGACAAGAATCAAATAACCAGGAGCAGCAACCATGGAGGACAACCGGCAAACAGTGGAGCTCAAATCGTTCGGGATTCACCAAGAATCGCCGATCTGGAGTTCAATATATTTTCAGAAGGTGTTATTGGCAATTCGAAAGCTAAAAGGATTGACGATGATGTAGTCGAATCTTCAATAACCGATGAAATTGCCACACCAATTGAAGATATGTACCAAGAAATAGAGGAGATTTCAAAAGATCTCCGTTTTCCAACCCAATGTGATTCTTCAAAGGTAGAGGGGTTGCCGTAACCTTCAAATCCAGAGTACGAAAACAGCATCGATGATCTTCATATTGTAACCGACGAGTCGGAGGTAAATCTCAAACCCTGTGGGAGTATGAAATGCGACTATGCACTCAATGAATTGGATGAACTTGTTAATCTTTTTATTGAATTGATGGAGCTTAGATTAGCTAATTCTAGGAAGGTTGGCAGGACTGATAGTTCGGCAAATTCAGTTGGGTGTCTTGAAGTCTATAGCGCACATAAGGTGCTCGATATAATGTCTAGTAGCTATGTCGACACTAGTGATCATTCTATTCAAATAGGAAGCACACAACTAGTTAAGGGTGTTCGAAATTGGCTTTTTGACCCTGGAGGAGGCAATAGTCGACAATGTCTAAGCGAGATTGTGGACGATTGTTGGGTCGAATCAGCTGTCGTAGTGCCTGCAGACAACCATCAAGTGATGGTTGAACTTGGATATCAGATTTTTGATCCTGGAATTAAGTGTTTGGGCATGAAACTGAAGGGGTATAACTCTAATCAATTTATAAGCACTTGGGTTGTATCTTCTCAATGTTTAGAACCTACAAAGCAAGTCTATCTTCAATGGCCATTCGAAAGAGGGCGAGCTTATGCTATCTCCATCGACTGTTGCTCTGCAGATTTAGAAATGGACATTGGCTGGGGTTTTGCCTTTGATCCAGGTATACCGAATGGATGATCTATGTGGTGGAATTTCATGTTGCAAGTAGGTGGAACAGGGCTACCTATTCTATGTTACTGTGATGGCAATTGGCGCTGCACATTTTGAAGGGATGATGCCTTAAAGAAATTCCATCATGAATTCACCAAGAATCATTTGCCTTAAATGATTTAGATATATGTACATGCCTTGTGAATGTGTAGTATGACTTGTGCCTGGAATTAGTTGCTAAAATTGGCTACTGATTTTTTTTGGGGCTGCTTGGAATATGTGTGATATCATTAGGGCTGGCAAATGGTACGGAAAATATCATACCAGCCACGTACCAACCACAAACCGACTATGTTGGTAACCACACTTGTGGTAACCAACATGGTGGTAACCATCTTGGTGGTAACCACGTGAAGATGGTACGGTAACGGTAATGAAATCTGAATACCATGGTTACCATGGTTACCAAGTATATATATTAATTTTTTTATTTAATGTTTTGTTGTTATTACCTTTAAGTTTTAAGTTTTTAATTTATATTTTGTATTTTGATTTTGACATAAATTGGTCCTTTCTACATTTTCTATTAGAAACAGTAAGAACATTTTGAATGTTTTAAGACTTTGAACTTGTTTTGTTTGAACTTACAGGAACATTTTGAATGTTTGAACAATTGAACTTGATTTGTTTCAAGACTTTAAACTTGGTTGGTTTGAATTGGTTTGTACTTTAGGTTGTGAACTTGATTTATTTGAAGTTTTAATAAGTGGTAATCATATTATTTTTTATAACCATATTTTTTCGTTTGATAACTTTAATAAATACCGGAAGGTAGCCAAGGGGTTTCAAAAAAATACAAACAGAATTACAGCTTGGTAACCATGGTAATGTACCGATGGTAACCACAAGCCGTGGTTACCACATATGCGGTAACCACGACTTGTGGTTGGTACGTGGTATGAAAATTTATGTGCCACCAGTTTGTGGTTGGTACGTAGTAATCACCATTTTTTGGTGGTTACCGTACCATGCCAACCCTAGATATCATAAGAGTGGTTCAGCATGGAGGAGGGAAGCAATCTGTAGCATCTCTAGACATTCTTGGACAGAAACCAGCACGACATTCATGGAAGAGGTTGCATGAGGAGAACTCCTGTAATATTGTTGATAGATAGCAAGTGGAGAGGGCAATACAAGCTACAATAGGTTTTACCAACCCTATACATAAGCCATTTGCAGAGTTCCTTTTTTTTTCAGTGAATAATTGTTGCTGCCATAGTGGTCTACTGATTTTCTTTGAATTAGACTTTGGGGACAAGCTACAATTGTTATTGCCACAGGGGAGGGAGGGAGTAATGTTAGGACATAGTATATAAGAGGTCCCTTGTACAGTTTAGCATTCATTCTTAATCAATCAAATATCATTCTCTTCTAAACTCTCTCATTAGCTCTCAATGGCTCTCTCTCTCTCTCTCTCTCTCTCATTCACAGTTTAAGGTCCCTCTCTCATTCACAATTTAAGGTCCTAACTAGACCTGTCAAAACACAACCCGACCCGGTGACCCGATCCGACCGATCGAAATTTTTTGGGTCAAGACCCGGAAATTTTGACCCGGAAATGTTTTTCGACCCAAACCCGAAAGTCCGAAAATTTTCCGGGTAATCTAGGTTTCGACCCGGTGACCCGATTGACCCGGTGACCCGGTTGATTTATAATTAAATATAATTAATTTTTTTTATATTTGATTAAAATTTATCGCAAAATTATCAAATTATGATTTTTTTTAATTTAAAAAAGAAAAAATTGACAAACCCGAAATCAACCCGAACCCGCCCGAAACCCGGTCAAACCCGGGTTCTAGTCAACCCGAAAAACCTGGAACCCGTTTTACCCAGGACCCAATTTACCCGAGACCCGGAGTGACCCGGAGTGACCCGACTCGAACCCGACCGAAATGACCCGTTTGACAGGACTGACAGGTTTAGTCCTAACAGTCTGTTTGACACAAGCTTATTAGAGCTTTTTAAAGAGTTATCAAAAAGCTTTTTGCGGTTTTCGAAAAACTAATTTTACAAAAATTCTATGTAATATGTCATGTCGAATAAGAATTTAGCCTTTTAATATATCCGTAAAGGCTAAAATTTTTTATCTAGATTTTAATTTTTGAGATAGATTAATCTCTGGCACGTCAATAAGGCGTTCAAGCCGATTTAGTATTTACTGTGTGTGTGGCCATTGCAACGAAACAGAATTCTACCTACACAAAATAGAATTGGGTTATTTTGGCAACTAGCACATTATGAATATCTAATTAGCTAACTAGCACCTAAACAAAAGTAATTAACTAACCTAGCACCCTTCCCAAATTTACTATTAAGGTCAACGGTCAAACGACCGGCCTTTCGGTGTTTTTTTTTATTATTTTATTTTATTAATGATGCCATTTTTTTGATGCCATTTTTTACCATGATGTCATTTTTTGCTGTTTTGATGCCATTTTTTTTTACATTTTATTTTCGCTTTAATGCCTCTTTTCTAATAAAATTGATTGATGACACTTTTTTAATGCCATTTTTTTCAAAACCTTGATGACATTTTTTTGTTCATTGTGATGTCACGTTGACCATTGATGCCATTTTTTTTTACTGTTGACTACTGATGACACTTTTTTCATGTCAATTTTTTGATGATATTTTTACTGTGCTGCCAATTTTTTTTCAAAGTAGTTTTTTGATGACATTTTTTTCTTTAATGTGATGCAAATTTTTTAAAGTAGTGTTTTAATGCCATTTTCCTAATGTAATTATTTGATGCCATTTTTTTAATCAAATCGTTTGATGCCATTTTTTTTTAATTTAATCAATTGTATATCGATATATTTTCATCGATTTTACTTTTGTTCATTGATGACACGTTTGTGATTACACTTCATTGATGCAATCACTTGTGGTGACATCAAAGATTTTTTACTGTATGGTAGATTGGATGTAATGTGTATGGCCTATGAAAGATGGCAAAAGAATTATAAACATGTAGAGGAAAACATCAATTAATACCAAAAACTCAACAGCACTAAGCAACTAAAAAAGACTAAATGAAATGGAGTATAAAACTCAGAGCCCTTTGAGGAATAACAATCCAAAAATTTCAGATTCCTTTAATCTGAATGACAGTTACAAGGAAATTGTTCCAAGGAAATTTGAGAGTATCGAAACCCTTGGCAAAAAGCAAAGGCTCAGATTGTTCCAAATAAATTATTATCAAATAGTAAAAAGACAGCCCCCTCTCGACTTTGTCATCATCATCTAATGAGAATTAGCCGCCGCCAGATCCGTACTTCTTGCCCAAGACGATAACCTGAAGCTTGTCGTACCCGGCAAGGACTCCAGCGCCTACAACAGCACGAAGGATGTTGGCACCAACACCCTTGAAGAGTGACTTGACGCCCTCGTTCTTGAGGATCTGGTTGAAGGCATCCAAGGAGCTCTTCTACTTGATATCTTCGCCGGAGGTCATCATCATTCTACGACAAACGGTGTCGATTGGGTAGGAAGCAAGCCCAGCACCAATGGTAATACCCCATCCGAGGAGGAAACTAGCAAGGAAACTATCCTGTAACATTCAAAACCAGAGAAGTTGAAGGATGAGTTAACATGATAATAGAGTTGATCTAAACTACAGACAACTTGACTACATCCAAAGAAATTGGTGATTTACCTGCATATCTCCCGTCAGCAGCACTGGCTTCAGGGAATCATACATTCCAAAGTAGAGACCCCGGTAAAAAATAATTCCAACACATGAGATGTTGAATCCACGGTAAAGTCCAGGAACACCGTCAGAGGCAATGGTCTTCTTGTACACATCAACCAAACCGTTGAACTGTTGCTCTCCGCCCTTCTTTGCTGCCTTTGCGTCGTTGTACAGCCTTGTAGGAGCATAATCCAGAGAGTACACAAACAATAGAGATGAAGCACCAGCAGCACCACCAGATGCCAAGTTACCACCAAACCACTTCCAGTAACCATCCCTGTCTTTCTTGAAGATCAGGAATGTGACATAAGCTGGATGGAATGGTGTTGTTATAAGAACATGGAGATCAGGAATGTGCTTCTCAAGTTCTGCAAGACACAAAACATACACAGTCAATCAAGTAGAGCTTGGGCTAAGCTTGGGTTCAGAAATCTCATCAGAACTCATTTTCATCTTAGAGCTTATGTTACAATTCACATTACAGCAAGTTGCAAAGCAAGAAACTAAGCTTATAACCAGAATTCAAGGAATTCATTATTCTTAATAGTTATCTCTTCGGTTTATACACAGTGATTCCAGAAGCTACACAACTCAGTTTATCCACCACTGTCACATAAACCACAATGGAAATCGGTTCAAGACAATTCACACACAGCAGATGGCAAATTTATGCAAGAACATGGAAATCGGTGCAAGAACATGCTAGTATGCTACGCCACTCACATGATACAAAGATGTTGGAACCAAAGTCTCGTAAGAATAAATACTAGATTAAATACTATATTCAAAATACAAGATTAATTGTACCAATGAGTGCTTATCAAATAAATATACACAAGATAATACACCAGTGCATCTTTACCCTCATTTAGTTCACAACTAAAAAGGAAAAAAGATACAGTAATTCCTTTTGAAAGTTATACAGATTTAGCACATCAGTATATCAATCAACCCTGTTTCAAGAAGACTTAAAATCCTTCAACCTGGACTCGACATTAGGCTGCACATCAATGTAAAGAGGACACGTAACACCAAGAGTAAGTGGGGTTGAAATGAAGCAACGTTAATTTAGCAAGAAAAGGGTAAGGGATGTGTTCAGCAATGCTAAAATGTCATTGTATCACCATGTTTTTACCTCATTAGTTATCTTATTAAGCCTTGTTAGCTAAAAGCACCATAATAACATGACAAGGAACGCACACCCAAAGACGCACCTTGATGATGAACCTCTTGATCGTCACGCTCTCAACAGCTGGATTCCAACATGACAAGTGCTCTCAAGGATTTCAATCCAGAAGATCCAAGACCATCTTGATCTTTTGATAAGGTAGATGACAATGCTGGATATACATATACCTACATATCAGGTAAGCAAGATAAGAAGATGATACCAAATTGAGTGCATTTCTAACTGTAGCAAACATTATCAATCAAATTAAAAGAAAGGAAAGAAAGAGACCAAAGTATGGTGTTATTGAAAATGTCTGCTGCATCAACAATTGTTAATGAGTAACCAGAGATAAGCATGAAAAAAATACACACGTGTCAGTTCAACTAATGAGAACTTTTGAATGTCAACATATTTCACACAATTATAGAAATCACATGTTTGTATGCTACTTCTCCTTTTTCTTAGAACTCTCCTTCTTCGAATTGTCAATCACTTAAGGTACTGATGTTATCTTATACACGATTAATGAACAACAATGACACTCACATTCATTTTCCTAATCTCTATAGTTAGAGTTACATACTATCAATTTCTAAAACAACATGAAAATGCAGAGCAAGAACCACCAAAACCTAGAAGTTGTTAAGGATTAAGTTTCCAAATCCCTTTAATTCCCCTCAATTCCTAAGTGTGGTGTATGTACAATGTACCTACCTTGAGTATTCTAGCAAATCTGCTAAACAAATTCATCTGAGAACCTGCGCCAAGGCCATGACAATTGCATCGATCGGCAAGAGTTAACCGCATTCCAGGGGGTTTCCATGTGACTCCTACAACAAAAATACAAAATTAACAAATGCAGTAACAAAAATGGCAACTAAGAGCGGGCTTGACAGAGCCTTTGAGTTAGCTTTTAACTAGTACTTGGCTAATCCGTGGATGAATTTCATACGAGCGTAGATACTATTAAAAGATCAAATCTTGAAATTACAAACTTACTAAGACTAAGCATGTTGCAACATCACTGGAATCAATCAATGACAGCATTGACAATGTGCTATAAAAATGAGGAAGTAATGATACATTGCAGATTCATTGTGTGCAAAAATAAATTTGGTGACATTATGCTATAAAATGAGGAAGTAATGATGCCACTAAATCCTAAACCATCAAGTAATCGAACCCATGTCGATTAATCGATCCTCACCAATCTCACAATCTATAGTATAACCTATCCTTGCCTAGACATTTCTACAAATACTTGGTGGGCAGCTTTAGACACCAAGATTTCAGAAAATTTAAGATCAATCCAAGTATTTGCAATTACATTGACTCAAATGATAGAAGGATTTATGAAGTTACCTTATGGGAAGGACTCACTTTGTCGACACCAGTGTCCTCACAATAGAGAAAGACTGAACCTGGCCTTTGGAGCTGTCGACATTTCGAGCAACAAACGATCGGAATTGATCAGACGGCGATGGATGAGGCTCACCGAGGGCGTCGTAGAACGAATTCTCAGTTGTCTGGGGAGCGCCGAAATCGGGAAATTCGACAAGGACGTCGTCTAATTCCTCCTCCTCCTCCATGAGGACATCGTGGATGAACCTGAGACAAGCGTCGTAGAAATCGGGAGGTTCCGGGGGATCGCCGCTGGAGCTTGTTCCCGACACCGGATCCAGATCGGGACTTAGGGTTTCCAATGGTGGAGGGGGATCTGAAATGGAGAAAGTGAAGGAGAAAGGTTGAGCGATGGTGAGCGATCAGAGGTAGGAGAGGATGGATCCAGATCGGGACTTAGGGTTTCCAATGGTGGAGCGATCAGAGGTAGAGCGAGAGAGCGAGGGTGCTACACGCTTAAAAAAAAATTAAATGGGTGTTACAACAACCAATAAATAAAGTGAAGATGCTATTAAGCTAATTAGATTAGAGCATGCCCAACAGATGCTCTATTTTGAAGAATATTGGATTTTTGGAGAATATTGGGCTTATTTTTGGCCCAACAGTTTCCCCAAACCAATCTCCAAAATAGAGATGGGTAGGGTAAATACGCTTGTTTGCCCCATATTTGCAGCAACGCCGAAAATTTTTGCAGAACCTTTTTCCTCCTTTTTCCCACGTTCTTGAAACCTACTTGTAGAAAAACTGCAATTGAAAGAAGCTATTCAACTATTTCTCTGCCTGAAACGAAGGTACAAGTGAGTTTTTCTTCAATGGTATACCTCTCGAGTCTATTTGTGTTTAAATAGACAACCATGTGTGGTTCTTATAATCATACTTATTCTAATCGGCAACCATGTATTCGGCTTTTGTTCTTTGTAAATCGGCTTCTACCCCCTTTTAAGGTTGTAATCAATGATTTTCAAACTCAGAATTCAGTTTTTGCATGATTAGATTTAGAAGATTTTAACTTGGCAACTTTCGATTCAAGTTAGTCTATGTGCCCCAATTTCTACTTATTAGTTATTACTTTGATTAAATGAAGATCTTAACATGGCAATTTCGGATTCAAGTTTGCTCTTGGTAATGTCCTAATCTGCTATTCTGCTTATTTCTTTGATTAAATAAATTTAAATTTTTCGAAGCAAAAACCTTTCTTTGTGAATTAAGAGAGCCCCACCGTCTACAGGTGTACATATATTCCAATGCCTGGGCCTAGTGTTGTATATTAAAATTTAATTTATAATTAAAAAAATAAATTTACCATTCTTAAAAATGGGAAACCGTTGGAATTGATCCAAATTTTTTTTAAGGAAGATGCATTTTCATTCTCCATTTTGAAGAAAATTTGGGGATGTTCTTAGAAAA
Organism: Persicaria tinctoria; assembly: GCA_037127255.1. Taxonomy (NCBI): domain Eukaryota; kingdom Viridiplantae; phylum Streptophyta; class Magnoliopsida; order Caryophyllales; family Polygonaceae; genus Persicaria; species Persicaria tinctoria. The sequence continues at coordinate 45,398,098 of JBANSL010000012.1, forward strand.
AGGTGATATTTCAGCAAATTTTCTCAATAGAATTCTCATTTTTTATTTAATTTTTGGTATTTGTAAATAGAAGATAATTCATGTACAAGTGGGACATATTGACAAAGTCTGTCGGAACCATTAGGCCTTTAGGTTTGAACAAGTCTTTGGAACCGAGTTTAATCCAAGGTGTGGGCCCACCGAAAAGTCTCCCGTTGGAATGTAGCATAGGTCCTTATGAGAAGTATGCAACGACTTAGGAGTTAGGACTTGTTCTTCCTCACTAAAATAATGCTAGTTGCAAAGCTGCACAACAGGCCAACAAGATATAACAAATACAGTAATAAGATGCTGCAAAAGGCATCTGAATTCTGAAACAAAAGGGAGATTAATTAGATCACTCAAATATGTCGGATGCGGTCACAGTTGCCCTTTTTCTGGTGGACAAGGTGCTGATTTTTCTCAAAGAGGAACTCAGTCGCAACGAGAAGGCCCTAGCCGATGTCAATAGGATCAAGGGGCATCTTGGCAGGATGCAAGCATGCCTCCAAGATGCGGAAGGACGTGAGGGCACCAGCCAAATCATGAGGGTTCTTGTCGAGAACATCCGAGATGTAGCCCATGAGATGGAGGATGTCCTTGATGATTTCATGATCCACGCTCCTCGTACTTTCTCTGCAACCCACTTCCTCCAGAGGGGCTACGAAGTTTGCCATCATATTAAGCACCGCACCCCTGTTCAAGCACTCCAATCCCAGATAGCAAGCATCAATGCAAGAATGACAGACATCACGAGTTCATGGCAGTTTCAAGAGCTGGTTCGTAAAATTGTAAGTCCGCCAGAAAGCTCACACGACCAAAGCTATAGGGACGAGGCAGGAATGTTTGAAGATGATGAGATCATTGGCATTGATTCGCCCAAAGGCTACCTCATTAACCTGTTGACTGAGAGTGAGAGGAGCAGCAGACGCAAGGCGATCTCCGTGGTGGGTCCCAGCGGAGCAGGCAAAACGGTTCTAGTGAGTAGTGTGTACAAAAGCAAGAGGGTAATTGGGCAGTTTGACTGCCATGCGTGGCTGACTCTATCCCATACCGATAATCCTGAGCAACGTCTCCAGAATTTGTTGTCTCAGTTTTGTATGGGGATAAATTATCCTCTTGGAGCAGACACCGCCACGAAATTGGAGAATTATTTGGTGGACAAGAGGTACATAGTAGTTTTGGATGGCATCAGGAGAGATGGCGACTGGACATCCATTAAACGGGCGCTGCCTGATCGTTTCAATGGTAGTGCAATGATCATTACCACCCAGTATGATGATGTTGCTCAAAGTTTCGCGGATCCAGATAATCACATTCTCCGCGTCAATGGCCTGACATGGGAGGATTCATGGAGGCTTTTCTGCAAGAAGGCCTACAGGAATAATAAATGTCCTCCTGAACTGCAAGATTTGTCTGAGATGATTGTCACCAGATGTGAAAGACTTCCTCGGCCAATCTCAGCAGTGGGAACTCTTCTATCAAGGAAGCCAAGGCGACCAGACGAATGGAGCCGAGTACATGACAATCTTGCGATAGAGATGCAAGCCAACTGCATCAACACCATGTTCCTCCAGAGTTATTATGACTTGCGAAGCAACCAAAAGAGTTGTTTGTTGTACTTCAGTCTCTTTCCAGAAGATTATTCCATAAAGCGTGAAAGGCTGATCCGCTTATGGTTATCTGAAGGATTCATTGACAAGTCAGGAACTGTACCACCACAGAAAACAGCCGAGGATATCCTCAATGAGCTCATTTCCAGGAATCTTGTAGATGCATCAAGCAGAGATCTTAGAGGGTGGGTAAAGAGCTGTCGTGTATTGAACCTTACAAGGGAGTTCATATGTCAGAAGTCGATGGAGAAAAACTTTGCAGCAGTTTTCTCAGACCAACACATGCACCAAAGGGATGAAACCATACACCGTCGGTTGTCCATTCAGAATGCTTCTTCAAGCTTGAGAAGAACGGAAGGTTTGCACTGGGATAGGGTTCGTAGCTTATTCATATTTGGATTGGACAAAGTGTCTACCAATATTGCAGGAACCCTACAAGGGATCAGATTATTGAAGGTTCTTGATTTGGAAAATGCGCCTTTGGATAGTTTTCCTGAATGTGTTCTTGATGCTACTCTTCTGAGGTATCTGAGTTTGAGAAACACCAACGTTAATGAGATACCCAAGACCATTGCGAGGCTTCGGTATCTTGAGTATTTAGATCTGAAACAAACCCAGGTCACGTGGTTGCCAGAGGAAATCTTCTCATTGCACTACTTGCAGCATCTCTTGGTCTATCGTTGCAACCCAATGAACTATGAGACCTTTAACAGGCTACAAGGTGTGCAAATAGTTGGAGAAATGAGAGTGTTGCGTTACATTCAAAAGTTATCCATCATAAAAGTTGATCAGAACCCAAGATTCTTTACATTGCTTGGACAGCTTACTCAGCTAAAGAAGCTTGGTTTAAACAACTTGCGAGAGAAGGATGGGTTCTCATTGTGCTCATGCGTCGAGAAAATGCGGCACCTTTCAACCCTAGACTTGACATCATCGAGCAGGGAGGAGATTCTTGATCTTAAATACATGAATGCCCGCCCAGAATTCCTCCAGCATTTATACCTAAAAGGAAGGCTGATGATCCTCCCAACATGGATTCCTTCCCTCAATGGCTTAGTCAGACTTCTTCTAAGGTGGTCAAAGCTAAGTGTCAGTCCAATTGAGACCCTTCAGCATTTGCCTAATTTGATGGAGTTAGAGATGATTGATGCCTTCACAAGTGAAGTTCTTTGCATTGACACAGGAGGTTTCCCCAAGCTAAGAACTCTACACATAGAACAATTTGAAGGCCTTAACACAATAGCAGTGTGCAATGGTGGGCTGCGCATGCTTCAAAAGCTCACTATTGTCAGATGTATGCATTTCTTTGATCTTCCTACTGGTATCGAAGGACTCAAACATCTTGAAGAGTTGCTGTTCTATGATATGCCTCCACACCTTATCTGCAAGCTTGGTAGAAACAGCTATGAACGTTGGAAGATTGATCATGTGCCAATCATCCACTCTTTTTATGTCAATGTAAACCATACATGGGGATTCCAGAATTTTTCATGAAAGTTTACAAGGAATAAGGTCAGTACCTATGCTTCTCCTTCTCGTCCATTTGTCACATACTTCAAAATGTCTCTTTCTGATTGTTGGATGATCGCCAAGGGAAAAGGCATAAGGATTAGCAGCTCCTTCTCTGCTTCTCTGTAGACACATACAATAAATATGATTAGCTCGTAATTTTATGATAATATTTATTCCTTGTTGTTGACTGTTGTTGTTCTGTCACTTTTTCCTGTCTAAATTATGTCCTCTTGTAATTAAAAGAAAAGGCTTGGTATAGCAATCTGTAAGCTAATTCATGAACCATATGAAACACTTTTTCCCCTTTGGGGTTCTGTGTAACTGAGCAATTTCAACAACACAGCCCCCCCCCCCCCAAAACCAACCAAGGAAAAAAAACAAACAAACAGTGATTAAGTAGTTAATGTTTCTCTTCAATCTTGGCAGTTTCTCGTATTTTGCTACCTATAGAGTTCCCAATTTCTTTTCAGCCCTCTGATTTCTAGCCTTTCTCGTTTCTCTTATATACTCCTTTGTCTTCTTGATTGACATACTTGTGACTTTGAATGCATCAATGTGTCCAATTGATGACAGAAATTGAGAATTACCAGGAGAAATCCTCAATCAAGTGAAAGCGAATCAGTAAGAACAACAAGCCCACAGAAGTGCCAATCTATTTTACTAACAAATAATGATCAAGGCCTTGCAAGATCATATATTGTATATCTCTGCCGAAGTATCAAAAGAAGGGATCAATTTAATGATTATCCCACTCCCCCCCATAATCCAAACGTCTTCCTATAGCACCTGAGCTCAACTCAAGTTTATACCCGTGGCCAGTATGAGATGATTAATTCTTCATCTCAAACATTTTTGTAGAAAAGGGGATTAATTTGGAGCAAGTACAAAAATTACTCATCATGAGTGATCCATTAGTTCACAAAATTCACATCCAGCACTTCCCTGCATCAAATATCAACAAGACAAAAACAAAAACATTGCCCCAACAAAAGAGATACAATACACAACCGAATCCCTTTGTGAAGAGCTATGTCATCTGTCTTAAACCTTCTTTTACTAATCTATCAATCCTGTTTCTCCCTCCATTGCAAAATCATAGCAAACAAGATTCAACAACATATATCCTAGCTGTAGAAAACTTTTCAGAAATCACATTACATGCAAACCTTTTACTAATCTATCAATTAGCACATTTCATTATTATGTAATTGACAAGGATTGGTAACATCACTGTCAGTCATAGAAGCCATAGGTCACAGCCACTATCCAATATAAATAAGGGACATTGTATCCCATTTAGGCATTGTATACTTGTTTTTTAACAAAATACAATAATGTAGATCAGAAACAAATTCACTGCACTTGTTCCAGATAAGAAGTCAAAAAAAAAAGCAGCAGATTGATCCACAGTCAAAATACACTGCTCAATCAAAAACGTTTCCCCAACAGTACTATACATAGTCGAAAATGGAAATGCTTCAAACCCCAAGATTCTTACTCAAATGGACTTGCTTTGCAAGGCCACGAGCGATCATCTGCAGCTTGAGTCCCACAGATATTCCATAAATGGGAGTTGAAGTTCCTAATCGTTAGATGACTGTTTCTACACACTACAAATAGCGATTACCTCTAATCGCCAACGGAACTTCTACTACGCAATCGGCACAATTTTTCGGATACCAAAACAGCTTAAGTGGCATGGAAATAAAAGGATTAGCTTTATTTCTCATAAATTAAAAGGCTCAATAAAAGCAAGAGCAGATACAGAAGTTGCGCAATTGGTGTTTCTTACCTTTCGAAGATGATGTCTAGTGCGATTTTATCGAGAAATCAAGTAGCGAAAGAGTTTGCAACAGAAGGACTGGCCAGAGAGGGTGTGGTGAATTCTCACGGAGCAATTGGAACTTGGAAGCATCGACGGTACAAGCTTAGAGCATCCAATGGTCGGGTTTCCAAACTTCCCTTCTCCTTTTTTTTCCTTTCATTCGTTCACTTTACTTAATTTAATTTTATAATCTATATCTATATAATATATATATATAACATAAAAAGTTGTGTTAGCCTGTCATTTATCAGGGTCCAAAATTGTAACTGACAGGCGTTTTCTTATCAAAAAAAAGTTGAGGCGTTAGCGCTCCCAGCCGTTTCACCTCTTGATTCCCATGTCGATCGATTTCACTCTCTCAATCACTTCCATTCGATTTTTGAAGCCTCTATATTCTCGACCTGTAAATTGCTTTTGCTCTCTCAATCTCTTCCATTATTTAGTTTCTCTCCGGTTTCTGTAACCCTAAATTTGAAGTAATGGCGATCAGGATCAGTTGCAGCGGGGAACCTGATTGCAAAGCGAGCATGCCGTTCATCGGCTTCGGAACCTTGGGAGGCAGCACGGTCGCAACCAAGGCGGCGATCCTCAGCGCCATCAAGGTCGGCTATTAGCAAGAGGCTTGTGAGATATCTCCCTTACTTCTTCCTCTGTCTTCTTCCCCTTTCTTTTGAATGTTTAGGGCTAATCAACCTTAGTAACCAGGGAGAGTCTGAATCGCGGAATTCGCTTTGCACATCCATGAATTGCTGCTCTAATCAGACATTTCCACTTCTTCTCCGATCAATTCGGGTCTCAGATCCAAACCCCTTGGCAAGCAAACTGGAAACCAATCTGGTGGAATCGGAAGTTGCCAACTGAGCTAATCATCACCAACTAGAGTACTTCAGATGAACGCTCTCATGTATATGTCAAACTGCGGGATTCTGGTGGTGCAGTAGCGGTGGTGCAGTAGCGATGGATTCTGCGGACTCTAGAGGTTGTCTCCGACAACCTATCGTCGAGAGAGGTACATTGATTTTAGGTTTTGAAACTCCCTTTTTTTCTCTCGCTCTATTTTCTGTTAGTCTATCCGATTCACTTGGATTAGAAAGGATTTTGATCGCGAGATCGAGTAAGCCTCCATGAGATTCTAAATCGAACACTAATTTTAGAATTTCTTGTGATTCTAGACCTAATTCTGTAACTGAGGAAGTATTTTCAAATTTCTGCTTGATCCTGCTGTTGTGTTTTGTAGTATAGTAATTGATTATTGGTTTAATCTATTCCGTCGTTTATTAGATTCTTCAAAATCTCTGACTATATCAATAGATTCGTCATAGGACATGAATAAATCAATTGCCTTTTTTCGGATTGGTGAAATGATTTCCATTTCCCACAGATTAGAACGACTATGTGAAAAACCAATACCTTTTTAGATCTGATCCAATCTATAACTATCTATTTGCAATCTGAAATCTGAATGCCTTTTCTTTTCTTCTTTTTTTGAAGAAAAATCATATTCATCTGTTTGGTTCACTGTCTAACATTGCTCTATTGTATATCTACATGTATCATAAGCAATATCTTTGATATGTATGGAAGGTAAGCCTAAAAAAGTGAGTATTCGTCGGTAATAGAATGGGGTCGTGCCTCAACGTGTATTTTGATCAATCTATAGATCAAATGGTACTAGATATGTGGCTCAAGGTTAATAGTATTTTCCATTATAGAGTTTTAATTTTTGTGAGATGAAATCTCATATTTCTATGGAATTTTTTTTATAGGTTCACTCGGAATATCCGGAGGCAGGGGTAGGCATTATCGTCACTTCATCCTACTAGGTTTTTGTCTGCATCTCTTTCTCTCTTATCTGCCTTAGCAAATATACAATAGTAGATCTACCTGTGGTACATAAAGAGGGAAAACTATATTTTGAAAGATTTTTCAAACTGAAATCAAGAACAGGAATGTTCACTGATTATGATTTGTGTGCATCGGTTTATGCATCTTTATATAAATTGAGTCAGATGACAAACTGCATATGTGAAACCAATTTATGCATTTGTAAAACCAATTTATGCATTTGTTTTGGACTATCTCTGTAAGTATGTTTCTGGCTGGAATTTACCTTCTGCACATCCTTTTTTACTCTATTGAAATATTCAAACCTATAGTATTTGATAGGCACTGTACCTCTCCAAATCTCCATATAGTCTTTTTCTTCATTAATGGTGTATTCTGGAGTAATTAGATATGAAAACAGATGTTGGACTTTTGACATATTTTAGTAGACCAAAATGGAAGTCTTGGTCAACAATCACACCACCATTAAAATATTGAAAGTCTGGTGGGAGAGAGTTACATTTCTCAACATCATCCTTGATTTGTTTTCATCACATCTTAATATTAATTTTGATGGCTCATGTTTTGCTTTTCAGATGGCCTCACTTGCTACTTACTTTGGTCTTGGCGAGTAGATACACAGGTTCTTTGCTACTTTAAACTCCATTTTGGACTTCATTACTTGGAATTTAGAGTCTCTTTGTAAATATAAATCTAATAATCATTGTTCTCTCTTGCCTTGTCCTGTTTGTTCATCCACTGCTTCCTTTAAAAAGCTCAAAATTCCACATTGGTCGAAACTCTGAAAGTTAATTATTAAATCCATCAGCTTTGTATGCAATCTATTGTCTTTAACTTTCAGAGTTTAGACCAATGTGGAATTTTGCAGGAATATTGTAAGTGGTTGCTTAAGGTTCTGTGCAATAAAGCAAAACTTGGAGTTGAAAGAGGTGATTGAAATACTCTCTCTTTTGATTTCAAATTCCATCTCTGAAAGAGGTTGGTCGCTCTCTCTAAACATTGTGGAGGTCGGAGGTCGCTCTCCTCTTTTTCAATACTCAACACCTCTCGCTCTCTCTAATCTATAGTAAGATTTTGATTAACTTTCGATTAAATTTCTGTTCTGTCAGTTTATCTACATCCGAAATATTTAGATTAAATTTCACTTGCTATCTCTCTCGATCTTGTAGGAATATTGTAAGTGGTTGCTTTAGGTTCTGTGCAATAAGGCAGAACTTGGAGTTGAAACAAGTGATTGAAATACTCTCTCTCTATCGATTTCAAATTCCATCTCTGAAAGAGGTTGGTCGCTCTCTCTAAACATTGTGGAGGTCGGAGGTCGCTCTCCTCTTTTTCAATACTCAACACCTTTCGCTCTCTCTAATCTTATAGTAAGATTTTGATTAACTTTCGATTAAATCTCTGTTCTGTCAGTTTATCAACATCCGAAGTATTTAGATTAAATTTCAATATATTTCGTTAGCAGGTTTGTTTGTCTTTTCACTTGCAGGGTTTGTTTACTTTGTGTTTTCATGAGTGTATTGTCTTTTGTACTTTCTCAATTTGGCTAGCGGCCCAAGTTTATTTTGTTATGTTTTATCTCGACGATACGTCGCTGCCATAGGAAGAAGGGAAGTTCGTGTTGCCACCATGGATGCACCGAAGAAAATGAAAAGAAGAATTCGAGTAACAAGGAAGACAAGGAGAATCTCATGGATACAGTGGTGGATGTCAAGGGGAAGAAGGAGAAGATGAGAGAACGTAAGGTGAAGAGGTCGTAACGTGATGCCAGAGAACTTATTCATCAATCCGTAAGCGAATTCCTGATGTTGCATTGCTTCTGTGGTTTATTTTGTGTATGCAGTATGCCAGGTTTATAGTTTTGTTCAACACTAAAAAATGTCCCCTTTTTTTGGGATGTTACAGGAGGTTTCGGATGAAGATTGAAATCAAATTAGGCAAGCAAAATAGAGCGAAGCTGAATCCTCTGAAGCTGAGGTACATGGTAATTCCCGTTCCCACCAAATTTCTCATTATCGCTTAAACTTGCAATATGTTTAATAGGAAGTTACTTAGTAGATGCCCAAAATATGTTTTGTATTTTTATTATATTTCATCATTATCTTAACAAATGAAACCATTTTAGTGTGTGTGAGGAAGCAATTTTGCATATTGTTGAAATGCTTTGTCAGCAGTTGCATTTGTGATTGTCAATGATGTTGGAAATGCAAGTGACGAGGGACCTCAAGCTGTTGATGAGAGTGATTCTTCTAAAGATGAGGTGAATATCTTGATAGCTATGTGTTTGTTTGATGACACTGGATTCTTTTTCCCAGGTTACTATTGAATTTAGTTCAAATACTTACTTTGATTAAATTTACAAAGGTTGCCCCCCGCAATACAATTGGTGAAGATGTTGTTATGTGCTGGTAATTTCGACCCTTCCTTATCTTGATAGTTATGTGCTGGTGTTGTTGTTGTTACGGAGAAGTTGTCATTTGAAAGGGATTTTCCATCACTTGGTCATGAAAAGAGACCTATAACGCCGGATATAGGTAGAATCCCATCTCCTAGGACGCCCAGAAGCATACAAGGCCTGTCCATTGGTAATTCATCCTTGATTGTTGGTGAATCCCCTCACAATAAGATGTATGAATTCCAAGCTCAAAGAGCATATAGGGATTCATAGCAAAACGACTATGTTGGTATCCAAATTCATTGGATTCGGTCCAGGCAAAATGAAATAAAAACAATGTATTCACCATTTGAGGACATTTGTAGCTCATTATATATCATTATATATATAAAATTTTTGGATATTAAAGTTATTTTGCCCTTTATATTTTGGTGTCTTTTATCATTTATTTATTTGTGAATTTGTTACATGAATTTTGATTGTCTTTCATACAATATTAATTAAAAAATAATTAACATGTAAATCAAATTACATTTGACGAGTCGGTTATACCTACTAAAACATTTGCTGGTTGTAGCCCTTGCGCTCCACTCCGACCTAATTACTGTCAGAGACTTGAGCTACTGACGGGTTGCTCTTGAAGGCGATAGCCTTACGATGATTAACTCTTTGTCTGGTGTGTGGCACTACCCCTGAGAGTGGACAAACAATTTAACTAAAACAAGTCCCGTGCATCGCACGGGCATGCTTACTAGTCTATAATATATATCTAGTAAAAGTTGTGTTCAGCCCACTATAAATGCTATAATTGTGTTTTCGGTTATCCGCTTAACCGGTTATCCGCACGGTGGGATTAAATGTTGAATTTAATCTCACAACCTTGCTATAAAATATTTTGTAATCACTAACTACTTTGCTATAATATTTTTGCCTCACATTCAAAATGTGGAGAACATTATATGTTTTTTGTTTATATGTAATGTTTTAATTTTAATAAAAATTTGTCGTATATAGTTTATACTATACGAATGTGTGGATGGGATAATTTATTATACCATCATCATAATCTTTTTGTTACTATTTATTTTCAACTAATTTCAAAATATTATCTTTGTGCCCATTCTTTATAGAATATATTATGATCTTAATCATACAAAATATTATATTTTAATTTGATTAAATTTCTTTTCTCTCATATATTAATGGTATAATTTTTCTTATGTAACATGTATAGTTTATAAAGAGTAAACAACCAATAACATAAAAAAGTAACTCCAACAAACATTGAATACAAAAAATGTAACACCTTTAGCCTATTTAATTTGAAATTTATTTTCCTTAAATAATAAGTAAAAAATTGAAACTCCTAATTCAATTAAAGAATGCTTATGCTATATAAAGACACACCTCATCTTTTTACAATCAAATCAACTCTTTCTTTTTCTTTCATTCTCATATTATGTCAAAATAGATTTTTTGATATAATATTGAATTTCTATTATCCTAATCTATCGTTTGTTGATTGATATTGTTTTCAACTTTCATACTAATATTTTCTTTTTGTTTATTGTATTTTTTATAGTGTTATTGGTGAAAAAGAAGAAGTACATATTGAGAAGTTTCATTGGTGAAAAAGAAGAAGCTCATATTGATAAATAAAATTTAAGATGAGTGGTTGTAATACAATCCTTTACTTGAACTTTTATTTTCTTTATTTTTAGTTTTGTTGGAATTTATTTTATTTTAAATTTTTTTTTTGTGGAATCTCTTCTTTTTAGTTTTGAGTTGTGGTTAAGGTGTTTTAGACTCCTATTTTTATATATAAAAAAATTCTATATTGTCTATGTTTTCCCTATCACTTAAACTTTCCCCTATTTTTGTTTATTTGTTTGGTTTAATTTATTTATTTATTTATTGTAATTTCTTGATTATTTATATATGATTATATTTTTCAATTGTTTTTGTCGTTACTTTATATCATTTTATTATTTCTTAATTTTTAATTATTCTTTAATTATTATTTTTCCCTAATAATTGTTATCTTTTTGACCGAAAATAAAATATAATAATGACAAAGTTTTGATTATATTTGTCTCATAATTTTATATTAATGTCACCCAACTTTTTTTTATGTCAAATAAAAAATGACTATAATGGTCAAACAATGCTTTAAATAGGCAATCAAATGGGTGGAAGTTTTTTGTGTCAAATGAATAATGCATCACATTAATTTTACTTTTTAAAGATGATAAATAGGAAATTAAAGTGGGTTAGTCCAAAGGTTGGGAGTTTTTATTTGGTTAAATGCTAGATTTTTCTTATAAATAGTCAATTATTTCAATGTTCCTCAAACAAATGAGAGAGAAATCATATATTGTTAGGTGACACTTTTGTTCATCACTTTTTTTTTTCTTCCAATTTTTATTTATTTATGGCTTTAATATATTATTCAATGCACTTTCTTATTTCTATTATGATATTAGACATGGTTTTATTTTTCATTTTTTATGATGTTACTTTATATCATATTTTATTCTGCATTTCTTATTTGTTGAAATAATATATGATTTTTAATTTTCTCTAATTCCCATTAGGTTTTGATGAACCATTGTTGCAAGAAGACTCATAATTGGAGGTTTTATTCATCATTTATTTATTTTTCCCCTATTTTTGACTTTTTTTTCTTTAATTAATTTATTATTTATTGCACTTTCTTATTTATATATTAGATTATATATGATTTTATTTTTCAACTGTTTTTGTTGTTACTTTATATCATATTTCTTATTTGATTAAATATTCTTTAATTATTATTTTTCTGTAATAATTATTTTCTCTTTGACCAAAAATACAATATAATAATGATAAATATTTTATTATATTTCTCTCATATTTTTATATTAATGTTTACCCAAATTTTTTATTTCAAATAAAAAATTACTATAATTGTCAATCAATGCTTTAAATAGGGTAGTCAAAGGGGTGGAAGTTTTTTTTTGTTAAATGAAACATACATCGCATTAATTTTACTTTTTAGAGATGATAAATAGGAAATTAAAATGGGTTAGTCCAAAGGTTGAGAGTTTTTCTTTGGTTAAATGTTGGATTTTTCTTATAAATAGTCAATTGTTTCAATATTATCTTCTAAAAACTCAATTTTTTTTTGCAAACAAATAAGAGATGAATCATATATTGTTAGGTGGCATTTTCTATTCCTTTTTTTTCTTACAATTTTTTTTATTATTTATTGCTTTAATATATTGTTTCATTGTACTTTCTTATTTCTATTATGATATTATGCATGATTTTATTTTTCAGTTTTTATGTTGTTACTTTATACTATCATATTTTATTTTGCATTTCTTAATTTTTTTTATAATAATATAGGTTTTTTAGTTTTCTTTAATTGCTATTAAGTTTTTATGAACCATTGTTGAAAGAAGACTCATATTTGGAGGTTTTATTCATCATTTATTTGTTTTCCCCTATTTTTGTTTATTTTGTTCTATAATTAATTTATTTTTTTATTGCACTTTCTTATTTATATAGTAGATTATATATGATTTTATTTTCCTTTTTTGTTATTTTATATCATATATTATTTCTTATTTGCTTAAATAATCTTTAATTATTATTTTTCTCTATTTTGATTTCTTTTTTTTTTGTTGATATATGGAAAAACTTACAACCATGCACCATTGTTGAAAGAAGAATCATATTCACCATGGCGGGATCTTAACGAGAAATAAATATATTAATGGACCGATCTCTCTCTCTCTCTCTCTCTCTCTATTCAATTTATATTAATATGTCACCTTTAGTTTAATGAGTGTGGTTGTAGTTGTAGTGCGTTGAAATATAGGTATAAGCAGAGGTATATATAAAGTAAAAAAAAATACATGGAGTAGTTATGTACCTTATTTATTTACATTTTTCCTTCTATATACTTGCATAGAGATGCATACTTGCAAAATCTTTCACTTCATGATTGGAAGAGAAGAGCTCAAAATGTTAAGCTTATTTATAAATATATTATGGATGACTATAAATAATACTGAGCTTTCTTCTCAAATCTATATAAACCAAATATATTCATAATAAATTCAATTCCACATAGTTTAACTATATATAATTATTTCTTTGATATAATTTCCGCTAATAAGAACCAATCATATAAAACTTTAATACCATATGATTTGATAAACTTTAATACCATATGATTCGATCTGATTAAATTATGTCCCGTGCGTATGCACGGGCATGCCCCCTAGTAACATAAAAAGTTGTGTTCATGGGCAATTTATTGCTATTATTAACTCCACAAAAAAATTGCTATTTTTTCTTATATGCTCAACATCTATTAATATAATTTCTTTAGCCCAATGGTAGTAGTTGTTGATGAGAATCCTTCCAACCAAGGTTCGAATCTTATCAACTACATCTTTTATTTCATTTTCTACTTAATGACATTCTAATCTAATTATTTTATTATAATAATAATAATAACCTCTTCATCTAAACCTTAAAAATTTATCAGTTTATTATTATTATTATTATATATATATATATATTAAAATCTATCAAAAATATAATTTATTAAAATGTTAAACTATATCAAAATGGTAGTAGTTGTTAACTCTTTTTTTAAATGCATGAGATTATATATTAAAATTTATCAAAAATAATAATTTATAATTTCTGATTTTCAATTTACTACTACAATTTATTGTGTGGTTTTGTAGCCTTTTGTTTTCCAAAACATCTAATCTAAATTAAAGGAAATATCAAGAGACCAACAAAATAATTTATTGTGGAGATCTTTCACCTTCTCAAACTTACCCATAACTTTATGGGTTATTTGCAAAACTAACCTAAAAAACCGGTTGTGTTGCCCTCTCTATCCCTTCTCCATATTATTTGCAAAAGGGTAGGCCAAATTGTTTTAATTTTGCATCACAACCGGTTACACAAAGAGTAGGCACCGGTTGCGTTGATGGAGGAGAGAGAGGGAGGCGTGTTGATGGGGAGAGAGTTGACAGTTTTGAAAAAAACTGTCACCTCAACCGCCTAGGAGAGTGGTTAATTAAAGGGGTAGTTGAGCCCGATTGTTTCTCCATCTCTCTCATACATCTCTCTCATACATTTCAAAGTTTGAAAACCGAAGGAAGAAGTGGAAGGGTTTCGAAGAAGAAGTAGAGCAAGGCGGTAGAGGAGACGACGAAGAAGCGGATATCAAGCCCTAACGCCCCTGCACACAAGTGACGACAACAAGTAAGTAAAGCCTAAACCTTAAAGCCCCCGAATTCTTTCCGATTGAACACAATATTAGGGCGAGAACTGTAGTTTCAGATCCAAATGTGTTTGCCATTGTTTGGAATGTAGAAATCAAGTAAGTTGCGCAAAGGTATATGAGGTTCCCTCTATCATGTGAGTTTCAACCATCATCATGTACACATCAAGGGCTGGAAAGTTTCCGAAAGGAAATTGACGAGAGGGATAGAAAGGAAATTAGTGGGAAAATAACAATTGGTCTTCAACATTGGCTGGGGTTAAATGGATAAATTGGGGGAAAACAACAATTAGTTGGATGGGGAAATTGGGGGATTTGGGGGAATTATCGACATTGGAAGATTTGGGGGTTTTGGGGGAATTGGGGAAAGGCGCTTCGGTCTTATGAAAATAGGGCCAAGGAGAGTTCGAAATGTTTACTTTTGAGATGCCTTCCAACATTGGACTGAGTTCAAGGGAGACTTGAATACATCTCATGTTTGGATTATGTCATGTTTTTACTAGTGAAATGTCATGTTTATAACATTTATTGTCATGTTTTTACTAGTGAAATGTCATGTTTATAACATTTGCTGTCATGTTTGTTGATAGTCCTACGATTTTGCTTCCCAATTTTGCAGGATATCAAGGACAGGCGAACATGTCGACTTCCCGGTCTGTAAGAACAGTTCCCCATTCATAGACAACAGGCGAGGTACGGTGCGCATAGTCTTGATCAAAGGAATATAGTAGTGTCGATGTGCGAGTGACAGTTGTGCGTTATTTTTGCAGGCCATCTATGCGGTGCCCGAGGACCAGCACTACAAGGGCCGTGTAAACCAGTACGGGCGGCCGGCAATACTTGGAAACCTGGACAACTACCTAAGCGAGGGGGACTGGAAGAAGTTGATGGCAAGCCCGTTGGACGCCATTGTGAGGCTTGGTTCCCGTGTCCAGTTCTCAGCCCAACTGGTGCACTACGTCCTGCAATGCCAATTGCGGACGAGAAAGGAGCATGAGAGCTGGTACATGATACACGGCAAAATAGCTCGGTTCTTCATCCAAGAGTTCGCGCTGGTGACCGGGCTTAAGTGCTCATTCATGTTGCTGCCCGAGGAGAATGACGGGGACAGGTCGGCCGTCAAGGACTTCTTTGGGGTGGAGAAGATGAGGATGGAAGAGTTCGAAGTTGCATTCCTAGTGGCGATGAAGGGTAGAGAGCATTCGCCCGCGATGAAGTTTAAGTATGCGTTGCTGATGCTGGTTGAGGGTGTGCTATTTGGGAAGGATCCCCGCAACTACATTCATGGATGGGTGGTGAATATGGTGGCCGGCGTCGACGGTTTCTTGCGATTCCCGTGGGGCAGGCACTGCTACGAGAGGACCCATGAGTTCCTCAAAAACGTTGTTGAGCGCAAGCTCTAGCATGGGGTCCAGGGCCCTCGGCCGTCATATTTTTTAGCTGGCTTCCCCCTCGCCTTTCAGGTAGTTGCTTATATTTCAATTGGACATGCATATAATATAACTGGACACGCATAGAAATTAACTGGACACCTTTATATTTGAACTGGACACGCTTATATTTAAACTGGACAGGCTTATATTTACACTGGACAGATATTGACATCCATGCCCTGTGGTTTATGTAGTTGTGGGCTTATGAAGCTTTCTATCCAATCCGATCCCAATTTGTTGCCGTCCTTGACGTGAATGCCCACCCTCGGTGCCTGCGGTACGCATCGAAACAGCACAACATCAAGTACGAGTTAATCGTCAGCCTCATGGTGGAGGAGAAGGACGAGCTAAAAAGCTTTGACCTTGAAGACAGTGTGCAGACAGTGTTAATCCCCGATGACTTTGAGGCGAAAAAACGGGTGACGCACGGGGCTGTCTACCCTAGAGAGAAGACCGATTTGTTCTTCGACAACCTCCGCGTAGAGTACAGGAAGGGTGTGCACACGAGGGTTGGACCGGAGACCGCCACCCAGGCAACGACCCAGGCAGCCCCTACGCAGGAAAACACACAAGGGCCATCGGTGGGTGATTTCTCACTGATGTTGTCGAAGATGGATGACCTGGCAAGGGAATTAAGAGCTGACTTCGCTGCGAGGATCAAACCCCTTGAGGATGCCATCCGCCAGCTGCAGAGGACGGGGAGGGAGGGACTGGACGAGTCCGACCACGCAGTCTCGCTGGGAAGGGCGGAATCGTCGGCGACGAAGGAGGTAAGAGTTTCCTTCGCATGGAATAGCACCTTTGGGTACCCAATACTGTGTTTACTACGATGTTTGCAGGTTGATGAAAAAGCACAGAGAAAGGAGAGTGAGCAGCAGGACCAAGTGGATGAAGAACCAAAGCCAAAGGATAGTGAGAAACAGGGCCAAGTGGATGCGAGCAATGACCAAGAGATCACCAATGAGGTAGCTGGGGACAAGGCGGAGAAGGACCAAGGGGATGAGAACAAGGAGCTGGACAAAGGGGATGAGAACAAGAACCAGGACAAAGTGGATGCCGACAGAGTTTCTCAGGACAAGAGGGGGGATAAGGACAAGGAGGTGAAGAAGGGCAAGAAGCCCCCCAAAGGGAAGAAGGACGGCAAGGGGACAGCCGACGTTGCCCACGTCCCCAAACAGACAAGCGCTGAGGCATGTCAATTCCCTTCAACTGTCATGTTATGGATACTCAAATGTCATGTTATGGTGGTTAAGTGTCATGTTCAAATTTTCCAATTGTCATGTCTCTTTCAACCGTTTGTGCAGGACGATGGTGACCGGGATGCCCAAGGTTTGACGAAGCCCAAAGGTGGCCGCCTGGATAAGAAGGGGAAAGCGGCCGTCGGCAATGCACCCACCCAGAAACCAAGTGAGGTATGTCACCTCACTCCTAACGTTAAGCAATGTTCAGTTAAAATGTTCATGTTGTCATGTTGAAGGTTTCCTGTTGTCATGTTGAAATGTTCAAGTGTTCCCGTTGTCATGTGTGTGCAGGGTGACATGGACACAGAGGACACCTCTCAGGTCGAGCCGCTAACGCGGAGGGGGACGAGAGCCCGTAAGGCTACTGCTGCATTTGCTGGGCACGAGGTCACTCAGCCTGTGAAGAAGCCACGGGTGAGCAAGTCCAAGACCAAAAAGGACGCCGTTGACCTGGGCCTTTTGACTAGGGCAGAGCTGGACGCCTACGACGCTTGGATGAAAGAGGGCACAAGTCCTACACGGTCTATCGAGGGTACCCTTCTCGAGAAGAAGTTCTTCCAGAATCTAGAGGCGCCGACGAACTGGGTAACCTCTGAGGTAAAGCTCCTCCCCGCGAAAGTCTTTTGTGTTGCCTTACATATCAAGCAATTCCCCCTGATGTGCCTCTGACATGCGAGTTCTGTTCCACAGCACATCGAGCAGGCATGCGCAATCCTTCGCAGGGCCATACTCACTGACCCGATGTTCGCCTCCGTCGCCGTGCTCGACAATTTCTTTCGGGTTTTGCTGGAGCGTCAAACCGGCTTGGTGGTCGCGGACGAGCTGAAGCTGTACATGGATGGTGTACTGCCAGATCGGTTTCCCAAGTCTTGGGCCTCCGTGGACCGCATGCTGCTCCCTTGGAATTTGAAGAACGAGCACTGGGTGGCTCTGGAGATCAACTTCGCCGAATGGACCGTGCTTGTGTTTGACCCCGATACGAACTTGATAAGAGAGCGCCAGCTGACCCAACTGCTGAAGCCCGTGACGCACATCCTGGCCACCATGTTCGCCGACCACCAGGAGATGCATGCCAAGCACAAAGCCAATGTTGACCGCCCCCTGTCCCTCACCCGCGTGAAGGGGATCCCGCAAAACAAACAATCGTAAGTACTTGTCCCGCTTCCCTCAGTTTTTGTAATGTTACCGAATATCCATTGACGCAAATTATGACCGGGTTCAGTGGAGATTGTGGCCCGTACACGATCCGGTACATGCAGCAGCTCCTTATGGGGGACCGCATCTTCGATGGCTTGGACGACGACTTCATCGCTGCATACCGTCAGCTCCTATCCGTCTCTATCTTCCACCTTGGCTTTGGTCTCAGCAACGATCCTAAGTAGTCCCCTCGTCATTATGTGAAGCAGTGAACATTGTTGGTTTTTGTGGTTGTAGTTGCCGTTAACATCAATACTCTCTTTGCATTCCGATGTTTTGATGACATTTCTACCTCCTTTTGCTCTGTTTGGGATTGACGTTTTAGATTGTCGTTATAGATGGATTATTGCCATTGTTAATGTTGAACATCTTTCGTTACCTCTGTCGTTTGATATGGGTTATTTAGGCTTGTTGACATTGTTAATCGCAGACACTTAGGAAAAACTTATCAACAAATATGTAGACACTGTCATGTCAACAACATTACCCGTCATGTCTTAAACATTACCCGTCCAGTTTGAAACAAGTGACATACCAGTTACTAGCAAAAAGGTACGACGACCCACACATCAACACACTTACGTACAAAGACGCAGTAGTAACCCCATCTGGGACTTCATGTGCATCTGAATAAAACCCAAAACCCACAGACGCATTCTAGTCTACCTGACCAAAACCCAAAACCCACAGATGCATTAACGTCATGTTAATCCTAGTTGGTCGTCATGTTTTTCCTACCTCATCGTCATGTCTTGTCCCATAGATTGTCTAGTTCGTCCGGCGCTTGTATCTCTTTTCCCACTGCGAGGGGTAACGTCTAGTCTTGGGTCTACCCGGACGGGCCTTCACACTGGGCAGGAGGCAGGTCTCTTTAGCAATTTCCGGGGGCACCCTCCATGTGTCTGGAGACGGAACTGGCTACAAAACGTCCGCGTAGCAAGCACGCCACGCCTCTCCCTTGTAGAAGTCGTTGACCAGTGAGTGGACATCCACCCCGCGCAATTGTGCAGTAGCCAGTGCGTGCGCACAGGGGTATTGGTCGACGTTGAACCGTCTGTAGCTGCATAATCGTCCCGTGAGGTTGACAAGCCAAGTGGACTGACCATTGCGGACCTCGAACTCGTGGGGGCTGAGCGGCCTGGCCAACATCGACAGAGACTCGGCAAAGTTTGCTTTAATGGCATTAGCGACCCAATCGCTTACAACTTTCCCAGGTTTTGAGGTGATCTCTCTCTGCTTCACGAACCAGTCCCCAACGGTCTCAAGAATGGCATCCATCAGCGCTGTGAGTGGCAAGTCCCGAGGATACTTGAAAACCGAGTTCAAGCACTCTGAGTTATTCGTGGTGGTTATGTTGTATACCTATTACTCGGGTAGCATGCCCTTGCCCACTTTTCGAATCCGGCCTCCCGTAGGTATTGGCCCGCGGCGGGAGAAACCGCACAGAAGTCATTGTACAACGACTGGAACTCGTCGTATGTGTATGCCTTGACCATGGAGAAGAATTGGTCCTTCATAGAGCTGATTTTGAACCGAAACCGGACGTTCTGCCATAAGTGCCATGTGCATATGCCGTGCTTAGCGAAGACGTAGTTGTCCCGTATTCTCTTCTCAATGCTAATATGGCGGTTAGATACCCACATGAGATCAGTCGTGTCTTCAACAACATGCAGCATCTGCCTGAAGAAGAACCCCCACGACCCATCATTCTCTCCGTCAACCATTGCGAATGCAATTGGGTAGACAGAGTGGTCGGCATCTTGTGCAGTCGCGAACAGGAGGCACCCTCGGAACTTCCCTTTCAGGAACCCCCCGTCCACTGACACCACCTGCAAATTCAACAACCTTAATGGTTACCGTTGTCATGTCGTTATTGACTAATGTCATGTCATATAACTTATATGTCATGTTATTTCCTGAGGACGTCATGCGAGGTAGTTGGTCGCTGTAATGGTAGTAGTTGTATAAGTTTAACGGCTTTGCAGTAAAGGACACACAAGGTACAGAGAAAGAGGGACTGACCTTTCTTAGATAGGGGACCGCCCTCCGCCACACTCCAAGGCTGACAAACGCATACTTGAATCGTCCTTCTGTGTCGCGTTCTATCCTGGTGTACGTGCCAGGGTTGGACTGCTCCAGCATGTGCATGTACGAGTACATCCTCTGGTAGCTTTCCTCGTCTGTCCCGTAGGTGGTGTCCCTCGCCTTCATGGTGGCTCGTCGCGCCTTCCAGTAACTGGACGGCACCCCCAGCTGGGATTTCGTTAGAGCCTGCACTTGCTCCGGCACAAGGGCCTTCTTTGAACCAACGAAACTGCACATGGAAAGGTGCATTGGGTTAGTGTTTATCGAAGTACCTGTCCAGTTTTATAACATTTCCTGTCCAGTTATATTTAACAAGCATCCATTTATAAACAACATACTGTCCATTTCGGTTGGTTAGAGCGAAGGAGATACCTGTCCACTATGTGTTGCCCAACCTGGGTGTATGTCACACGACGCTTTTGTGTCATCATGTCGGTCAGGTCGCACGTGTGCTCATCCACAAGCTTGGAGATAATCCAAATCCGCGTTTTCTTGTATGTGGAAACCCGACAAAGCCACTTGCAATTGGGACCACCGCAGCGCACAACATACAAGCTCTTCATCGACTTGTTCACCTTCGTCGTGAAACACCTAGACAGGGCTGCCCACTTGATTGTCTGTTGGACCTCCTCCTTCGACCGAAACACTTTTCCCTCCCGGAGCTCACCCGTGTGCTGACGGGGACCCAATGGGTTCACCGCAACCATTGGTTCACTTTCCACACCCTCCGTATTCGGTCCCAACTTCTGTTTTCCGCGTGCGTATGCTTCCTCTATTTCCCTCACAGCCTGCTCGGCCTCAGTATCCCATGACCACGACTTGGTCGGAACTGCGCACCCGATCTCCATCTTCACCGCATTTGGTAGTACCTCATCGTCGTCGGAGGAGCTCCCGATGTCAATGGGCACCCTTCCATCTCCACCCGGTGGAATAACTTCATCTTCCGGATCACTGCTGACAGAAATGACTTGCTTCCCACGTCTTATTTCCTCGGCTTTCTTTGCCTTCTTTCGCAACTCGAACTCCAACTCCTCAGGTCGCCCGTACTCGTCGGTACTATTATGTAACTGGACACATTCGTTTTCTAACTGGACGCATTGGGCATCTAACTGGATGCCAGTTTGTTTTGCCTGGACACATCCGGCTACCAGGACTGTGTCTTCTTCACCACCAGCCAATTGGATGCCCGTATGTGCGTGATCTTCTTGGGTCACAGGCGGCCCAGTTAATGGCAGTATAAATTCCTCACCTCCTGCCACTGAGATACCCCACCCTCCGGAGCCACCCGTTGACGATCCTTATGTAGGTGCTACAGTGCTGCCACATAGCTTGGTTCGCAGGGAGACATGGAGGTCGACAGGCCACGATCGTTCTCCAGTGAGTCCGTTTACAAACTTGAAGGCTTGCAGGTCTTCGTCATCTCCTACTGCATATGGCCTACACCCGCCCTTCTTCAGCTTCCCATATGTGAGCTCCACCTCATGCCTTCTCCCATCGACGTTAAACTTTTCCATCACGAGTTTCTTTAGTGCAACGTAGTCGATACGTTCATCCACCAGCAGAGCCTTCTGGCTCCATGACCCCTTGAAGACCCAACCGCCTTCTTCGCAAGCCCACCATCCTCCGAACACCACAGTCAGACATACGACTGTCTTCTCCCCTGTTCATTTACATAGAGAGGGTATACATTAAGTTTACATTAAGCTGTAGCAAAGTTTTTTTTCTCGTTATCTTCCTTGAGAGACTACTTACCCATTTTGTATCTGTAGGCGGTCGCAACTCGGTCCAGTCTATTCCACTAGCTGTCACGTTGTTTGCTGTTGGTTGCCACGTTGTTCTCTCCCAGTTGTCCAGTTAATATTAACTCGTAACGTTTCAACTTTAAGATAAACCCCGGCCCACTTGTTTCTTCTACATTGGCTACTCTGTGAATCTTCATATTTTTTTCCACCTGGTACCCATTAAATGCCACCCCTATCATTCCCTCCCATATCCTTATATAGATCCCCATATCATTGGCCACCAACCCTCCTCCTTCACTCTTTGCTGGCGCTTCTCCTTCCTCCTTTTAATTCTCCTACTTCAGTGCATTAATGTGGAACAATCATTGGACTGAGGTGGAGCTTCAATGCTTATATACTCGCCCCCTCTTCCCTCCTCCCTCCTCTTCCTCTTCAGGATTTTTTGGCGCAAATTTTTGGCGGGAATTTTCCTTCCCCGGACTGTTGAGAGAGTCCCTGTCAAACTCAATTAGCTTTCTCTCTCTTTATCTAATCAAACACAAAAGCTCCCTCTCTTGCCTCTCTCCTCTAAATGGACGTCTCTCTCTCTCTCTCTCCTTCCTGGACATCTCTCTCTCTCTCCTTCCTTTTCTCTCTCTCTCGCCTTCCTTTTCTCTCCCTCACTGAGGTGTCACGGTTGGCCCCCACTTTCCCAACCTGTTACCTACTGGGCAGGTTTGCCAAATAACCGGTTTCACCCCATTTTAATCCGGGTTGAGTTAACCTTGCAACACTTTTCAGTTTTTGGGTTACCTTGTGCAATTCCCTCTAAATGTCTTCATTTCATAAATGTATATACTTTATGTCTTATACAATAAAAACCTAATTTAAATTTATCTTCTTTTTTTTGCCATAATTTTTTTCTCATTCCGAACTTTTTTGTATTTTATCAACAATTTTTAAAAATAATCCACACCAAATCATAAAATTAATCCAAATTTATCATAAATAATAATTTATTATGTGGTTGTATCCTTTTATTTAATTTTCGAAAACCTCTAATTAAATAACATATAAAAAAATAAAAATATTATTATTCTTAAAAAATAGTAATTCTAATTTCTAATTAAGATCTTCCACCTTCTAAATAATAGTATTAATTACAATTTATTTCATCTTTACCAAAATAAAAGTAATTGCAATTTATTGTGTAGTTGTGACCTTTTATCTTTTCAAGATTTTAATCAAAGGGAATATCAAGAGACTAAAAATAATGAAGGGCTTATATATATAAGAAGGAGGAGGTAATGCATTTGTGCACAAACCGTACTTTTTATACTTAAAGAGAAAGATGTGAAGAATATTGGGAGATTTAGACTTCTAATTTTAATATTGTAGCACTTTTTTTTTTAGCATTTTAGTGGTCATGATTTTGTTTAATTCTTTCACATAATATTATGGTTGAAACCTTTGTTTATTTCTCAAACTTTTAAATTTTAATACTATATATATAATATATGTTTTCTATTTTTTCATTTTTTTTTCATAATATTGCCTTTATTACTATTATTATTATTGTTGTGTATTCTAATGTTTATTCTATTTATTTAATTTGTAGGTGCAAAAAAGCTTATGAAGAGATGAATCGATCAAATGGTAAGTAGCACAATAGTTATAGTATTTTTATATATGATTTGTAAATTTAAATTCCCTGAATTATAGATATATTTCTTTTCCATTTTTTGAATTCTCTCAAATCTCTTTATTTATGGTTCTAGATTTTTTTTTTTAGTTTCTTGCATTTGTACGTATGTAGTATTTGATTTTTTTTTTTGTTTTTATAGTAATATTTTAATTTTTTTATTTCTAATTAAAATACATACTATTATTTTATTCTTTTTATATTCACATTGGGTTATATGAACAATCCTACCACCTTCCTCTTAACAAAAGATTCATTCACCGTCAATATTGTTATCATCTCATTAAAACATTATATTGCTAGCACAATGATTATTGTATATATCATGTCAATAAGAAAATATATGTATACAATTCTCTCCACGTAAAGATATATTTATAAATAGAAGCTGATTTTATAAAGGAACCTTCAATAAAATCCAAAAGGTAGCATTTTATCAATAAATTCAATAAGTTATATAAAAAAAGGAAAATAATGATTGAAAACGGAGTTCAAGTGAAGATAAAATATGAACTATAAAAATAATAATTGAACTAACCATATGAGAAAATAATGAAAAATACATAAATTATACATAATAATTTTTCATATAAATAATGGGCGGACGTCATATCTAAATGATATTTTATATTTAATCTTAATTGATATATAAACAAGAGTGCATTTTGATCTTTTTGAATGATTCTAAATTAAGATGATATTTTTTATTTTAAAAATTGATAGAATATTACTCCGTATTAGTTTTTTTTTAAAATATCTTCCTATAAAAATAATAAGCATTAAATAAAAAATAGAAAATTCTTGCAATAAAAGTTTCACCTAAGAAATTTCTCGATTGAAGCAAATTGATATGCTTAGTTTTAAAAAAGAATATTATAAGTTCAAGAGAGTGCATATATCTAAATATTTTACCAAATTGTAACTTATGATAATAAAAATGAGTAATTCAAAAATTATGGTTAAAATTCGCTAGATAAGTTATTGATATTTCATTACTCTGTTATAAAATTTATACCATCTTAATTTTTGCATTATTCACCAAGAATAATATCACTTATGTATTTGATAAAATATTATATCCCGGGCGTAGCACGGGTCTGCCACACTAGTAATAATTAAAAAAAAACAAAAAAAAAACGGAGCCATTAAGCTTCATCCACAATCACAGCTCCAAGTTCACCAAGTTGGGCCCAAGCTCTTCTTTATTCATTTGTTTTGGGCCCAACATCATTTTTAATCTTCATCAAAACCGAATTATGTTAATTTATAATCCTTTGATATAATAAATCTATTTATTAACCTTCTCAAAGATTTGCCCTGACTTTTTCTAGAGTTTATGTTTGCTTATTGCTAGCGGTGGTATCTTATTGAGCTTTGTGGTCTTTCTTCTGCAACCGCGCGAGAGGTCGTGAACGTGATCGAGATCTGATGACTCGTTATCGACCGAGTCCAAATCTGAGGTCTCCACTTTTGTTCCTCAGGGTGCCCCTGTGTTGCCTCTACCAACCGTCAAGAGTGTTGACGCACATTGTCCCGGTTCCAACACCGTTCGCCTTCGTTAGTTCTGGGCTTCTTTCTGTAGTTGTATTTAATAATACACTTCCGTATTTTAGAAATGGAAGGTTTGCAATATTAATTATTTCTTTTCTTTTTTTTTTGGAAAATATTATACACAACTTCCGCGTTTGAAAAACAAAAGGTCAAATCAACTTTATACCTTCCGTTTTTAAAACACGAGAGAGAAAAGCTGTTTTTTGCCTTCCGTGTTTTAAATACGGAAGTACAAAATAGTTGTTTGCCTTCTGTTTTCTAAATATGGAAGTACAAAATAGCTATTTGTCTCTCGTATTTAGAAAACGGAAGGGTATGTTTAATTATTATTTTTTCGGGTAAAAAAAGGGTATGATTTTCTTCTTAATAGGACGAATATACTAGTCATAACTGGTATTTGCCCTAGTTGCGCCGAATTGAGTAGAAGAATGTCAAACCACACATCTAATGGTAACGAAGGAGTCAACAATAATATTCAGGTATTTCAATTGTTTTCAATTCGTGAAATTTAATGATAATATTGAATCAATTCGTGAAATTTGATTATTTTCAACGCTATTTCAATTGTTTTCAGTTTGATAGAATGAACATTGTTGGATTCGATTATTCGCCTTGTCTTGCGAATAATTATTACTGGTCGGATAGAAAATCGATGTTAGAATGGGCTCGTCAGATTGCTTTTGTGAACAACTTTGTTCTCACAATTGTAAAATCTTAAAATAGCTTTTGCAACCCGATACGGCTCAGTATATTTTAGATATGACAAATATGGAGAAAATAGATTCGTAAAAAGAAAATCAGAGGTGCTGATGTACCAGTAATAGTCTCGCGGGATGGAAGGTCTAAAAAAAATAGTTGTCCATTTTTGTTGTATGGTTGGGAAGCCGAAAGAAATGTATGGCGGTTGAAAGTGGAGTTTGCTATGCATAATGATAATGCATATTTTAGATAGGCATTATAGGCGTTTTTAGTTTAGTTAGGTTGCATTTCTTTCATACTTTGTTGCTAAATTGCATCTTGTGATTATTTTAGAAGAGTTCGGATTCTGCGCAAATTTGTGTTTATCTCGCAGATTGAATCGGAACACATTTGGGAGATGCAATATCTCGAAGAGGAACACAAGAAACATGGGAAGAAACAAGGAAGGAAAGATGCAAGACAAGAGGAGAAACCCGCAATTGAAGGCAAGAAGCTACGACAAAACAGTATGCCGCGGGCGCCGCAAGTGTGCGGCGAGCACAGCATAGCCCGCTGCAGCGGGGAACGAGAAGAAACAGTGTGCGGCGGGCGCAGCACCTATGCTGCGCCCGCAGCATTGCTCGTCAGCGCGAACGCAGCGTTTTTAGGAATTAAAAAAAACCCTAGATCTATTTGTTTATTTTGGGGCCGACTTTGGATGTTTAATAAGGCCAAGTTTTATGTTATTTTCACTACTTCTATTCTATTCTATTCATCAGACAATTTAGAGATTTTGAGCGATGTCTTCAATGAGGAACTAAACTCATCTATTCTGCCTGCAATTTGAAGCTTTATTCGGATTGATTGTGAGTTTCTAATTCTCGTTCCTTGTTTCCTATATTTGAATGTTTCAACTTCTTTGTGCTTGATTGTTTATTGTTTTGTTCTATCTTGTCTGGCCAACTTGTTAGATCAATTCAATCGCTAAGGTGTTGTAGATTCCTGGTTGTGAACCTTAACCTAA
Source organism: Persicaria tinctoria (assembly GCA_037127255.1). Classification (NCBI taxonomy): domain Eukaryota; kingdom Viridiplantae; phylum Streptophyta; class Magnoliopsida; order Caryophyllales; family Polygonaceae; genus Persicaria; species Persicaria tinctoria. The sequence goes on from JBANSL010000012.1 coordinate 45,425,228, forward strand.
GTGGCAAACTTGTTCCTTTAGGGCTGGTTGAACTAATTGAATGAGTAGGAAGTTGAATGTGTTGTTAAATCCTTTTTTAGGGACTGCAAATACCTTGGCTAATCTCTGAACTTAAAGCTATCAATTGGGTTAAATCCTTCTTTAGGGACTGTTCGATTGATAAGGGTTAATAGGACTGGTTGGACTAGTAACTATATTAGGTCGGGACAAGGACATTCATAGGGAACTTAATAGGACGAGAAGAAGTTACAAGGATCGCTTCAATCTAATAAAGTGGAAAATTGTAGGTAGAATTGCTTCTCCTAATTGTCTAAAACCAAATCCATTTACTTTACTTGCTTACTCCGCTTTGATAAAAGGCAGAACTTTCACACATAAAAACCCCCCAACTGGTTACTTTAATTGACACATAAATCACACTTGAGTTATAATTTTCCCTGTGGGATCGACCTCTTGCTTATCGCTATACTTGCTTTAGGTTTGAGTTTTCTTTGGAGGAATCAACGATAGGTTTTACCTCCGTCACATAACCATAAACTGCCTTCTAGACTACAAGATCATTAGATGGTGGGACGATTGACGAATGAGGAGATTCAACTAGTGAAAGATTTGACAGTCGGAGGGGTAAAGCTAATTCCCCTTCTTGCGACATTGAAAAATACTTTCAAGGAGAATTTGAGCACGAGACAACAAATTTATAATGCAAGGGCGAGAATCAAGAAGAATGAGATGCAAGATATGGCCCAATTCAACACCTCCACAATATGCTCGCGCGTATCGAAAATTCACTTTCAGTCACAGGCTTCATCTTGACGGGTCTTTGCAAGACTTAGCATTTGCTCATAAGGATTCACTAGAGTTGTGGAAGAAATTCTCATACATCATGATTATGGACGCAACCTATAAGACCAATAGGTAAGCTTAAGTTTTGGTAATGCAGACATTATTCTAATTTTATTGTTTGTAATTGAATCATCTAATTTAGAAAATGACTATGTAGGTACGATTTGCCGTTGTTTGAGATAATTGGACTAACAAGCACTGAGATGACGTTTAATGTGGGATTTGCATTCTTGGGTGATGAAACTGAAAATACATACAATTGGGTGCTGCAACAAGTTGAAGGATGGTGTCCAAACCGTCCAGGGGTGATAGTGACCGATAAGGATGGTGTTCTTATCAATGCAGTTGCTACAGTATTTGGGGATGCAAATCACATGTTGTGCGAGGTTCACATGCATCGTAACATAGAAGAAAATGTTTACAGGAAGTCCCATAACCAGGAGTCTATACAGAAGGAATTTTCTAGAGATTGTTATGCATTGTTCAGATCTAAGTCAAGCCAATCATTCGCCCAACATCACGAAGAGATGAAGGGTCGTTGGGGGACACGGTGGGGTTTGATGGAGTGTTTGGACCTTGTATGGGTTAGTCATAAGGATAAATTGGCTTGGCACTTGACCGACCGATATTTTCATCTCGACAACAAAACAACAAATAGGTACATAATCTCTCATCCAAGTGAATGACGAAACGAGCGTGGTGAGGGTGCATCCGCAGATGAAATAGCTTTATTGCATCATGTGTTGATGGGTGATGATCCAGTGCCGCGTGTCGCCCCAGAGGGGGTGCCATCCTAACATCAGCAAGTAGGACCTAGCCAGCATCGTTACTACTCCCAAGAGTAGTTTCTATGTTGATTACTCTAAATTTGTAGTTTAGTATGTATACCTATGAGTTGGATGTTGTCTGTTTTGGAATTCCTTTTGATCAACGTCCTTATTAGAATATTTTAAACTTGCAACTCTATGAAAAATTTATTTGTCTCTTTAGTTTGGGAGTAAGTTTGTTATGTCGATAAAATGATATAAATATGGTTTAGTTTGGGAGTAAGTTTGTTATGTTGATGAAATGAAATGATATAAATATGGTTTAGTATTGTTGATCGTTGAATTTAATGATATAAATATGGTTCAAAAGTTTTGAATGTTGGTTTGCAAAAAGCTAGTAAACCTTTCTTTTGCATTCAACGATAAGTTTTGAATTTCACTTAAAATTAAAGTTTTGATTTATTTTATTTATATTTATTTGTCTTCCTCTATACAATGAATTTTAAGTTAGTGAGCAAAACTGAATCCCCATTATTTTATACGGCCTCTAAATTATTTTGTTTTTATGTTATGTTTAAGTTAATTGTTTGAGAATATATCGGTTTATCTCACATATACTTTTATACAAGTTTAACATAATTTTGGTTGAGTTTGTTCGGATCAATATATATGTTATTGTAAAGTATCACAAATCATTATCAAAATGTAACTAATTGAATTTTATGGATTTTATTATTTTTTAGTTATTTTTTTTATATTATTATTGGATTTTTTTTATTAATTATATTATCAAATTTTCATTAAAAAATCAAATATTTATAAAACATTTTATTAAAGGATATCAAAACATAACTTATGCAATAAATTTGGTTATTTACTCTTAATTGGATAAATAAGTGAAAAAATATTAAACAGTATGTAAAGAAGAGTACTTTCTCTTATATGATATACTAAAATATAATTTATTAACAAAACGTGCAAGGGCGTGGGTAACCGTTACAATTTATTTATTAAAGTTATGTGTGTTTCTAATTTTTTTTAAATAAGTTAAAATCAAACTCGTTTGTCTTTTCAAAATACTTTTAAAATTGTACTCCCGTATTTAGAAAACGGGAGTTATAAAATAGTTGTATTCCCGTGTTTAAAAAATGGGAGGTGTAATTAAAATTGTACTTCCGTTTTTTAAATATGAGAGTACAACCCAATTTTATAACTCTCGTTTTTTAAAAATGGAAGGCAAAACTAAAAGTTGTACTCTCGTTTTTCAAACAAGGAAGTACAACTTATATTTTGAACTCCCGTGTTTTAAACACGGAAGGCATAAATTAACTTTCTATTTACCCTTCCGTTTTTCAGGGCACGGAAGTACAAAGCCTTTTTGAGTGCCCACCCCAAATCTTTTGTGGAAGAATTTGAGGATGCGTTAAATAAAATATTAGTTGAATGAAAGGAAAGGTAATAAAGGGGAAAAAAATGAAAGAGTAGGAAAAAGATGATTAGTTGAATCAACTAAAATCAAGGACAAGCTGATATATCAGGATAAGTCTTCTGATTTAAAGTGTGTGTGTGTGTGTGTGTGTGTGTGTGTATATATATATATAGGCAATGGTTTAAATGTAAAATATCTTTAGGGTGTAAAATTTGCTTAAGGTGTAAAATTCTCTAATGGGCCTAATTTTTGTAAGTAAATTGTTAATGTGTCTAATTTAATTACTAATGGGCCTAATTTAATTAGTTAAATGTCTGCCCCCTTGGCCATGTGTGTCCCCCTGCCCCCCACGGTGCCCCCCCTCTCGGGCCAGATTTTTTTGTTTTTCCTCCTTTTGTCCCAGGAGTTTTTTTTTCGTGTTAACACTTTCTGCTGTGCAAGTATAACTTGATTTTGTGCACATATAACATCCTATTGTGCAAATATAACTTTATTTTGTGCAGCCATAATAATTCATTATGGGGTAAATAGGTAAATGTGCATATTTCAATTATAAAAATTTATAATTGCAATATGTTTAATTTATGGGTAAATAGGTAAATATGTCTAATTTTATGGGTAAATGCACTTTTTCCCGTTTTCGATACCTTTTGTTGTGCAAATATAAAGTGTATAAATAAAATGATAAAGTGCAAGAATAAAATCACGATGTGTATGAGTAATAATATGAAGTGCACAATTAAGGTTATTGTTAATGTGTCTTGAATCATTTTTCATCGACGACGCATCAGGGGGTCCGGTGTAACGGCCCGGAATTATGATTTCCGGATTACGTTTCAAGGGATAAAACCCCTTGTTCGGATCTTGCAATCCAGGTACGGTTTGAGTTTTAAAACAAAATATTTGTACTAAAAGAAGGGATTTCGAACCCTTAAAGATCGCGGATCCATTAGGGACCAAATACCTGCCTTAGTCTAATCGTGAAATCGAGCGAAAGCAAAAATAAAGTTGAGTTTAAATACAATCCGAAAAGGAGTATAAAAGAGAGGAAGTGTGGTGGTCTCTCAACCTCTCGATCTAACGCCAAAAGTCTGAACCCGCCAAACATCCACATAAGCAACGATAGCGGCTAACGGTTACCTGAATCTAAAAAAAAATGAGGGGGATCTGGGTCAATCATCAGGTCACTCGTGCGCGTATATAACATACTCTGAGAGGCATATAATAAGCATCTTATTCCTAAGATGAAATGTGTAATGCTATGCGAGAATTAAATCATATATATACATGTTGACAGTTTCATATAATGCAGAAATCGATAAATGGATCCACACCGAATGCCAAGTGGCATGTCCCTCTCCTACCTCCACCCCCTTCCGATAGGGCAGAGACGGCATGCATGCCATGATAATCGGGCGGCACGCATGCCCTACCCTAAGCCCGCAGACAGCTCATAATATAAGTAATCCGACGGCACGCATGCCATAATAATCGGGCGGCACGCATGCCCAACCCTAAGCCCGCAGGCAGCTCATAATATAAGTAATCCGACGGCACGCATACCATAATAATCGGGCGGCATGCATGCCCAACCTTAAAGCCCGCAGGCAGCTCATAATATAAGTAAAGGAAGTTCCATGACTCGATTGACTCAGGACGGGACCCGATGGGACTGGGTAGTCCTATGACCCTAGCAAAGACTCTAGTTACTTCACAGATAACGGCCGTTCTCTTGCAAGGACATATAGCAATCATATGATTTTCATTTTAGCTCCTAAGCGTGATTCTAAGTCGTATGGTGCATGGACACTAGCCTACTATATAACACCTAGTACATAGAGCGCCCATCATGAGTAAGTTCAAAGAACTTACATGGAGTAGCAGATCAGCAAGATGAAAAGCAGCAAGATATAAGCAAGCAGGTTACAGATCACCTAACAATTATTAATAAATATGCATAAGTAGACTGCACACAACGGGGTCCATTTACCACTACATAACATGCTTATCAATCCATTAATCATAGCATCATCATCATCCTTTATCTCAATATCTTATTCCATTGTCATTTTCATAACTGGCTCAATCATACTTCAATCCATATAATCTCATTAGCTAGTCCAGTTGTTAGTCAAAACAATTTCTTCAAAATTATACTTAGCCATTTCTAATTTCATAAAATATTTAATCTTTAAAACTACTTTAAAAAATCCGATTAAATAATCCCGACATACTTTACTTTAATTAAAATCATCATTCTAGGGACTTAAGTAACTTTCAACCGTTACTAAATAATTCAATTTATATACTTTAAAACCGACTCTTTTTAAATATCGACACACAAATCGATTTCTAAATAATCAATTATCGGTTAAGCAATTAATTAATAAATCAAAATAATAAAGAAATAGCGAATAAACCCGAACCGAACCAACGCTTTTAACCCAAACCGAACCGAACCCGTATAAATCTCAACCGGTTAAACAAAATAATGAAACAAAGGAGGTGGGCCACGTTTGCTGACTAGGCAGGGGCCCCACGGCTGACTAGGCAAAGGGAGGGCCCACGCCTCATCTCCTACCTCCAATTTCGAAAGGAGCTAGCAGTTGCTCCCGCCTGAAGCTAGCTGCTCGACGCTGGCCACCTCCGACAGCCCCGCCGGTGCGCTTGGACTCGCCCTGCTCGGACGCTGCTCGCACCTCCCTCGCAAACTCACCCTCGCTCGACCCTCACACCAGCTGCGCCTCGCTCGACCCTCACACCAGCTGCGCATCGCTCGACTCTCCTCGCACGTACACGCTGACTCCCTCTCGCCCACGCAAGTGCTCGAGCTCGCCGGAGCTCCCTGACCCAACCTCGCCTCTCACTCCCGACCACCCGAGGACAAGAAAAGGGAACCCAAAGAGATCCAAGGAATGGTAAGAAGGTTCGATCGCTCACCGGGGTATTTGCGGACGTCGGAGTTTTGATCGGAGTTCTGAGCGTCGTCGGAGGCTCTCGATGGCTCCTCAGACCTACGTCGGATGTGGGTGAGTGTAATGGTAGGGCTCGAGAGTGGTTTGGATCGGAAACGAAGGAGAGCGGCTTACCGGAAGGTTATTTCGCGCTCGAACAGAGGCGACAAAGCCTTGGCAGCTCGGTGGTGGCGCTGGGAGCACCGGGGCTGCGGTAGGGCGCTCGGGGACGTCGGGGTGGTGGAGCTTAGCTCTTGAATCCTTGCAGAAAGGAGGACGGATGGGGCGGAGGTGCTTGGTGGTCCTAAGCTTCGAAAAAGGGGAGTAAAAAGGTATTGAGTTTGGTGGTGGTGGTTGCAAAGGAGGGAATAAGATGGTGTTTAGAAGTGGTGGCGTTGTTGGGTCTTTGAAGGAGTGAAGTAGAAGGATGGAGTGGGAGAGTAGGATGACAGAATAGGATGGGAAAGGAGAACACGCAATAGGAGGATGGAGTAGGTAAGGTAGCAGCTGCAATTTCTGCAAATCGGCAATAGGGGTAGCGGGTTTTAGGCGTAGGGTGGCTTGGATGGGAAGGGTAATGAGTGTAAGTGTCAAATCTTAATTACCCAAAAATAAATCTCCAAATCCACCTTCTGATCTTAATTCGACGCGATGAAATTAGATATTCAAACTCGAGATAATTAACGAGTCTCGAAAATATTTTCAAGCTAGCCTCGGACATATAAGGCGAAATAAATTCATTTCCAAGTTTGAATAACAAGTTTATACCGGGAGTGGTCTCGAGAAATAAAATAATTTGATTTATTGAATACGCAAATTTTCAAAAAAATTCGGAGTCTTAGAACTTAAATGAATTTTGATTTAGGATAAAATCTATTATTTACATAAATAATATTTAGAAAATCTCGGTCCTTACATCCGGGGGGTGGACTTGTCGTCTATTTGTTTTCAAGCATTTAACAATTTCAAATTAAAGTGCATAAATAAGATTAAAATGTGCAAATATAATATTATGTTGTGCAAATATAACATTGTGATGTGCATATATAATAGGCTTTAAATTAAAGTCCATAAATAAGATTAAATTATGCAAATATAATGTTATGTTGTGCAAATATAACATTATGGTGTGCATATATAATAAGCTTTTAAATTAAAGTGCATAAATAAGATTAAAATGTGCAAATATAACATTATGGTGTGCATATATAATAGGCTTTTAAATTAAAGTGCAAAAATAAGATTAAAATGTGCAAATATAATGCTATGTACGTTGTGCAAATATAACATTATGATGTGCATATATAATAGGTTTTTAAATTAAAGTGCATAAATAAGATTAAAATGTGCAAACATAATGTTATATTGTGCAAATATAACATTATGGTGTGCATACATAATAAACTTTTAAAATTAAAGTGCATAAATAAGATTAAATGTGCATAATTAAGGTTAAAAGGTGCATAACTAAGATTATGATGTGCATGATTATCAATTTGCGATTGTTGGGCTCTTGTCTATTGTGTAACCTATGTTATGTTGTGCAAATATAACATTATGGTGTGCATACATAATAAGCTTTTAAAATTAAAGTGCATAAATAAGATTAAAATGGGAATAATTAAGGTTAAAAAGTGCATAACTAAGATTATGATGTGCACGATTATCAATTTGCGATTGTTGCGCTCTTGTCTATTATGTAACCTACGTTATGTTGTGCAAATATAACATTATGGTGTGCATACATAATAAGCTTTTAAAATTAAAGTGCATAAATAAGATTAAAATGTGCATAATTAAGGTTAAAAAGTGCATAACTAAGATTATGATGTGCATGATTAACAATTTGTGATTGTTGCGCTCTTGTCTATTATGTAACATATGTGGGATTTGAACCCACATCTTTGTGCAAATGCACATTGCTCTACCAATTGAGCTAATAGGCTAAATTATGAGTTTCATGCTAAAATAGAAGAACCTAATCGATCTAAAGCATATTGCAATAAAATTCTAAAATCCAATTAGCTCATGATTCACAAACAATTTGACAATGCTATGAACATGAAATTAGCTCCAAATCAACCCAACATCACAACCATATCATCAATTTCAATCAATTTGGATGTTGGCAAAAAAAACCCAAATTATAAAATATATCGCAATAAAATTCTAAAATCCAATTAGATTATTATCCTTAAACAATTTGACAATGCTATGAACATGAAATTAACTCCAAATAAACCCAACAACACAACCATATCATCAACTTTAGTCAATTTGGTTTTGGGCAAAAAACCCCAAATTCTAAAGCATATCGCAATATAAAATTCTAAAATTCAATTAGCTCATGATCGATAAACAATTTGACAACGATATGAACATGAAATTAGCTCAAAATCAACCCAACAACACAACCATATCTTCAATTTCAATCAATTTGGCTTTTGGCAAAAAGCCCCAAATTCCGCTCCTAAATCAAATCCTAGGTTTTCAATCTTAACCTAAATCATTCAAACAATCTAAATAATTGTAATAAACAAGTTTAGGGTTAGAAACCATACCAAATTCGAGTTGAAACAAGGATAAAAATCGGGATTTCGAATGGTTTCGAGCCGAAATTGTCGAAAAGGACTATTGGGGGAGATGGGCTCGGTGTGAGCTCGGCTGGGCTCGAACCAAGGGGGTTCCGGCCTCGGGGGGTGCGCCTGAGGGAGGTGGTTCGAGCAGGTGGTTGCTGGTGACCGGAGGTGGCTCGTGGGTGGCGTGGGAGGCCGACCAGAGAAGAAGCGACGTGGGGCTTCGACTGGGCTCAACTTGACTCGACTGGGCAGCAGTTGGCTCGAACCAAGCCTAGTCAAGGCTCGGGGGGTGCGCACCAGGGTGGGCTCGAGTGCGGCTAGGCGCTGGTGGCCGGATGTGCCTACTACCATGGCCGCTTCACAGGTTTGGCGTTGAGCCGATAGAGAGAGAGAAACCGGATCGGTTTTTTTTTTAAATAAGGCACGGGTCCGGTTTTGTATTAAAAAATAAAATTTTATACCTTAAGCAATTTTACATCCTAAGGATATTTTACATTTTAACTCTTCCCTATATATATATATGGGGAGGTTCTAGTGATAACTCCTCTTATCATACTAACTCCCTTACGATACTAACTTTGTTTTCTAACCGTTGGATTAAGATCAGTGGCTTTGATTAATCCGGTGGCATTTTTGCAATTAAAGCCATTTTTAGGGTTTAATAGTTAATAAGAAAGAAAATCTCTCCTACCCTAAAGGCAGCAAGTCGGAATTTACTGTTCATAAAAAATTTGCTATATTAACTGTTGGATGTAGTTAACAAGATCTGATCAACGGCTGACATGTCCCCTGACGTATAATGTCTTTTTTCCCCTTGAAACATTGAATTTAAAATTGTTTATTTTTTTGTTTCAATACCCTTTTTCGTCTTTTCATGTAATTCTGTAATTATACTACTATCTGTCTCCGCTTTTTTTTGCTCGTCGTCGTCTCTTTCTTCCTCCCCAATGGTTGTCGATTGGTTCTCTAGTTGTCTCACCGACTCTCACGCCTTCTTCTTTGCCTCCAGCAGCTATCCTAGCCACCTCCGTTGTGCTTAGGAGTTATCTACGGCCAATATAGCATCTGCTAAAATTACTGTTCACGCCTACCTTTCTTCTTCCTCCCCTCGTGGTCACCGACCGTCGTCGTGTCACTTCCTTCTTCTCGTGGTCCTATCTTTTTATCTTTCTACCTTTCTACCTTTCTGGATTTCTTCAACCTCGACGACTCCACCGCAATCCCCTGCTCTCCTGTCCTACCGCCTTTCTTTTCCTCACTCTCTCGCTCTCTTTCATTTCGTTTCCATTCCAATTGCCGCCTCTGTATCATCCTTCTCTTGTCGCTCCTCTCCTATGCCTCCTTTCATTTGGTTCATTCGATTCTAACCTCTCTTTGTTTTCCTACTTCTTCGATGCCATCTACCTGTGGCATCTTGTAAAGAAACCAAATCGATTGGTATATCTAGCTTAGATCTCCATGGAAGCACATGAACAAGGGAGGAAGGTGAAGAACTCAACAGACCAAATATGTCCATACAGCTCTACTGTAATCATCAAGGATAGTCACAAAGTAACGAGCCCTAGTTCTACTTTGAACTTTGTAAGGCCCCCACAAGTCAATGTGAACTAAGTCAAATTTGTCATTAGCCATGGACTGACTTACAGTAAAGGGAATGGCATGGTGTTTAGCCATGATACAAGTCTCACAAAAAGAGGTATCACTGTCAGCTAGGGAGCAACCTTTAACATGCTTGAGTTTTGAAAACGAAATGTGGCCTAGTCTAGCATGCCACACACGGCTAGAAACATCTTTATTGGAGCTAGAACTAAACTTATTTGACCTATGAGTGTAATGAACAGAATTTTGAGGTTCATCTGCAACATTCAAACTTGCCTTGAACAATCTTCATGTGATCCTTGCAGCACTCAGTACTTCTTGACCACTTTTAGGGTCCTGAAACACACATTTCATACATTTAAAATTCACATCAAGATCAGTATCATCAACTATTTTTCCCACTGACATGAGATTAGTCTTGAAATATGGAACATGGAATACATTCTTCAACACTATTTCAGATGTCAATCTAATATCTCCAATGTCTTTAACCTGTCTGATCGTCCCATCAGGAAGGCAAACACAAATGGTACGATTCAAAACACGCTTTCTAATCAACAGTTTATCATCAAAGATCATGTGATCTGTAGCTCCAGAATCGATTATCCAGGTTAAGCTAGATGTAGATTGATGGATAGAAGAACACAGAGCAAAGGATGTACCTGCACTGCTAGAAGACACTGCTTGGGATGAGCTTCGGCCTTTCATGGCCTTCAGGACTTCCTGACAAACCACATTCACGAGCGCCATATCCATTCCTGAATCACCAATCACAATCTCATCATCATCAGTGAGAGGTGAATCGAATAAGTCTGCAGCATTTTTAGCAGCTTTCTTTCCTTTGGGATCCTTAAACTAGTCCGGATACCCAATGATTTTAAAGCATCCATCAACTGTATGTCCTTTCATCCCACAGTGAGTGCACAATTTGTTTTCCTTGTCCTTCTTGAAGGACTTCTTCGGATCTATGGTCTTACCAGCAGCAAAAGTTGTTCCATCTTGAGACGATTCTGCACCATTTCCTCCTCCAGCAGCTTCAACTTGCTTGACCAGGTAATACACACGATTGATGGTGGGAAAGAGATCAGTTGATATGATCTGATTCCTCACACCATCATACGCATCACCTAGTCCCATCAGGAACTGAAGGAGCTTGTTGCAATGATCCACTTCTTCTAGTTTCTTAAAAGCATCACATGTGCATTGATTTCTTGCTCCACAGGTAAAATTTGTACGCTCCTTCAAGAGTCATGATCTCATCCCACATCTTCTTTAGCTTGTTGAATTATTCGACCACACTCAGCGATCCCTGATTCAGATTGCTCAGGCTTTTCTTCAACTGATAGAGAAGCGGTCCATTAGTTTGAGCATATCGCTCTACAATCTCATCCCAAAGCTCCTTTGAAGATTTTGAATACATGAAACCTTCCGAGATCTCTGGTTTCATAGAATTGACGATCCAGCACCTCACCATGTAGTCACACCGCTTCCACCTTGGAATGTCTGCCGGCGTGATTGAATCAAGGCTTGTGCTTCCGTCTATGAAGCCGATTTTGTGTTTTGCTCCCAGCGCCATCTTAATTCCTCTGCTCCAGCCTAAGAAATTGAGGACATTGAACGAGTTCGCCACCAATTGTGCTCCAGGGTGGTCGGATTTGGAGAGATACGACGGATCGTTCAGATTTCCGCCGCCAATTCCTCCTCCTCCGATCACAGCATTCGGAATTTCCTCGTTGTCTGCCATGGCTTCCTTTCAACTAGATTTCTTCAGAAAACAATCTCTCAGTGCCGATCGATCACCGTGCGCTCTAATACCATGTAAAGAAACCAGATCGATTGGTAGATCTAGCTTAGATCTCCATGGAAGCACATGAACAAGGGAGGAAGGTGAAGAACTCAACAGATTCCACTGAATCTTCTAACAAACTCGGTTACAGTAATGGGCCTATTTATAATTCCCAACCCATTACAATGTGATCCCAAAATTACCCCTATTTTGTTCCTGACAAAGTACCAAAATGCCCCTGTCTTCGGTCAAGACCTCATATGGTCAATACATCTGCTTACCACCTTGTTCTTCTGATCACTGATTTTAGTGTCGATAAACGATCAAATTTCACTTTGTTTTCGGGCTACCAGGTTCGTTTATTTTTGAATTAGGGTTCATAGATATGCTCTTTTAGGATTCCTCTTGTTATTTTAGATTTTGTTTTTTAAGCTATTGATCGAAACTAGATTTTGATATAGGGGATTTGAGCTTATCTTTTTTCGATTCAAGAGAAGTCCATTCAACTCAGATTAGTTAGAATTGGGGGTTTGTGATTCAATTTTATATTTTTATGTCAGGTTAGTGATTTCAGTAAAGTGAATAGGACCTTGTTTCATTTGACTGTAATCTTCATATCTTATTTCCTAATTTTGTGTTCTTCATTTTTCGGTTGCAGGGTTTTATGAGATCATTTGGTCGACGACGGCAGCATTGAATTAGGATGCTTGAGACTTGCTTCTTTCATAGGTATGTTGCTTCGATTTGAACTAAGAAATTAAATTGGGCTTCACTTGGTGTTTATTCTGTAGGAATTAGGGCTTTGATTTAAGGGGTTCTGATTTTTAAAGGTTAGGTCGTTTGCAAAACAACTATTTAAGTTCTACTTTCAATTGAATTCAACTTGAACATCTAATTTGTTAGCTCAAAATCTCAATTTCTATGCCAAATCCAGTTCATACAAACTTTCATGGTGGAGGAACCACATCATTGTTCGAGCTTATGAGGCAAAGCCCAACTCCCTCTTAGTTCCGTCAATTCTAGAGCTCGGCAAGCATGGTTGAACTTGATTCTGGCGTTTTCTTCCACCGGTTGATGAACCAGACCTCAAGCCTATGGTGATTTTCTCCTTTTCCTTCTCCTCACAATTCAGCATGATTTATTTAAGAAAAATTCGTTTTTTGATCGTAGGCCATCAAAGAAGAAAAACAAAGTTAAGAATGCACTCGAGAAAGAACTGTTGCAGTCATTGTTTACTGTTCCCAATAGGCCAGAAGATGAACCCAAAAAATATATCATGCCCAAGGAAATAAGCAGATCAGGGAGTTTTGGATGGGTGGTGACTAAACCTTTGGAAGACCCTCCAATCAAGCCGAAAACTCTTTATGTTACCTCTCTGCGAACTTCGGAAGATGGTCAACATGATATTTTCGCTTCTTATAATTAATAAAAAAAATTGTTTGATTATGCAACATGTATTATGTGCCTTGTGCATAAGGAACTCAATATTGCATACATAAAGCTTAAATATTTTTCACGTCTGGTGCTATGCAATGTTTTATATTATTATTATTATTATTATTATTATTATTAATTTGTCATTCAAGTCTGGTGCTATGCAAATATTTCCAGAGCTGGTGGTTTTTCAGAAAATAGGGAACAATCCCACGGGCAAGGATAAGGTCATATATATAACAAACTAGATTGATTGTGTTTTCTTATTTTCATAATTTATCATTCTCTTTTCATGCAAAACCATTTCATTTCTCCAATTACATGTTTGATGATAGTTATTTTGCGTCTTTTTGGTTATAGCATAGGTTATATAATTTTTTGAAACTCTACATCGTTAAACTACATAATAGAGTTTTATAAGGGTTAAAAATTCTTGTTGATGTAACCCTTGATATTTTAATCTCTTAACTAAGGGACTACAACTTGCATCTTGATGTATATAATATGTTGTCTGTCAAACCCTTTATACTTATGTGGGGCTACTTTAAACTATCAGTCTATAATCGTCAAATATAGGCTACCTTAAACTATCAGTAGTCTTTTTTTAACCAAGGCCTTCTACTTACAAGAACATTTTGGGTTTTAAAATGCCAAAAGGATCATACACTATATAGACTGATAGTTTAAAGTAGCATATTATACATCAAGATGCAAGTTGACGATTTCTATTTTGTTTTGTCTTGAGGATTCGTGTCTTTCAAATATATTTTTCACTGGACATACTACTCTATGCTAGATCTAGCTGGTCCTTTTGCAGTGAAAACCTTCGAAATTATGGTAAATTACTACAAGGCCGTTTAGTTTCTTAGTGAATGTAACCACATTGTTTTCGTCACATTGATTTTTATTAGGTGTTGTTGATGTAGGTAGAGAATCAATCAGCAATCAACTCCTCCTTCACAAGGGGCTGAAGTCTCACAAGCATCCTATCATGGCAACTCACTTTACAAACGACATGACGTAGTTTATAGCCGAGGATTTTGATGTGCATTTGTTATCTTGGACATTACCCGAAGAGGACACGAAGGTTTGTTCAATCATGGATCACAACGATGAGATCCAACATTGAAGGCGCCCATCGCGCGCCCTAACTAACCTAGTAGAAGCAAAAGCATAAAGGCATTTTCCTCCTTGATAGATCAGAACGTTTCCGTTCCACCGCACAAGCCCTCCATTTTCGATCCTCTTTGAGTTCTTCAGTTCACGCCCACTTCGATCCCAATTGATTCTTTCTCTCTCAACCAGTCACTCCTTTTATCCCCGGTCGTTTCAATTCCTACAACCACAAGAAGGATTTGATTCTTCATCACCTCTCACTTGGTGAATTGAAGAATTCACAACCATTGTCGCAAATTGGAGAAATTGATTCTTGGTAACGTCTCTCTACCCCAATTTAAGAATTTGAGGCAAGAAATATGTTTACGGTTTTGACTGATTCGTTTTCTGACTCATATCTCTTCTCTCTCAACCAATTTAGGGTTTGACGGCTTGAAGGCTTCAGACCGAAATTTATCATTTTCATGAACCCTAACTCCAAGGTTTGTGAGCTTAACTCCTTAAATTTAACTAAATGTTGGAAATTTAATTTAATTTTTTGCTTGGTTTTGATGTACAATGCTATGAGCTTATGTTGTTAATTTGATTTGTTTTCTATGTTCATTTTCTTGCCTATTGATTATTTGGAGTTTAGGCTGGTGATAGTTTCACCGATGCGAGAATTCAGGTTGGGTGATGGAATTTTGAAATTCAGATTGATTGATAAATATATTGATCTCTGCTCGTTTCAAGAGCTATGAAAATTGGGGTTAATGGTATGTGGAAAGATGGAAATGAGCTTAAACCTTGCTCCTCGCATATTTGAACTTCTAGGGCATGTACTGTTGGTGCAATGGTTTTTTTTCCCCTCGGTGTGTTATCAGTTGCAATAAATTTTGCTACTTCTAGATAGGCACATAATCCATATCCCCCAAGTTTTAGCCTAATTGCTGAAATGGTAGAGCGATGTGTTCGAAAACTACGAGCACATAGATGTGGGTTCGAATCCCACTTAGGCTACATAATCTCTGTTGTTCTGTTATCAATTAACTTGCCAGATTTTTCTCATATGTGACAGTTTGACAAATCATGTTTATGATAGCAAAAAAAATTGAACAAACTTAGAAAATGTTGTTTATGACAGCCAACTAAGGTCTTTTGTTTGGTTTGTGATGCCTTCTTCTAATAGCACATGTTGTTTATGACAGATTGAACAAAACTAAGAAAATAACTACTCCTGAAATTGCTTATAAAAAGTAGTTTAGACAGAACCCGGGAAATGATTAACTATCCTACTACCCAAGATAAAGGATCATGCTTCAATCAAAATAACAAGGGCAATCCCAATAACACTCCTCGTAGTGTCTCATATCAACTACCCACACAACAACTCCTCATAGTGTCTCATTAATTACAAGGGCAATCCCAATAACACTCGAACATATAAACATTGCATCCAGGGCTCCTGAAAGCACAATGACAAAATATCATATGACTAAAACATCCAAAGGTATCAAAATAAGGCAAGCTAATTACTTATTAACATAAAGTATATTACCATAAACTATGATGATCGTTTTGTTTGGAAAGTGTGACTATTGTGCTCTGCCTTCTTTCTACATGCTCGACAAATTCTTTTGCGCTTCTGCTGCAGTTACATTGCCAACTCTTTCCCTTCCTTTCTATCTTCCTTGAACCCTTCCTTTGAGCAAACAAAATATATATACTTGATCTCACCCTCTTTCTTTTTATAAGTCAACTTTCTAACACTAAAGCCAACATGATGGGCATAAGTTTTGTAAAATTCCTCACATTGTTCCTAATTTTGAACTCCATACCTTCTTTTGGTTTCAACTCCTCTTCATAATTCGGAATCCATTCCTTGACAGTAGTTGTGAACCCTTTATCCATTTTCTCCGGCGTTTGATATTCCACTCCTCCATTAGCTTAACCATCAATACAATCTGGGGAAAAAAATCTCATTTAAGCCTTTAATCGAAATGTTTAAAAAGTAGGAAAAGCATATTAGCATAATCATTGGAAGAATTTGGTAATCAACGTACCATTGTGACTAGGGTTTGCACTTGAATTTGGAATTTCACTTGAAACTGGGTTGTGACTCGAAATAAGTTTCTCATTAATATCCGTCTTTACACCACATCAAACTTGATGAGAAAGAGGTGTTGGAGACTTGGAGGAGATTGACCAGAGGCTCGACCTTTGTGGAAGCGATCCTGATCGAGAGGTTTTGGTATCCAGTAACGTCGATGTTGCTGAATGCTTCTATTTTTTTAAATTGTAAAATCTTTTAAAAATGGCTTTAATTGCAAAAATGCCACCGGATTAATCAAAGCCAATGATCTTAATCCAACGGTTAGAAAACAAAGTTAGTATTATAAGGGGGTTAGTATGATAAGAGGAGTTATCACTAGAACCTCCCCTATATATATATATATATATATACACAAATAAATTCATAAAAAAAAAGATATATTAAGCTCAATCAAGATGAACTCCATTGTAGGTTAATATTAATTTAATATTTTGAAATAAACCGATTTTTTATTTCAAAGATGAAAATCAATTCCAAAAAATAAAAAGGGGAAAAAGAAAAAATGATTAATTGAAGGGAAGGAAAGGTAAGAGTGGGAAAAAAACATAAGAGTATGAAAAAAATGATTGGTTGAATCAGCTAAAATCAAGGACAAGCTGACACGTCAGCATAAGTCTTATGATTTAAAGTATTATATATATATATATATATTGTAGGTTAATATTAATTTAATAATTTGAAATAAACTCATTTGTTATTTCATAGATGAAAATCAATTCCAAAAAATAAAAAGGGGGAAAAAGAAAAAATGATTAGTTGTAGCATGTAGGTAAGGAAAGGTAAGAGAGGGAAAAAAAATAAAAGCGTAGGAAAAAGATGACTGGTTGAATCAGTTAAAATCAAGAACAAGCTGACATGTTAGCATAAGTCTTCTGATTTAAGGTATTATATATAGATAGATATAGATTGTAGGTTAATATTAATCTAATATTTTGAAATAAAACCATTTTTTATTTCAAAGATGAAAATCAATTCCAAAAAATGAAAAGGGAAAAAAAGAAAAAAATGATTAGTTGAAGGGAAGGAAAGGTAACAGAGGGAAAAAAAAGAGTAGGAAAAAGATGATTGGTTGAATTATTTTAATCTTTTGTCACCTCTCCCTACATATATTATATCAAATTTTATTTTAGAAAACATATAATAATATAACTAAATTTATTAAAGGTAAAATAATTTATGATCTTTTACGGAAATTTCCAATGGGTTATAATTATAAGATTATATTTATTAGCTTGTTTTCAAATCTATTCTTTAAATTTACTAATTATGGGTGAAATAAATGATCGGTAATCAACTTAACTCGAGTTGTGAAAATTAAAGACATTATTGGCACAATAATATTAAATTAAATTAATTGAATATTTATTATATTATGATCAAATCAATATAAATTAAATTTAAGATTATTAAATATTTTATTTGTGTATCAGTTCTTATATTACCCTTAATTAAGAGAAAATTTGTACCGAAGACACAAATTTTCGCTCCAATTAGAGTAGTGTCCTAGTTTTTATAAAAATAAGTAAAGTGTCCATACTTGTTAACCTAGTAAAAAATAAAATTAAAACGGCCAAATCCCTAATAACGTGGATCGTCTTCATCCTTCCCGAGTCCTCCATCAACATCCTTCCTGAGTCCTTCATCAGGCCTCCTCTGGCTTCCCGTTCATCCTCCTTCTTCTGATCAAAGTGCCGGAGCTACAACCCTCTCTCTCTTTCGCTTGATCTCGAACCGGCCTCTCCGTCGTGCTCCCTGGGGCTTCTGCTGGTTGCGGTTTCTTCCTGTTCGACGAGGTTGCGGCCTTGGTTGCGGTTACCCAGATTCGACGAGGGAGTAGCAGGGGGATCTTCCTGTTCCGGCCTTGGTTGCGGTTTCATCCTGCTACCCAGATCCGATGCTCCTGTTCCGGCCTCGGAGGCCGCAGTTTTCCGATTCCGACTCGTAGGAGAGAGGAGCTGGATCTGAAAATCAGCATGGAGGCGCTTGAATTAGCAGCGATTTTGAATTGATTCATTATCGTCAGGAGGTAAGTGGCTTCTACAATCTCGGATTTGTGAATTTAGATCTGAATTTAGGGATTTGTGTTGACATCTTCTCTTTGTGTGCTCGAATCTGAAGCATGATAAAAACTCCCTGAATGTGCTAAGATAGAGGTCTTTGTTCCCAGCTACCCTTCCTATCCTAGCTTGCCACCTTCCATGTTGATGGTGTCTGCACAATTTCAAACACAGAAATTAGAAATAATCACATTGATTTATGCATTTGAAGAACAAGCCCCAAGATGATAACCTTGTAACTCCTCTGTACATTGAAGCACCCCTAGAGAATCCACTGCTCTTCCTGGAAAGATGAAGAATTTGTTATGTTCATGAGGATGATGGATGTAATATAAATAAATTTTACCTTCTCAAGTGAGCAATAAACTCTTGGCAGGTCATGTTCTTCATATCTTCAAGCTCACCTTTGTAATTCTCCAACTGGAAAGTCAGGTAAAAAAAAACTCATGAGGATATATATCTAAAGGAACAAAATCAAATGAGGTTTTAAAGATGGGATTTACTGGGAAGTTTATGTGAGTGGATGGGCCCCAGTATTTCAGTGCAGCAAGATCATAAGACCTTGCAGCTTTCTCCACCATATCATATCCTCTTAAAGATTAATCAAGAACCATCAAAATCAAGATTTTCAAATGAAACCACCATCAAAACCTACTAGTACAGGTAGCAGAAAATGCTTTACTTACCCAGATAAACTGTGGCATCATCCCAGTACATGTGAACAAAAAAAAAGGGCATGAAAGAGTAGAAGTTAGAAGGGGAAAAAAAATAAAAAATAAATTAAATTCAACATACCCAAAATTGCAATTTGCTCGAATCTGAATTTAGGGATCTGAATATAGGCCTTTGCTCGAATCTGAAGTTTGCATATTTAGATCTGAATTTGGTTTTTAATTGAAAAAAGTGTAAATAAAGCCATTGTTGTTACTGCTAGAACTTGCATTATTGTGAGTGCTATTCAATTGTTTTGGTAATGGTTTTGAACAGGGCATTCTGTTGCACTGACTTGTATGTCAGCATTCTGCTGCACTGATTCTGCAAATTAGAAGCATTTTGTTGCATTGTCTTGTATGTCAGCGTTCCATTTTTTTTGCCTTTTGTGTGAAATTTTGTCGTTTTGTTTTGTGCTTACTGATACTTCCACTAGTCCAATATTGGTTACTGTTTTTATTTTTTGGGGAGTGAGTATTTCTTAGAAATTGGTGTTTGGGTATGTTTGAATGCTGACATCTTTTGGCTCTTGTAGCTGTGAAGCTTAATCTCTCTTTTTGATGCTTAACCTTTTTTTTTCTGATTTTACTGGTGTTGCAAACATCTAGCTGACATCTTCTGGAAATGTTGACATCTTCTTAAAATGTTGACATCTCTAATATAAGATTATTTTTGTGTAATCAAGTAGACCATTTCCGATATAAGATTATCAGCTACATATATATAAGATTCAGAAATATATGTGCTGAAACGGAGTGAATATGTGCTGGCATGTGCTATTTTTGTTCAATTCAAGTAGATGTATAGGTTATTTTTTATTTCTAATTGTGTGACATGATCTCTTGTGCAAATATAACATGTTGATATGGGTTTTTTACACTAGATGAATGAGTTTTTAAATTATTAAAAATCATGTCAGCAAGCTTAATTTGAAACTAGAGATGCTTGCCTAGTATGCGGTCTCGGTAGAAGTGATATCAAGCATCCGGTGTCGGATTCTCTATTATGATATCTTTTCGAATAGGGAATCGCGCCATGGTTCAAACTCACTGCCACGCGGTGACTTATGGTCTTTTTAGGCCATCGGAGATCATTTCAGGGCTTAAAATTGAGTTTTTATTTTTATCGCTTAATAACTAGGGTTTGTTTCCACTTTTCCTACTTAATAATGTGTTTGTATATTTACATTGAAGTGCCTTGTGATTTTTTACTTATCTGGAGATATTAGCTAGTAGTTCTACAAAGTTTAATTGTGTGCTGACATGTTTCTTTTTTATTTCTAATTGTGTGCTGACATGTTCTTTTTTTATTTCTAATTGTGTGTTGACATTGTCTCTTTTTGTGCAATTCAAGTAGATTTATAGGTTCTTTTTTTATTTCTAATTGTATGCTGACATGATCTCTTGTGCAAATATAGCTTATGCTTTTATCGGTCTCTATAAGTGCAGGATCCCTCTTGTCATTCTGAAATTATTTCTTTTTCCCCTTTAGAATTTTGAGTTTATGGTTCTAGGTCGTAGAGAGTTAAAAGGTTTTAGGGTTCTGCTGTTGTATCATCTTGTGGTTGTTGTAGCTTCTGATTTTAGCTTGCATCTTGCTTCCGCTGATTTCGGGTGTCTTTTCGGGGCTGCTGTAGCTTCTGAATTTCGCTTGCATCTTGCTTCTGCTGATTTTGGGTCTCTTTTAGGGTTTGTTGTAACTTCTGAATTTCATCTTCTGTTGTTGTATCTGTTGTAACATAAATGTTGACATTTAGCTTCAATCTTGACATTTAGCTTCAATGTTAACATTTAGCTTCAATATTGACATTTAGCCGTTGATGGGCAAAGACTTTATCTTTTACTATTTCTTTTCACATTATTTGCTAAAAAAAAAGAGGGAATAACAATTTTGCTGACATCCGGTGTCACCAGTTTCAATTTGCATAACAAATTATTATATTTGCATAACAGATAGTTATATGTGCATATCATGAAGTTATATTTGCATAACAGTAACTTATATTTGCACAACATAAACTTCTTATTTTTAACTTTTTTTTTTAATTAACTTCCTCTTTTTTCTTTTTTTTGGTTATGTGAGAACATAGCAAAGGTTTTGTGATCTGTTTTGCTAGTTATGCTATATTTATCCCATTCTCCCTATGAAGTATGAATTCTCTTACTAGTTATGTTATGTTTTATATTGATTTGACATTTATTGTTCACATGTTATTGCTCTTGCTAATAGCTACTCATATACTTAAGAATTTGTTAACTATGCTGATTTGAAAATAGATAAACAGAAAGAAAAGATACATGTGCTGACATGATCTTTTTTTGTGCAATTCAAGTTGATGTGTATGTTTTTTTTCTATATGTCTAATTGTGTGCTGACATGGTCTTTTTTTGTGCAATTCAAATTGATGTATAAGTTCTTTTTTATTTTTAATTATGTGCTATCATGACCTCTTTTTGTGCAAATGTGTATACAAATGTGTACTGTTTATTAGGAGTCCCTACTTTTTTTTTCTCCTTTTTTGGTGTGGCGTGAACATAACTCTTATTTGTTTATTTGAATGTTATGTTATAATATAATTAAAAGCCTTTTAGCTCAATGGTAGAGTGATGTTCTTATGCGCAAATACGTGGGTTCGAATCCCGCATAGGCTAAAATTTATAATAATTCTAGTAATTTACAAAATTTTCTAAGAATTGTTCAATATAATAAGATATATTAGTGCAATTTTCTAGTAATTTATAATTGCATATTATACTTTTACATTTGTATATCATCAATTTATATTTGCATATTTTAATCTTATATTTGCATATTATCAATTTATAATTGCATATTATACTTTTACATTTGCATAATTTTACATTTGCTTTTATATGATTAGTTCATTATTTTATATGATTTGTCACATTATTTGCTTCAAATTAAGAGGTACAAACAATGTTGCTGACATCTGGTGTCAGCGGTAACAATTTGCACAACAGATTGTTATTTGTGCATATCATAAATTTATATTTGCATAACAGTAACATATATGTTGACATTTTAGCTTAAATTTTGACATTTAGCCGTTGATGTGCAAAAGCTTTATCTTCTACCATTTCTTTTATTAGATGATTATAGAAGTTTGATATTCTCATCTCATGTAATATGATATCAATTTTGGGATTGATCTTATTTGTAAACTTTTTCTTTTATTAAATGTTGACATTTAGCCGTTGATATGAAAAAGCTTTATCTTTTACCATTTCTTTTATTAGATGATTATAGAAGTTTGATATTCTCATCTCATATAATATGATATCAATTTTGGGAATAATCTTATTTGTAAACTTTATCTTTTATTATATGTTGACATTTAGCTTAAATGTTGACATTTAGCCGTTGATGTGTAAAATCTTTATCTTTTACCATTTCTTTTATTAGAGGATTGTAGAAGTTTGAGCTTATCATCTCATGTAATATGATATCAATTTTGAGAATGATCTTATTTGTGAACTTTATCTTTTATTATATGTTGACATTTAGCTTAAATGTTGACATTTAGCCGTTGATGTGCAAAATCTTTATCTTTTACCATTTCTTTGATTAAATGATTATAGAAGTTTGATATTCTCATCTCATATAATATGATATAAATTTTGGAAATGATTTATTTGTAAACTTTATCTTTTATTATATATTGACATTTAGCTTAAATGTTGACATTTAGCTATTGATGTGCAAAAACTTTATCTTTTACCATTTCTTTTATTAGAGGAATGTAGAAGTTTGAGCTTATCTTCTCATGTAATATGATATCAATTTTGAGAATGATCTTATTTGTAAACTTTATCTTTTATTATATGTTGACATTTAGCTTAAATGTTGACATTTAGCCGTTGATGTGCAAAATCTTTATCTTTTACCATTTCTTTGATTAGATGATTATAGAAGTTTGATATTCTCATCTCATTTAATATGATATCAATTTTTGGAATAATCTTCTTTTTTGTAAACTTTATCTTTTATTATATGTTGACATTTAGTCGTTGATGTGCAAAATCTTTATTTTTTACCATTTCTTTGATTAGATGATTGAAGTTTGATATGCTCATCTCATTTAATATGATATCAATTTTGGGAATAATCTTTTTTGTAAACTTTATCTTTTATTATATGTTAACATTTAGCCGTTGATGTGCAAAAGCTTTATCTTTTATTAGATGATTATAGAAGTTTGATATTCTCATCTCATCTAATATGATATCAATTTTGGAAATGATCTTATCTGTAAACTTTATCTTTTATTATATGTTGACATTTAGCTTAAATGTTGACATTTAGCCATTGATGTGCAAAAGCTTTATCTTTTACCATTTCTTTTATTAGAGGATTGTAGAAGTTTGAGCTTATCATCTCATGTAATATGATATCAATTTTGAGAATGTTCTTATTTGTAAACTTTATCTTTTATTATATGTTGACATTTAGCTTAAATGATGACATTTAGCCGTTGATGTGCAAAATCTTTATCTTTTACCATTTCTTTGATTAGATGATTATAGATGTTTGATATTCTCATCTCATGTAATATGATATCAATTTTGGGAATGATTTTTTTTTTTTTGTAAACTTTATCTTTTATTACATGTTGACATTTAGCTTAAATGTTGACATTTAGCCGTTGATGTGCAAAATCTTTATCTTTTACCATTTCTTTTATTAGAGGATTGTAGAAGTTTGAGCTTATCAGTGTCAACATCTCCGATGTTGGTGTCGCCCGACATCAGCGTTAACCAAAACGAGCGTCAACATCTCTGATGTCGGCGTTAGCTGACATTAGCGTTAACCAAAATGAGCGTCAGTATCTCCGATGTCGGCGTCAGTCGACATCAGCATCAAACGCTGACACAAAAAATGTTAGTGGTGTTCGCAATGTTAATGGTGACAGTGTCAACAATATCAGTGCTTACACGAAAAAAAGAAGCATTGAAGCAAAAAAGCGTCTTCAACGTCGGCGTCAACAGCGTTCGCAACATCGATGTCGACGTCAACCGACATCTCCGATGCCAGCGTCAGCAGCGCCAACATCTCCGATGTTGACATCAGCAACATCAACATAGTGTCGGCATCTCCGATGTCAACGCTAGTAGTGCCAGGCTGTCTGATGTTAGCAATGTTAGCATCAATGTCAGCATCTTTAATGTCAGCATCAGCAATGTCAACATCAGTGTTGCTGACACGGAAAAAAGCATTTTCGACGTCGGCGTCAGCATCTCTGATGTAAGTGTCAACGGTGTCAAGAATGTCGGTGTCAACATCTCCGATGTCAGCGTCAGCATCTCCAATGTTGAGGTCGGCAACGTAAGTGTCAGCATCTCCGATGTCGGTATCAGCAATGTCAACGTCAGTGCTTCTGACACGGAAAAAAGCATCTTCGACGTCGACGTTAGTCGACATCAGCGTCAGCATCTCCGACGTCGGAGTTAGCCGAAATTTTCGTCATCCAACATGAGCGTCAGTGATAGAGTATGTTTAGTGTTGCATAATAGATTGCATGTAGCATTATTTAGGTGTGAATATTGCATTTATTTAGTTGAATTTGCATTATCACTTGTTGAGTAGAAGAGACGGAATCTACAGGATTTTATGGTTTATTTCAGGTAAAGTAGATTGGAGGTGAAATGGATTTGAAAAGAGCAAAAATAAGCTAAGGAGAATACTCAGGAGCTGCTGGAAACAAAGAAGGAGAACTCGGAAGAATCGCAGGCCGCCCCGCAGCATCTCTGGCAGCCCCGCGGCTCGAAGGAAGAAACGGAGAAGTTTGCAATCGCCGGCCGCCCCGCGACACGTGCAGAGACCGATATTCAATTACGGATTTTACTTAGGGTTTTGTCTAAGTTATTTTGGGCCGATTTTCTCTAGACTATTTAAGGCTTTTCTAGTTATTCTTTCATTAACTTTATGCACTTTACACTATTGTTGAGAGCGCCGTTGAGCATGAGCAACTAAACTCTCGAGGTTTCGCCTACAGTTTGGATCTTTGATTGTTGAATTGTGAGTTTCTTAATCTAGTTCTTATTCCTATTGCAATGTTTTGACTTCCTTGTGCTTAATTGCTTGAATGTGTTTTATTCTCTCTGGCCTGACCGACTAGTTAGAGTAGATTCATTCAATTGCTAGGGTTTTGTAGATTCCTCGTAGCGAACCTTAACCCAAGTGGCAATCATATCCCTTTAGGACTCGTAGGACTAATTGGATGTGTAGGAAGTTGAATATATGTTAAATATCGACTCGTAGCTTGATATTGCATGTACCTTGGTTAATTCATAATCTTAATGCTATCTCTAGGTTAAATCTTAACCGTGTTAGGGTTATTTAGAGATAAGGGTTGCTAGGACTCGTAGGACTAGTAATTTACCTAAGATCTGGACAAGGACATTGATAGGAAAAGATAAGAACTAGAGGCTGAAACAAGGATCGAATTCATCAATCGAAGTGATAAATTGTAGGTGAACCTATTTCCCTTCACTGAATTTTACAATCAATTTACTTTGTTTGCTTGTCTCCGCTTTGCTAAAAGGCGGATCTTTTCACATTAAAAACTCCCCCTTTTCTCTCTTAGCAATTAGAATTAGACTTGAATTTAATAGATTTCCCTGTGGATCGATCTCTTGCTTGCACGCTATACTAGTTAGTGAGTTTGAGTATTCTTTGGCAAGAACAATGACAGGTTTTCGTCTTGTCAGTCAGCATCTCCGATGTCAGCGTCAGCCGACATTAACGTCAACGCTGATACGAAAAATGTTAGTGGTGACAGTGTCAGCAGTGCCTTTAATGTCAACAATGTCAGTGTCAACGGTGTGAGAAATGTCGGTGTCAGCAACATCGACGTTGACATTAATGCAATTTTAAAGCCTCTTAAGTCAATCAATGGTGGAGTGATGTGCATATGTGCAAATAAGATATATTAATGCAATTTTAAAATACAAATGCATGTGCATATTCTTCCCATAAGGTTGTTTAAGCTTGTATAACATAATATTACATTTGCATATCATAATATTATATTTGCATAACATCGGGTTATAGTTGCATATCTGAAAGTGCTGACATGTAAATTTCTAAAAAAAAAAAAAAAAAAACTGGACACGCGAGGGGGGGGGGGGGCTAGGGGGGCATTGAGGTGGGGGTGGGGGCAAGGGGGATGGACACTTTTGCAAAATTTTCAAATATATGGATACTCCTCTAATTTGCAAAATTTTCAAATATATGGATACTCCTCTAATTTAGCCAATTTTTATGGATATTTCACTAAAGGCCCCCTTAATTAATGGTGTGTGTGATAATGAAATTTTGGAATGGTTTAGTTATGGTAAAGTTGTAAAAATAACTAAAATGATCAAATAATTTAAAAATTCAAATTTTAAATCCATGAGAATAATCATAATTTTCATATTTAGAAATTTATTTTGGACCAGTTACTATACAGGCCATATTTTTTGGCCATATCAGGAAATTGTCCCCCACCTTCTCCATATTAACAAAATGTCCACCAATTTTCTAACACTGCTGAAACGAATTTGCTGAAATTGTGCCCCAGTTTTTTTTTTTTTGAGTTTTTTTTTTCCGCGTTTCCAGAGTTGCTGAAACCCATGCGTGCCACCTTCTGTTTCAGCATTTTTTTCCCGCTTTTTTTCGTATTCTTTATCGTTTTTTTTCCGCATTTCCAGAGTTGCTGAAACCTATGTGCCACCCTCTGTTTCAGCAATTTTTTTTTGCTTTTTTTTCGTTTTTTTTCGTTTTTTTTCCCGCGTTTCCAGAGTTGCTAAAACTCCTGTGTCACCCTATGTTTCAGCAGTTTTTTTTTTTTGCTTATTTTTTCATTTTTTTTTCGTGTTTACAGAGTTGTTGAAACCCCTGTGCCACCATCTGTTTCAGCAGTTTTTCAGCACTATTGTTGATGCTGAAACCCCCCTCAAGTTTCAACAGTTTTTTTTTTTGCGTTTTTTTTTTCACGTTGCTGAAACCTCGATATCAGCATCGTTGTTGATGCTGAACCCCCGGTTTTAGCAACCTTGTTGATGCTAAAACTCCAGTTTCAGCAACGTTGTCGATGCTAAAACTTCGGTTTCAACAACGTTGTCGATGCTAAAACTTCGATTTCAGCAACGTTGTCGATGCTGAAACCCCGGTTTCATCACTTTGACACCAGAGTTGCTGAAACTGTGTTACGAGATATAAAATTTAGCCTATGCGGGATTCGAACCCACGTATTTGCGCATAAGCACATCGCTCTACAATTGAGCTAGGAGGCTTTTAAAAGAGATTTAAAGCAAGGAACATCAAAAATCATTGCGGTCCGCATTTCAGCAATTGCTGAAACTATTGAAATGCTGAAATTATAAAATATTGAAATGCTGAAAATAAAAGAGGATTTGACGAAATAGAGACAGCAAAAGCAATCATTCCCTTAACATTGTAAGAACAATTTAACATGGTAATAACATCGAAGGAATTGATAAGAGACAGCAAATTGTAAGAACATCAAAGGGACAACCATAAAAAATTTAATAGGACAAAATTTAGATCGATAAGAGTAACACCTAAAACCAAAAAACATTGCAATTCTCAACCCGGATTGCAATAAAAAATTTAGTTCCCAGCAATAAGGCTTAATTATCGTTTTAAGAAAGGGAGATATGCTAATAATATAGAGTAGTCTTGCTGTTACCTCAACATGCATGACCAAGAAAGATGTAGATGTCACGAAGGCTAAGTGCAAAACAAAAGGAAGCACAGCGGCAGAGAAGAATCCTGACTTGGCTGACGAATCGATTTCTTCAAAAACTGCTGAAAATTCAAATCCAGAAATACCACTTCAATCGGATATCTTCAACTTCAGAGATCTTTAATTGAACAAAAATAAGCTAATGACATCAGTTGAAACAAACAGATAGGCACCAAATTCAACAAAACGTTGTAATATGTCTGCAGTGATATGCGAACCTGGGCAGAAGAACATCCGATTCAGCTTTTAACGATCCGAATCCAGCACATCATCTTGCTGAAACGTGAGTGTTCTCTCATTTTAATTTCAGCTTGTGCTCTGTCATTTTAACCCGGTAAGCTTGACGGTGATCGATTAAAGGAAGAAGATGAGCAGCCCTGTTTGAAGAGTTCATCTATAGAAAAACCATAAATATTAAAGAAGCGGTAATGACAGCCAAAATGTTATGAAGAATTAAACAGCGCAAAAGAAGCTTATTGACAACCATATTCAAGAAACGGACTTCTCTTGGGGAATCTTAGGTGGGGTTCTGTCGCAACTCCCCAACTAGTAACCATGCTTCCTTCTCTTGGTGCTGATCGAGTTCTAAACTCAAACTTTTTAGAGAAAGGGCTCTCGAGATGTATGTCCAATTCTCCTTTGGCTGTTGTCAGGTAACTTCCTCTTCAGCCCATGACTAATGCATCCACTTTATCCAATTATTCTGGCTAAAAAAGAAAACAATAGCAACAGAATTAATTATTAATCTGGAAGAGGTTTGTCAACCACTGATCAAAGAAGTTGAAAAAGTAAATTAGTCATAGGATGTAAAACTCTTTTGCTCAGAACATGCTCTCAAACTTAGCATAGCAAAGGACATGAAAAACTAGACAGAGATAACTAGCCATGGTGTTTTATTTTATTTTTTTAAAGATGAACTAGCCATGGTATTGGTTTAAAGAACTTGAAAAAACCCACAGAATATAAATTGCTCCAACTTTTCACGGCATATGAAGAAAGCAAATTCGTAGAAATTTGAAAACTCACTGAAATCCTCCTGGAAAAGTGCAAAGAAATATTCAGTCTCCTATTGCACAAAGTTCTCCTAACAAAACATAAAGGCCAAGAAAAATTACCTTGACATACGAGTGACAGGTTAGTGAAGGATGGTGGCAGGAGAGAGGGTTTGTTCATTTCAGTAAGTGACAGGTTAGTGAAAATGCCAATATCCAAATAGACTTTTATCCAGTTCTTGAAAACACATTGACCCCCAGTTTACCAGGAGGGAAACCTAATTACAACTTCATGTATTATGCTGCCATGCTGTAAAGAACTATTGATATAATCACAAGATATTAAAAGATCATGTTTCCTATTTCATTATCAGTAAAGTTTCAATCATTATTAGAAGTTAAGGTTTCTATCAAAGATTTAGAGCACATAACTCACAAATGATATCCACTGCATCCAACTACAGCAAGTACTCAAACCAAAGTAATGCAACAAACCGATACTGAACCAATAAATATCAATCAACAACATTAACAACAAGTGCAAACTCATTTGAGAAGAAATCCTTACCATTCAACAAGGTGGTTTTGGATTGAAAAGGCAGCTTTCCTGCGCGCCTCAAGCAACTGACAAACCTCATTCCCATACTCAATAACAGCCTCAAATTCATCCTTAATCTCATCAACAACCTCACCAAGGTCACGTGATCCATGAGCCGATAGAGCAGTGAAGCTACTTAGCTTCGACGATTCAAAATCATGCTGGGATGGTTCATCCATCCCAAAGTTCATACCACCGGTTACCTTCAAAGGAGAGAGAAAGCAGGAAAATTAGAGATTCAAATTCAGAGGTTTTGGAAGTGTGAGGATGAATGATAAAGACAAGGAAAAAAAACGAACTAGTAGAGAGAGAGAGAGAGGTATACCTGCGAGATTAGGCTTCAGCTCCGAATCGAAGAGATGGAGAGCGAGAGAGAGAGAGAGAGACAAATCATCAATCAACGCGTTCAATTAAACGATTACCTGAGCAATCACTCACGGAGGGATCAGCAACGGCAACCATACATGCTGAAAACGAGAAGAGCCAGTGAGATCCACCAATCCTTGCTGAAATCGAGCAGAGTTAGAGGCTCTTCCTCTTCGTCTTGCCGTCGACAGTGAGATCCCCTGCGAACTCCCAGTTCCGCGCGCTTGATCTCGGCTTGTAGATTCCAATCTCCGGCCTCCTGCTCCGCCGATCTCCAGCAGCTTTCGTCGCCGCTTCCTGATTTCGTCGAGCAAAGGAGATAGGGCGGCGATCTCGTCCTCGTCAAGCTCGATGACGACCGGATGGACTCGGAGCGTGGAGAGGAGGCGCTTCAATTGGAGAGGAGGCATGAAGAAGAGGAGATCTGAGGAGGCGCTTCAATTGGAGCGTGGAGAGGAGGCGCTTCAATACAGATCTGAAATCCAGATCTGCGGCGTCTGGGAGTTGGTGCGGCGGTTGACGGCAATCTGGCAAGCGGCTGGGAGTCAGCGTCGGAGGGAGGAAGCGACAGATCTCGTCCTCGTCGAGCACAGGAGATAGGGCGGCGATCGGCGATCTCGTCCTCGTTAGATTCGGAGCGTGGAGAGGAGGCTCATGGCTGCTAGATTTTGGTGAACGAGAACGGGGGCGAAAAGAAAGCGAAACGAGGAGGGAGAGAGCGGTGTAAGGCTACAGCATAAACGCTTATATATAAAAGGCAATTTTATCCATAAAATTTAAGGTCGATAAAACCCTAATTTGCAGGACTTGGGGGACAATCACTAAATTAGGGAGAAAATTTGGGCCTCATTTATTTTCTACATTTATTAACCCTATGAACCCAACCTAGATTTTATAGGTGGCTAGTTATTAGTTTAAACTCAATCCTCAATTAAATTAATTTAAGTTCATTTTAATTGTCCATTTAGATCTATTTACTGAATAGTAAACAATTTTAAGTTTTATAAAATTGAGGGAATTTGTTTATTTAGACCATTGGAAGCTTTTGGTTAAGCAATTAGCCTACTTAATTATTTTTTTAGGCGTTAGAGACCCTTTTCAATGTTGATTAGCTGATTGTACCCCCTTCCTCCTCCCATCATCAGTCCGGCGATTCATCTGTCCATTCTCGTTCACTGTCTCTCGCTCTCACTTCCGCTTCCTCTCAATCGTCTCTTTCCCGTCGATCTAGCTTTTTAAGCGCACATCACCAACGGCTGCCATGGCGGCTCTCTGATCTCCCCTGCTCATCTCGCCGTTTGTCCCCTGCTACCTGAGATCTGCGAGTCGTCTGGTTTCTCGCTCTTTCTCTTTCGTCTTTCTTCTTTTGTAGCTAATCGGCTGGGTTTGAACCGATTTTGTCATGTATGCAACCTCTTCTTCGACGATTGCCTCCCAACTCGCCTCCCGGTGTGTCGTCGCTCTGAATTTGAACCCCGCCCTCGTAGACGGCGTCAATCGCGTGGATGAGGATGAGGAAGAACAGTGTTGAGATCATTGGATCTCTGAAAGCTTCGATTGAAGACGATGAATCACTTTGACGACGTCGTTTTCTATTTGTGGGAGTTTTAAATGGGTTTTAAAACGAGGCTATCAAACGAATTCGTTGGGTGCCAAACTGTGTCATTTGGTCCACCTTCCTTTTTCTGAAGCAATGTGTTCACAGGAGCTTGAACAAAATGCATTCACTTAGCAAGTTGGAGTGGGAGGTCTAGAAGTCAAAGTACCTAGTCTAGTAGGGGACACCTGGATGCATTCATTACCACACGTCGAGTTGCTGTGCTTGTTACTGCAAAAGGGTACTGTAGCATTTAAGCTTGATCTGTTAGATTTTCAAAGAAACAAATTATTGGTTTTTATGTGAGCATCAAAATACCACTTGTCCACTAATTATTTTATAGTTTAATCAAATTTGACAGTTTAATCACAAACAAATTATTGGTTTTATGTGAGCATCAAAATACCACTATTAAAAGATGTCATCAATGAAAATTAATCACATATATGTCCTTGCATCATCAAATGTAATAAAAATGTCAATAAAAATGCCATCAACAAACAATGTCATCACAAATAATTGAGATCGATGAGGTGTAATCACAAATGTCATCAATGAATAAAAATCATCATTAAAAGATGTCATCAATGAAGTTTAATCGCATTTTATATCCTTTTGTCATCAATTGTATAAAAATGTAGTAAATACGTCACCACAAGCGATTGCATCAATATTAATGTCGTAGTTTCAAAGACTTTGTATTTTTATATGTGCCATAAGGTGACAATATTTTGATTCCACGTTTTAAGCTCTTACGTCATCAATTATATAAAATTGTCACCATAAATAATTGTGATTAATGAAGCGTAATAACAAATGTCATCCATGAATAAAAATTTAATGAATATGTCACCACAAGTGATTGCATCAATGAAGTGTAATCACAAACGTGTCATTAGTGAATGAAAATATAATCGATGAAAATAAATCGATATACAATCGATTAAATTAAAAACATGTGGCATCAATCGATTTGATTAAAAAAAATGGCATCAAATAATTACATTATAAAAATGACATCAAAATACCATTTTGAAAAATTTGTATCCCATTAAAGAAAAAAATGTCATCAAAAATACTACTTTGAAAAAATATCATCAAAAATATGGCATCACGGTAAAAAAAAATATCATCAAAAAATTGACATAAAAAAAAGTGGCATCAGTCGTTAACAGTAAAAAAAAATGGCATCAATGATCAACGTGACATTACTGTAAACAAAAAATGTCATCAAGGTTTAAAAAAAGTGTCATCCAATCATTTCATTAGAAAAGTGGCATCAAAGTGAAAAATAAAATATAGTAAAATTTTGGCATCAAAACGGTAAAATATGACATCACTATAAAATAAAAAAAAAACAAAAAAATGGCATCAAAATGGGTTGGTCAACGGTCAACCGTTGGCCGGTCAATGGTCAAACGGTTGACCATTGACCAACCCACTATATTGGGAAGGGGTTAGGGCAAAACTAATTAAATTGATTTAGGGCCTAAGTGGCCAATTGAATATTCAAAAAAGGCCACCTACCAAAATCACCCATATAAATTTAGATATTATGAATATATTATTTACATACTCATAAAAAAACTCTTATCGGTTTCATAACTCTTATTAGAAATATATTTTTACTTATAAGTAAGTAAATGATTCCTTTTAAATATTTGTGCCGACCATCTTTCAAAATATTCTATCAATTACTAATTTTATTTTCTTACATTTATAAGTCAAATGTACAAAGTATAAATGATTTCCAAATTCATATCTAATTTACTAAGGTTAGGCGTTGTAAGATAAATATTAAATTAAACAATTTTTTTATATATATATAAGCTATGAAGATATTTGATAACCTTACCCAATAGGGTAATTTATACAAATAGGGGGATGAAAGAGAAGATAAGCAATATATATTTATATATTTAAAAAGTAGATCATTAAAAAGAAAAATATTATCTCAATTTTAGTTTCTTCAAAACTATATAATATAAAAATAAAAAATTCTAAAAAACTATTAACTATGCTATACGGGGTCTAAATGGTTGATATATATTTATCTAGTAATGTGAAGCAAAAGTGATTTATTTTTATTTTTATTTTTTGCAAAGAAAAGTGAGGTTTAAACTTGAAAAAAATTAGTTAAGATAAAATGAGAGATAAAATTAATTAAAAAAGGTTAAAATATTTTATATTATTCAAACATAAATTACATACGTAGTATATGAGATTTGGTTAATAGTTTCAAATAGATCAATGTGGGTGAAAATATAGGTTAGTACGTAACATCTGATCAAATTAATTAGATTAATGTTAATACACTGATATTAGATAGAATAATACCTTGAGATTGAGAGGGATATGGGTATAATAAGTAAAGGGATTAATTAAAATATGATTGTTCTCAAATAAAAATAAAAATACAATCAAATAAGAAAAATGTATGAGATTAATGTGAATCCAATTAAATGATTAATTAATTAAATTGAATTAGTTTTTTAGGTGGGGCCATGGAAAAATTGCCACATAAGACTTGTTTTAAGAAGAGGCTACAATGTGACATCTTTCGCAAGTGTTTTAGTATTACTACTTGTACAATTACCCACATCATGTGCGGTTTTATTCAATATGCCATATATATAATGAAAAATATTCTTTTCATATGAAAATATTAGTTAAAGATTATATGGAAAATATTTGTAAATATATTATGAAGCATAAATGTTTTATAGATGGACTATTTAGATAATGAATATTTATCACTATTAGGCTTATTAAGAATGATAATTAGAAAGGTTTGGATCCACGCAAATAGATCGTCGGTATACATTTTAGTTGATTGAATCAGATCCTTCAATTTAGGTTTCTACGGAACTGGTTTTTTTTTTTTTTTTTAGCAATACGGAACTTTTGAATGCAACTTAAGAAATGCCTTAAAATATACATAGGTGTTTTTTTTAAATAAATTAGGTTAAATAAAAAAACAAAAGTCAATGATTTTGAAAATGATTTAAGAAAATACGACCATACATACAGTATGAATTTGTTAAATATAGTTCGGCAAACAAAAAATTGTGAAATATAGCCTGATTCTATAAAAAGAAATCAAATATGGATATACATCTTAACATAGGTAATCATTACAAAAACTGATTTATCAGGATAAAAAAAATAACTTAGAAATCTCCCAATTAATGTGGATAATATTGGTTAACATGCACAATAAAAATACATTTAAAAGATTGAATCAGTTAACAAAAAGATTTGATTAAAGATTTTTTCGGATATATAAATATTTGATTAAAGATAAATCTAGAATACCTTGTTAAGATTTGATTAAAGAAGCTTAACTAAAAATAAAATCACAAGTCGGTAAAAAATCTTTTTGTATTTTTTCGAATTCGCATATTTTTTATCATTGAAATCAATTAATTTAATAAAACTTTTAAAATTAGGGATTGCGTAGTCCAACCCCTAATATTTTAAATATATGTGGAGTATGTTAAGGGAATAGTTGTTAGAATCATTGAACACAGTACTTTATAAAGCGATTTGGGTAACAATGTTTGAGTAATAATAATAGTTAAAATATAATATTAGGCTTATTTTCTGTCAAATATCTTAATCTCGTTTGGTTGAATATTTCACACAAATAATTAGTTAACTAGTCTAGAGCTCGTGCGTCACGCACGGGATTTTTAAAATTAATCTAAGTACACCCATCTTATTTTTCGGATGTTATCATATTAATTAATGTGTTTTAAATGATATATAAAATATAGTACTCATCCGGAAAATATAGTTTAATATATACATTTTTAGTATTTTCTTAATCTTTGAATATCAGTACGTCATAGTTTAATATATACATTTTTTTTTCTCAAGTAAAAATCATCGAATTTTTTTAACATATCCTCTAAAGGCATAGGTTAAAAAACCACATTGGAAAAAATTCCTTAAATCTAAGGCATTGACATCAAGAAATCTATCCCCCAAGGTCTAGGTTAGAAAAAACTATAAAATTAGAACTATGATTGATATGATGTGTTTTTGTTTCATATCAAAATACTTATTTTTCTAGATATATTTAATGGCCAAAAAATATAATTTTGTCCTCTATCCTATTTATTAGTTTTGATTTCCATTATTTTTTTATTAATTCTCTAATTTCTCATAACCTTCTTTATTCACTAGCCTATTTGATCTTTACATTATTTATTTGTTGTGTTGAAAATAAAAATTGCGAAAAATATAATTAGTATTCTTTTTTATTTTAATCTCTTCAAAAAATGGAAAATTTGTTAGAAGAACATTAATTCTTATACGAAAAAAGTATCATGTTTTTCTTTTGTAGTTTTACAATATGGTTAACAATTATGACCAAGTCAGTGATATTAATTTACAGAGATGACCGGAGTCGGAGAGTTCCAATAATAAGATAAAATACCTCATTCTAAAATTCTATAGGTGTATTGATAAAAACATATCCACTTGTTGGTTTTATTGTATGTTTTAATGTAGACATATACAAAGAAACATATGATTTCTTTAATTCGAGGGGAATCAAGTTATCCCTCCAGCCAGTGCATGAAGTGATGACCCCGATCAGCTAGACCTCATAATCTTGAATATACTCATCTTATTTGGAATATACTTAGAAGAACATTAATTCTTATAAACATTGTCAATATTAACTATACCTTAAACCATAAACTGAATATGACCGCATAATAGCAATTTTGGTTTTGGGATATATTCTTCAAAGCATTTATAATTTCCTTTGTAATTCTATTGTCTAATAGTTAAATGTTTTTATATATAATATAAATATGGTCATAGATGTTTTTTTTATTAATTTTAATTATATATAATTATATATGCAAGACAGGATGATAGCTCTCCATCCCGCGTATATTTTGCGGGACGGGGTTTTTTTTTTTACAAATCCCACTGGGATTGAGGCCAGATGCGAATGAGATCGGATTTGCAGGATTTGTGCCCATCTCTAGATCTAAGTACAAGATACATGAAGGCATATATATATATATATATAAGCCTCCCATCCCCCCTTGCCTCAAGGCAAAAAAAAAGGGGGTATTTTCTATGGTTGTAGAATCTTTCACCACCTGTGAAACATGCTTAAACAAAAAAAAAATATTGGGGTTGAGGTCCTATCCTATAATAAATATTAGGTCCCTTCTAATAACAAAAATATAACACAAAAATATAAAAGTTATCTTATAAATTATAATAATATTAATTTTTACCTATGATATACTCCCTCCGTCCTAAAATACATGACCTTTTAGGTCTTAAAATTTTGTCAAAAATACATGGGTTTTTAGGGTTATAGGGTAATTATTACCCCTAAAAAAGTACAATAGTACTTAAAATTAAAGAGTTACCCTCTCTATAAAAATAATGACATTTAAATATAAATAGGTTTTCTTAATTAACGTGTAAAGGTTTAAAAGACCATGTATTTTTGGACGGAGAGAGTATCAAATACTTTGTTAAAATAAACAATTTTCATCCTTGTAATAATTATTGAAGGAAAGTTTTCTATAGGGTCAACTACATGGGTTAAGCATCCTAATTAATAAAGAAAACACTGAATAGAAATGGGTGAATTTGCATTAACAAACATTGAACAAATTCCTTTTGCTATTTTTTTCTTAACCGATCGGGCTTGCTCCATCAAATTATATTAGGATGATTATAAGATAAATATTACATCAAGGATTAAAAATTACACACGGGATTAGTCAAATACAGTGTATAATCTTATTATAACTATTGTATGTAAGCAGTGACGGCCGCAACACTCTCCGAAAGGTGGGGCGGACTTTCAGACATATGTAAATTTATAGTACTTAATACAAAAATAATAACATTGTCAATCCATCCACAAAATAGTACATAAGCTAGTGCGTATTGAGATATTGATCTTGAACAAAGTCTTTTATCTAAGCTACAACTTTCATCTTAGCTAGTGGATTATAGAAAAGTAGACTTACATTTGCTTCGTTATTATGAATCTATGATAGTGGTTTCTTGGTATTCGTTGAAAATTCAGGGCTTCACTATATTTAGGATTGTAAACTCATCAAACTCCGATCATGCTATATTCAAGGATTTTGCATATTAGGATTATAAACTCGTCAACTTTGTAATGTCTTTTGGTTCTCAAAGAAATTATTGCAATTGTGAGATATGAATATGTAGAGTAGGAAAACTCCAAGCCTTACAAATTCATAAATTTCATTCTCAAAATCCCATCCATTTTAAATAATTAAAACACGAAATTAATTCCCAAAATCACAAACCATAATCAAAATTTCACAAAATTGACTCTCTAAATAAAACCCCCATTTAAAATAATTAAAACACGAAATTAATTCCCAAAATGACAAACCCTAATAAAAATTTCACAAAATTGACTCTCTAAATAAAACCCTAATTTCACCAATTGATTTCAAAATCAAAACCCTAAACTAAAAGGAAACTAAAAGAGGGGATGTAGGCTGTAGGTACATTGTTAAAAAAAAAAGGAGCAATTTAAGGTTATAGGTACCTTGAAAAAAAGGAACAATTTTTTTAAACAATGGGACAAAGTTGGAATCGATCCCTTGGTCAATAACTCTCATTTATTTCCTTCCATTTCCACTTACCAATTGAGCCAAGAGGATATATTGATACAAAATCCATCATAATTTTACTTATTACAATAATAAAAGATATATAAATAACCTATATTTTTTTCTCTAAACTCCGGAGCGGGTGGGTCGAAAGGTGGGGCGGCCGCGTACGCGCGCCCCACCCTGTGGCCGCCCCTGTATGTAAGCAAAGCAAACATGTTAGGATAGTGAGCTAGGCATGTGACTAGCCACACATGTGGAAAGCTATATGAATGGAAAGCAAACGGTAAAGAACTCATTCATACATTTTCATAACAGATTCATATGGTTACTCTCCCTCTCTCTCTCTCGGTTGTTAGGCCTAACCACACAAGTGTCCTAACAAGTGGTATCAGATTGCTTGTGATCTTCGGCAAAATTCAGCAATGGCGGAAGCAACTCGCCTCAAGGTGACAGAGAAGATGGACGTCCAGCTACAACAGCTACAGACGTTCACTGCAAGCTCCCATGAACGATTAATGGAAGCAGTCCAGAAGCAGGATGATCAGCATCACATCCTCCAAGATCAGCAACAAACGGTGATCGAATTGAAACGATCATCGGAAGAATTCCAAGCAAGGACAGAACAATTCCAATCAAGAATTGAGCAGAGTGTAGCCCAGATTGGAGAATGGATTCGCCTTCAGAATCAGAGATCTGCATTCCAATCTGGATTTGTGTCGTCGGCGGCGGACCACCAAGAAAAGACACCTCCGATGCCCAATCGGGAAATTCCGGAAGAAACAAACGCTTACCGTCCACAGCCAATGAGAAACGACGGTGCCTTCAATGCTCAGAACCGCTTTCCGAAGGTAGATTTCCCAACCTTCGATGGGAAGAAGCCGCGCAGCTGGGTACGCAAGTGCGAAAAGTACTTCGTCCTCTTCGCAATCCAAGAACACCAGAAGGTGGAATTGGCGGCCATGTATATGCACGATCGGGCCGATACTTGGATCCAGGGGTATATGATGTAGAAGAAGGGGGTGCGATGGAAGGAGATGAGCGAAGCTCTTTGCTGCAGATTTGGAGAAAAGCAAGGCGTCGAAATTGTTGAAGAATTCAACAAATTGAATCAAATTGGGGATCTGGAAGACTACAACGAAAGATTTGAAGAGCTTCGGGCAGGTATGCTGTCTTACAACCCTCACCTTCCGGAATGCTACTTCGTGACAAGCTATATCAGTGGATTGAAAGCGGAATTGAAGCCCTTGGTCAAGCTTGGGCGACCGAAAGATCTGGCTGAAACCTTGGAGCTCGCAAGATTACACAGCGATGCCGTCCAAGCGCTCGTTAAGGTTAGCAAGCCCCCATGGAAACCGGGTTTGGTGAGCAACAGAAGCCAGGAAGGAACCAAGAATCCGAAGGAATTCAGGAGATCAGCTGGCCTATGCTTTAGATGTGGTGACATGTACTTTGTCGGCCACAAATGTAAGAATTCATCAGTGAAGTATGTGACGACTCAAGATGTGGAATCCGGAGAGGAAGAGGATGTCAACGAGTTTGTAGCAGACGACACTGGGGTCGAGGAAGAAGATCAGGAAGGGTTTGTGTGAGCTCTCACTGGGAATGGGTTGGACACATCAATTATGGTCAAAGGGTTTGTAGGAGATAGAATGATCAGTGTGTTGATAGACAGTGGCTCCACACATAGCTTTGTGGATCCCTTGATTGGAAAAGAAGCCGGGTTTAAGCTACTGCCAGCCAATCTGATGATTGTAGAAGGTCTCAACAAGGGCAAGTTGTTTTGCCGCCAGGAATGCAAGAATTTCCAGTGGAAAATGCAAGGGGGTGATTACAGATTTGATATCCGAGCTCTAAAGATCGGTGACTTTGAGTTGCTATTGGGTGTGAATTGGATGAAGAAGTACAACCCTGTCCAATTTGATTACAATAAAATGACCATTGCCTTCTCTAAAGATGGCAAGAAAGTAGAGCTACAAGGTGCAAGTGAAGATAGGAAAGAAGTTGTCATCAGGCATCTGACGGGGAAAGAGTTGCAGCTATTGATCAGAAAGGGTGAGCATGAATCCATCACACAAGTGGCCCATGTGTTCCAAGTGAGTGCTATGGTGGATAAGAAACCACCAGTTGTGCAGGAGCTCCTAGATAAGTTCCCAATGATATTGGCAGAACCTACACAGCTCCCTCCAGAAAGGGGTTGTGAGCATGAGATTCCTCTGAAATCTGGCACCCAAGCTATTTGCTCAAAGCCCTATAGATACCCCCATGGGCAGAAGGATGAAATTGAGCGCCAAGTAAGGGAAATGCTGGCCAGTGGATTGATTAGGCACAGCCAAAGCCCTTTTGCATCTCCAACCTTGCTAGTGAAAAAGAAGGATGGATCTTGGCGCTTCTGTGTAGACTATAGGAAACTTAACGAGGCAACAATGAAGGATAAGTTTCCTATTCCCAACATAGAGGAATTGTTGGATGAATTACATGGAGCTACCATATTTTCCAAGTTGGACTTAAGGGCTGGGTATCACCAAGTGAGAGTTATGGAGTCAGACATTCACAAAACAGCTTTCAGAACACACAATGGTCATTACGAGTTTAATGTAATGCCATTTGGACTGACAAACGCACCAGCAACTTTCCAATCCTTGATGAATGTGGTCTTCTCTGAGCTCCTACGCAAGTATGTCTTAGTATTCTTCGATGATATACTGATTTACAATACAACCATTGAGCAGCATTTGGAACATTTAGAAGCTGTGCTATTGATCATGAAGAAGCATCAACTGTTTGCTAAATTGTCGAAGTGCAATTTTGCTGTGTCTAGAGTTGAATACTTAGGCCATTTAATTTCAAAAGAAGGGGTGACAACTGATCCTGCAAAAATTGAGGCAGTCATGAAATGGCCAATTCCTAGAAATGAAAAGGAGTTGAGAAGCTTCTTGGGCCTTGCAGGGTATTATAGACGATTTATTAGAAACTTTGGAGTTATATGCCGACCTCTGACTGAACTTTTGAAGAAAGAAAAGTTTGTATGGGGCCAGGACAGTGAGGCTGCCTTCCAATCTGTAAGGAAATTGCTAGCAACCCCACCAGTACTTGCTCTCCCAGACTTTACCTTGCAGTTTAGGATAGAGGTTGATGCCTGTGATGAGGGCATTGGGGTTGTCTTTATGCAGCAAGGAAGACCCCTAGCATACATAAGTAAAGCACTTCATGGCCAGCACCTCCTTCTCTCCACTTGTGAGAAGGAATTACTGGCAATTTTGTATGATGTGGATAAGTGGCGCCACTACCTAGAGCCTGCTCAGTTTGTGATTGTAACAGACCATCAGAGCCTGAGATATCTCTTAGACCAGCAAGTGACAACCCACCTCCAGAAAAAGGCCATCAGAAAGCTCTTAGGCCTCTCCTATTCAATTGAATATAGAATGGGGAAATGTAATGCTGCTACAGATGCATTATCTAGGAGAGGATTGCCTGAATTGGAAGAGACAGAGGGATCATGTAAAGCTCTAGTAGAGGTTACACCAAGATGGATTAGAGAAGTAATAGAGAGTTATGTCAATGATGCTGAGATTGCCAAGATCAAAACTGAGGCTGCAGTGGATCCCCAGTCCAAGTTCAAGGGGCAAGGTGACATTTTGCGCTACAAAGGAAGGGTGGTACTTGGAGACAAGCAGGAACTGAAACTCAAGATCATCAAGGCCTTCCATTAAGAAGCTATGGGAGGGCACTCAGGAATAAGAGCAACACACACCAGAGAATCAAGTCCTTGTTCAATTGGCCTAAGATGAAGCAGTTCATTGAGAAATTCATCCAAGAATGTGATGTTTGCCAGCGCCATAAACACGAGACTGTGGCATACCCAGGGCTGCTGCAACCCTTACCAATTCCAGAGGCACCTTGGATGTCAATTGGCATGGACTTTGTGGAAAGGCTACCCAAATCAAATGGATTTGATGTGGTATTGGTGGTGGTTGGCAGACTTACTAAGTACTGTCATTTTCTGCTATTGAGTCACCCATTCAAAGTTAGTCAGGTTGCTAAGCTGTTCCTCGACAACATCTACAAATTACATGGGTTACCTAGAGATATAGTATTTGATCGAGATAAGATCTTCACAAGCCACATGTGGAAAGAGGTATTCACTGCACTGGGAACCACACTGAAGATGTCAACAGCCTACCACCCACAAACGGATGGACAAACAGAGTGCGTGAACCAATGCCTAGAGACTTACCTGAAGTGTATGTGCTCAGCAATGCCAAAGAACTGGGCTAAGTGGCTCTCCCTTGCAGAATGGTGGTACAATACCACATACCACACAACCTTAAATGCATCCCCCTTCCAAGCTCTGTATGGATACAATCCACCTCAACTGGGAACCCATTCAACTGATGTCACCACAGCTTTAGTTGAACAATGGTTTCTGGAACGAGAAGCTGCCTTGAGCTCACTCAAATCAGGCTTATGTGCTGCTCAAGAACGCATGAAATTTTTTGCAGACCACAAACAATCAGAGAGAGTCCTCATGATAGGTGATATGGTATACTTGAAGTTGCAACCATACATGCAAACATCTGTTGCTCTACGCAAATGCCTTAAGCTCAGCGCCAAATTTTATGGACCCTTCGAGGTCATCTCCAGAATTGGGGAGACAACATACCGTCTAGCACTTCCACCAACATCAAAGCTCCACCCAGTGTTCCACATTTCACAGTTGAAGAAGAGAGTGGGGCCTGCAGTGAGTGTATGCTCTGAGCTTCCAGTGACAGATATTGATGGGGTGGTGATCACAACACCTAAGGCAGTGTTGGATTCCAGAGTTTCCCATCTAGCTACCGGGGGACCCAGTGGTTGAATGGTTAGTTAAGTGGATCAATTTGCCAAGTGAGGAAGCAACCTGGGAACCGGCAGGCCACATTCTCCACCAATTCCCAAATTTTTCTTCTTCTTAGGAACCTTGAGGACAAGCTTTGTCTTAGGAAGGGAGTGGTGTTAGGATAGTGAGCTAGGCATGTGACTAGCCACACATGTGGAAAGCTATATGAACCATTCCGGAATGGCTCACCGGAAAGGACTTGTGGGTAGTACTCATAGGTCCCCGGTTCGAACCCCGGAATAACCGCTCTTTATTTATCTATTCAGGGAAAGCTATATGAATGGAAAGCAAACTGTAAAGAACTCATTCATACATTTTCATAACAGATTCATATGGTTACTCTCCCTCTCTCTCTCGGTTGTTAGGCCTAACCACACAAGTGTCCTAACAAAACACTAACACAAATACAAATCAGGAGCAACATATAAAATCCAGTGACACAAATACAAAGCAGTAGCAACATATAAGATTCGAAGCAGGATTGACTGAATCGATATATCTAGATGAAAATAAAAAAATCAGCATATAAGATTTGAAGCAGGAAAACGAAATAAGAGAATCCAACAGTCAGATTGAGACTACACTAGTAATTTGCCCTGAAAACAGATCTGAAACCAACATCTCTCAAGTGAAACAAAGTAGTTGAATGAAACACAAAGCCTGAATCCAATGCTAGAACAATGGATTGAACCAAAGTAGTTGAATGAAACACAAAGCCTGAATCCAATGCTAGAACAATGGATTGAACATGGAGGATCCGAGATAGAGAAAAGCGCCTAGATTAATTGTGCTAGCAAAGCAGATCAGCTGTGTTGAGCAGAGGAAACTGAAATTCCATAGAAAAGCATAATTGAAACTGTCGAGTATCAGTTTAAATTCAAGAAATATGAGATCCACAAACCAACCATCAGCTAGTTCACAAACCAAACTGTCGAGTATCAATTTGTAAGATATCAATTTGTAAAAAAAAAAAAAACATGAAACGGCAAGTAAAGAGAGCATTTTTCATCTGCAACAGCGAGAATAGCAAAAACTGAAATTCCATAGAAAAGCATAATTGAAACTATCGTAT
This sequence comes from Persicaria tinctoria, assembly GCA_037127255.1. NCBI lineage: Eukaryota > Viridiplantae > Streptophyta > Magnoliopsida > Caryophyllales > Polygonaceae > Persicaria > Persicaria tinctoria. Next base: position 45,469,501 of record JBANSL010000012.1, read on the forward strand.
TCTCAAATAGTCAAAGAGTATTCCTTAGAGGTGAAAACTGAAAGAGTCAAAGATCAATAAACCGAAACAAATTTCACCGTGACAAATCTGGATTTACAAGCAAGTAAAACTGACTTGTATATGTCATTCAAGTGTGCTTCCTCAACAGACAAATCTGGATGAGCTTGCTCCGACAAGATAACCACAGTTTTGAATAGCCTGCCATGTAGTCTCCATTCCAACGCAGTCCGCTCCACAGAACCCCTGATAAACATGATCAGCACAGTATTCCCGAATTTTTTCCTCCACCGAACAAACTTCCCAATCTCGTAGTTCACTGTACTGGACTCGTCTACAGCAAGGTGCATAGAAGGGAGTTTGCTAGGGACAAATTCCTTCCTTTCTTCCCGAGCATCAGTCGACTTTGGTCCAGCTGAGCGCAGTGTTGATAGTCTAGGTGGGTTGTAACCAACAGCTATCAAATCTTGGAGCCAAGCAACAGTGAATTCCAAATCCCTCTCCATCCAGAAACCATTTTTGGCCATCTCGTAACTGAATTGCAAGATCTTCAAAAAACCTTGTTTGAGGACTGCCAAGAAGCTAAAAACTTTATCAGGCGACCAACATTTTTCTTTGAACGGATCCCAGTTGCAGCTGTGAGAATACAAGCAGGTAGCTCATCTTAAAATTTCAGCTTATGTCAACAAACACATGGCACAGATAAAGGCGACTCAACTTCTACAATGAAAAGATCAAATTCACTCACTGAATTTTGGCTTTCGAGCAGATGATGTAATTATATTCACATCTTTACTTTCTAGAACTCCGGGATACCCAGGTTGCTTCTTCTGGGATTTCAATATTCTGGGGCTTACAGTCTCTCGAGCAGAAGCCTTTGAAGATACTTTCTTCTTTGTCTGCATTCCTAGAGATTTGGCTCACAGCATTGTCCAGAGATGATTGTTGACTGTCGATATTTAAGAACAAACACGTCAAAAACAGCATATTATATGTGGTAAAATGAGTAAATCAAATACGAGTTTCTGAAATAAATGATACTGGTCATATTTTTCTCTCCCCTAGATCCATTTCAAACTCATCTAGACCTACATTCAGCAGATTACTACTACGTAATAAATTAGTGATAATCAACTACTTAGTTCACATGAAAAATACCAACATAGCTATAATAACCAAACTAAGTTGTATAATTTGGGAGAATTTTAAGAAATATATGGATGGAAGTGTAGACATGGATGTCAAGCATCGGATTCAAGTAGGCTGGCAGAAATGGAGGGTTGCGTCAGGAGTCTTATGTGACAGAAAAGTCCCTCTTAAACTCAAGGGTAAGTTCTATAGAGTGGTGGTGAGACCGGCTTTATTATATGGGGCGAGTGTTGGGCGACAACGAAGGCACAAGAACAGAAACTCTTGGTGGCTGAGATGAGGATGTTGAGGTGGATGTGTGGGTGTACCTTGCGAGACAGAATCAGAAATGAGACTATCCGCGATAGGGTGGGAGTGACTAGTATTCAGGCTAAGTTACGGGAATCGAGACTACAATGGTATGGACATGTGCAGAGGAGAGATCCAAGTGCGCCGGCGCACAGATGCGACAATTTGGCTATCGAAGGCGTTCGTCGGGGCAAAGGGCATCCCAAGAAGAGTTAGAGTGAAGTGATTAGACATGACATGGCCGCTCTCGGACTATCGGAGGAGATGACGCGCGATAGAACACGGTGGAGGAGTGCTATCCGGGTTGACGAACTTTAGTCGAGTGCAACGTTTTACCGCATCATGTCTTTCCCACATCTATTACAGCTTTGATTACACGCATCATTTACATCGTTTTTCATTTATTAAAATTTGATGTACAGTTTATGTAGGATGGGTGCTACCATCGTCCCTTGATGCCTTATCTTTGGGTCACTAGGAAACACCCTCTCGACCTAGTCGGGGAAAGGGTGCGTACAATTCGACCCCCAGACCCAGCGGGACATACTGGGCTTGTTGTTGTTGTTGAAGAAATATATGGAGCTCAAAAAAGAAAAAGAAAAAAAAAAGAAATACGTATATGACTTGCGATGCATTAAGTGATGACTTACCGTTACATGCCATCCTATATTTTTTCTGAACACCTATCCAGCAAAAAGGAAAAAGAATTATACATATTAGGAGAACACAATATCATGGAAAAGTAAATCCAAAAGGTAAGAAATACCAACTCTCACTAGTCAAAGGCTGATCTTTAATGTGCAGAGTTTCAAGGCCATGGCATTCCAATCCAATTTCGCTTAATGCCTGCAATTATGGGATGGACTGTAAACGAATAAAAGGTAAAGTCAAAATACAAGGACCTGATTCATATCCAATACATCTTAATTGGTAATTTGAAATGTTAAAAAAGAAGGTTATTGCGATTTTCGAATCTCCCACTGTATAGAGGAAAAACCCCAAATCTTAATCCGTCTGTCTATGTTCTAGGACGAATTCGGAATCAGAAACTGGAAAAATATTGGACTCATACAAAGGGAGGGGAAGAAGAAGGCGCTTATCAAGAGGGGAAGAAGGCGTTTTTTAGGACAATGAAGATCTTCATTAGTCTGTCTCTGTTCCAGGACGAATAAAATAAATGAACCACACAATACCAATACAAGTTCAGAAATTTATCAAGGCAAATGAAATTCACACAGCAGATGTCCAATTCAGCAGGCCTAATCCATAATCAGAACATATGAACTAAACTTAGGCTAATTTCAGAGAGGAGGAGACGAAAAAAATAACCAGAGAAACTCACATGGCCCTCGAAGAGTGACAGAAAGAAAAGTCTTCAATCGACAAAAACCCTAGGTCTAATCGACCGGCGACGCTCCTGTCCGCCATCATCGCCGGCAACTCCAGCAGCGGCCTCTAGCGCTTGCATCCGCCAGAGAGAAGCACCGAGAGAGATCCGAGACAGAGGGAACTTCTGCGATGGCTCTTCGGCGGGCAAAACCTCGGGGAAGATGGAGATCCGGTCGTTCTCGTCCTGCTGCTATACTTGAATCCTTGTCGGCGAACGATCCTCCTGGGACATCTCCTGTTGCGGCTTGTGATTGAGAGGAGTTGGAGAGCAGATCGTGGGAGCGAGACAGACGGATAACGTGGGTTTGAGGAGGGAATGAGCACAAAGGAGCCTGGACAAGCGGTACAACTTCCGCCGTGTTCTGATCCAGAGAGATCGTGGGAGAGAGAGAGGGGATAGAGAAGGAAAGAAATAGAAAGAAAAGGGTAAAAATGGAGAGAAAAAAAAAAATTCGGCACGTGGATAGGTTGAGAACGCTGAAAAGTGATCACCTTTAAGATATACTAGTGTTATACCCGCGCCATGCGATGAAAAAAAAGGATCAAATACAATATAAACAAATGTTTGAAAAGTCTAAAAAAGCAACATTGTTATTTTTTTTTTTTTTTTTTTTTTTTGATAATAGAAAGTGGTTAGGTCTGGCTACATCCTGTCTGTAGTCCAGCCTAGAGCATCCTTACGGATGAGAACTTGCAGTTCTATGTCGGAGTTAAGGTCAGCGTTAGGGGTTAAATGTCCCAGGAGGGTCAGTCTATCCGCAACGCTATTAACTTCCCTAAACACATGACGAATACGGACCGAGGAAAATTTCAGTAGGTCCAATCGGGAGTCCGAGATGAGCATTTCGATCTCCCATGGGCAATTCCAGGAGCCCAAGAGTGCGTTAATAATGCATTGGTTGTCTCCTTCAATTTCAATATTTTTGATATTTTTATTGAGTGCTTCTTTAATGCCTTTATATACTGTCAGGGCTTCAGCCCCGATTACAGTGCTATAGTTCCCTTTCTCAGCTTTTAAGGCTATGGTGTGCGCATTGTGGTCTCTTATAATATATCCTATCGATGTTTCTCCAGAGTCGAGTCTTGATCCATCAAAGTTTAGTTTATAGTAGAAAAGCAACATTGTTATTGAACGAAGGGGTACCGCCGTACCGATATTAAATAAATAATTTTATTATTTTATTATATAATCAACCAACAACCAAATTCCAAAGGATGAAGTAAAACGACCTAAATGTGAGTTCCAAATAAAAAACGAAACAAACAATCTATTTGAACATAATAATATTGAAAATACGGTAACAAACTGCAAGTGCCAGAATTATAAGGCATGACGGTCGACAGTCCCGGGTCCAAATTGTGGTAGGTGACAGTGAAATGCATGAACAAACCACATTTTTGGCACACATCACCAATTGAAGAAAGGAACCAGGCAATATTACCAGTCGCCAGTAACTTTTCCCTTAGAGCTTGTGCCAAAAATGATCACAATTCCTGCATACTTGTGTCCACCAATGTCTGAGCAAGCATAAACAGAAATCTGCTCAGCCAACTCTCTGGATTGAATTCTCGATGAGGATGGGGCCACAAACGCCGCATTTCTTATCACTATTTGTTTGGGCACGAACAAACACATATGCACCATACAATGGCTCCGGAACACCACTATCCTATTGCTTCCCAGTCACCAGCACATCATCCACTAAACCTTCTACTTCTGACTCCTTCACGCCCCTTCAGTTATAAGAAATCAGGATTCAGGAAAAAAGACGGGGGTATTTGAAATACAATCATTCAAGTTCAGCAATTCACCATTTATCACTCCATGTTAAACACAATTTTATTAGTCTCAAGAATGTGAAATACCTTAATATTAGAAGTATTCAACTTATGTTCAAGATCAGAACATTGTGTCTATTGTGCCTGGAAATACAAAAAAATGATTTACCAAAACTACAAACAAAAGTACTCTGTATTGGACAAAATGTAAATCATCAACATTTGATGATTGGCAAAACATGATATTAAATGTGGGATTTGTTCAAAGAATTGATTGAGTTCCATTTGCTCTTCACTACACTTATACAATAATGGTGGTAAAACTCTAGTAACTTCGTCATTGCCACCTTTTGCACAGATGCCTCTATGGAAATATGATGTAAAATCAAAACTTAAATTCAAGAAATGAATAATAAAGAAGGCAGAAAGGAATAGCAGTAACTGTGATTCCTAAGAAATATCCAAAAGTAAATTTACCATCTTATCACAAAGGCGTTCAATGGCTCATATGATAAGTTCATCAGGGAAAATTTTCAAGCTTAATAGAATAATAAAGAAAATGAAACAACGAAATAGAGAACATAAAGATTTTTAGTTTTAAAAAATAAGTAAAGGATGTGAAGAATGAACAAATCACACTTTCCTTATTCCCTCACTTTCTACCAGCTTCAGATTCTAGCTTGAGGTAATTAAATGAGAGAAACTTACCAATGGTTGGAATAGTCGTGACTCGTGACAATCTCTCCCAGATTCAGCTTCTAGCATGAGATTCAAAGATGCTGAAATTTAATCCGTGCAGTAAGGGAACTCAAATTTAGAAATGCAACCGCCGAATTTCTGAAATACAGTATTAAAGAACTGAATTTTAAAAACAGAGTAACAGTTGCAGAATTTAAAAAAATAGAATGACAGAAATGAAAATGTAGGAGTTAACAATCGCTAGTAACCTAATTCAATATCATGAAATGTATTTTACGCTTTCATTGGAAGTGGAGAAATGATACATATTTTGTTTTTTAGAAGCAAATTCTCACTCAAATTCATCATAATCCCTCCGCATGCAATATCCAAATCCTTTACACCCACTCCTACTTCCCTATTATGATAGAACCAAACAAAATATTCAGTTGAAGTATTTTTATGCAAAGATGTACTGAAAGAAATATTGTAAACTTGCACTTCCCCTGAAATGGGAGGGAATCAAGTGTATGGAATGTAAGATTTCCAGCAACCCTATATGAAGTGTGATATCATGTGGACCCAACAAAGCAAACAAAAGAGCAAAACATGATATTAAATGTGGGAGAGGGACATCTTTGCATAAAAAATCATTGAAAAAAATCATTGAAAAAGAATTATTGAAAAGCAACTTCAGATGAAAACAATTTAGATGCAGAAACTGGAATAATGTTAAAGCTGAATGATGATGTTAAACTATACAGTAGCTTATGAGAAAAAGACATTTTTAAAAACTCATAGCATACCTCCCAGTGCTTGTGAACTGTCGTTGTTTTTGCCATGAGAGGAAATAATCTTAAGCAAATAAAACTGGAATATGTAGCCTTTTATATTTTCTGAAATTTTGTGCAACATTTTATCAAAGAAAATAAAATTTACAGTATGAAAATGCTTACTCTTCCTCTCCTAAAGAATCAAATGATTCCATAGATAGTCCTTGCCTGCAGATAGCAGCTAGAGATGCCAAATTATTATAAGAAAATATATAAAAACAGAAAAGAGAGAAGTGAACAAATTTAAACAACCTTGCTCAATCAAGTTAAACCCTAATTCGAAAAGCAAAATTTTCATTAATAAAAATGGTTGGTGAGAGACAAATATCAGCTAAAGGTAACTGCCAATCCCTCCTTGTAGTGCAATTAACCTTGAGATCATCATAAACTAACACAGCTACCAAACTAAACCACGTAATCGTCACAACAACTTAAGAACTCAATTAGATGAGTATTTGCATAACTAAGGAACTTCCTACCTACATCTAGGGAAAAGTCTATGTAGCACTTAAATCATTATCTAAGTTAGCCTTTGGTGTCTGCATTTTTTAAATCAGAATTAGGAACTGCAAGTAATAAAAGAAGGTATACAAATTGTAACCACTCAAGAAAAGTAAGAACTTGAAAAGAAAAGAATAAATACATATAGAGGGAAGAGAAGCAGATAAAAGGAGGAACTGAGAAGAATACATATTTTTGCATATGAAAGTCAACAAAGAGAAGATGACATTTTAAGAACCAACAACTTTACACATGAGAATCAGAAGAGAAGAATGACATCAGTCAGCTACTGATATTTTTCATCACCCGAAGCATATCACATTGAGAAAATGAAATGTAAAATAGAACTTTACACTTACCTGAGAAGAATGAATCTGCCTCCTCCTTCAGAACTCCGGTCTCTCGAAAAGCCAAAAGCCTCCCACCCCTCGGATTGATTCTGGGTGAAGCAATCACATTCACAGGATCATCCATTACCTTGGAGCACCTCCCATGCTAAGAAACATTCCCTATCTACAAACAAAGTTGTCACCTTTGCCATTAAACCTTCAAAAATGCATAACAACAAAACCCAATTCCCCCCTCCCCCCCCAAAAAAAACACAAAATCAATTGATTAAAGAGTTAAAGCTAACACCTTGGTCTGACCCTCTTCAAAAGCTCTGCCTTTATCTGATCTTGGATCTTATGCAAGGGAAGAAAAAATATTCACAAAACTGCCATCTTCTCTTGCAGTGTAAGGAAATGGGTGGATTTGCAAGTGATGTTTGCCTATTCTCCTCCTCTTAAGCTGGGAAAACAAAAAATCCACGGTTACATTTGGGTTTTGATTGGATTGGTGAGTCCAGAATCACTTCGCACGATACAAATAAGCATGTAAAAATGTGAAGAAAGAATACAGTTTCAGTTTCAGTTAACTGGGATTAAATTAATTGTTGGGACTAAAATCCTAAAAGTTTATAACTATAGATCAAATAAGTTATTCCATCAAAGACCATACAAAGAACAAAATGCACGGTTACATTAGTTTATGCTAAATAAGTTTAGAAACAAATAGGAAGTCAATCAGATTTCATCATAAATGAGCGACTGGGCTTCAACACTAATTCAGTAAATCGGGTGTGATTCCTGTTGATGAAGTGTGTGTATAGTCGAGGATAAGTTTTATAGTAATAAGTTATATAGCACTAGGAAGACCTAAAAGAGAATTTACATAAATGCTGATGCTGAATTCTCATATTTTAAACCATCGACACATAATTCCATCAATCTTAATAGACTCTTAAAAAACATCGATTAAAAGGGGAAATACTATTAAATCCAAACCCATTTGGTGTGAAATATGCAGAGCTTGTCTTAGTCGGTGTGAAATCTTCGAATTTGGCCAAGATTGAATTCATGGCCAGCAATACGAAGCCCAATTTTGTGCAGCATAAATCAGATCCAAAAGACTTGTCTTCAAAATAGGATCAGGTAAATAAGTTTATGCTAAATAAGTTTAGAATCAAATAGGAAGTCAAACAGATTTCATCATAAATGAGCGACTGGGCTTCAACCCTAATTTAGTAAATCGGGTGTGATTGTTGTTGATGAAGGGTGTGTATCGTCGAGGATAAGGTTGCAACCAAAAAACCCTACATCAATCTTCAGGATAAGCGAAAGGGCATAAAAAATCAATGAAATGTAAACCTGGCCAAATTGCTGAGATCGTTGCTTAAAAATCAAGATCCAATAAAAATCCTCAAATGTCTCCAAATGTCTCAAGATTCACTAAACCTAAAAAAAGCATATAAATCGGGATTGGAGAAGAAACTTATCTTGGGGTTGACATCGTAGGCTGATTGATATTGGTATCGAATTGAAGCAACGATCTCAGCAACTGCGAACACTATTAAAAAACCGGAAACATCGATAATAAAAGCGAGCGAAACTGAAAGCAAAAAGAATGTAAAACCCTAAAAAATTCAAGATCGAAACAACAAAAAAAGAGAAGGAACGGAAACGGAAGAGAGAAGGAACTTAAAAATCAGATGAAAAAGAAGGGGCAAAGAAGCAACCTGAAGCATCCGACGACAATCTTCGAATCGACCACAGCCGGAGGCGCAAGAGGAGTGCAGAACGACGAAGATGAGGAGGAGGGCGTCTAACCTTGCCGACGGAGGAGGAAGAGAGAAGGAACGAAGACGGAACCAGAGGAGGAAGCGGAGGAGGGGATTGGGAGGGCGAGAGGAGGAAGCGGCGGAGGGGCGAGCCGCATGAGGAGGAAGACGGGTTGGAAACGCAGGCAAATGATCACGGGGCGTCTAACCTTGCCTGCGGAGGAGGAAGAGAGAAGGAACAGAGACGGAACCAGAGGAGGAAGCGGAGGACAGGATTGGGAGGGCGAGAGGACGAAGCGGCGGAGGGGCGAGCCGCGTGAGAAGGAAGATGGGTTGGAAACACTGCAAATGAACCCTAGCGGGATTGGGGCAAAGGGCCGGTGACGTGGGAGGAAAAAAAAATGTAAATAAAAAAGAAAAGAAAAAGGTGATTGGCTCGGGAGGAGTGAATTGCAGAGAGATCGCCACGTAAGCCCAAGGTATACGAAATTAAGAAGGTATATAGATAGGAGGATTAAAAAGTCAAATGGAAATTTATTGATTAGATAAATAAATTAGATTAAAATAATTATCCGATAAAAAATAATTTTAAATGATTAATTTTAATTAATTATTTAAGTTGGGCCACCGTTTATCTTTAATCAATCAAAATCTATCTATAATATTACTAATTCTGCTAGCATTTTGCTGACGTGTCACGCCCACAATTAAAGTTGAATTTTTTATTCAAATGAGATTTTCTTATTGGTCAATATTATTATGGAAACTTTGAAAATATTTGTTTCCTATTTTAAATATGATTTGAATCCATTCCTTTTTTTTTTTATTTTCGGTTATATTGCCGTAAATATTGAGACATGTTTCCATTTTTTTTTCCCGATTGCAATATATCTATTATATATCTATCTATTATCTATTATCTATCTATCTATCTATCTATCTATCTATCTATCTATCTATTAATATTACTAATTCTGCTAGCATTTTGCTGACGTGTCACGTCCACAATTAAAGTTGAATTTTTTTTATTCAAATGGTATTTTCTTATTGGTCAATATTATTGTTAAAATTTTAAAATATCTGTTTCCAATTTTAAATATATTTCTTTCCTATTTTAAATATATTTGTTTAGACTTTTTTCCTTTGTCACCCCTTTTTTGGTAGTTTGCCTTTGGCTGGAGAAAAGAAATCTATCTATCTATCTATCTATTAATATTACTAATTCTACTAGCATTTTGCTGACGTGTCACGTCCACAATTAAAGTTGAATTTTTTATTCAAATGGTATTTTCTTATTGGTCAATATTATTGTTAAAATTTGAAAATATCCATTTCCAATTTTAAATATATTTCTTTCCTATTTTAAATATATTTGTTTAGACTTTTTTCCTTTGTCACCCCTTTTTTGGTAGTTTATCTTTGGCTTGAGAAAAGAAATCTGGATTAAAGTTTTTAATTTATGTTCTTTTATTCTAATTGTAGATAACCTTCACAAATTTAAAAGATTTATTCATCGAATCTCTCCAATCAATTCAAACAACATGTTAGTTTTTCATGCTCTTTTAATTTGATTTCATTATTATCCATTATATATCAACGTTTTATTTTGAGCGTTAGTTTTTAATTTATGTTCTATATTATATATTGTCGTTTTTATTTTGATGTAAGTAACTTTTCCGTTTTAATTATCATAACCCCTTTATAATCTTCCACCCTCAATGTGCTCGAAAACCCCATACATATATGTTCTTATCAACGATTGTACCTAGCCCAAATAATCCGAAGAACTTGATTGATATTTTCTTACAGCCGTTGATTGAAAAATTGATGTTGTTGTGGAGACAAGGAGTGCAATGTTAGTTTTTAATTTATGTTCTTTTAATTTCGTTCTATATTATTATCATTTTTATTTTGATGTAAGTAACTTTTCAAATTTTCAATTATATTACAACTTATATTTTCTTTTTTAGTTTTATCTTAATGATAATAATTATATATGTATTTCAAATTATATTAAGCGGTGTATTTGAGTTTTATTACTACTTTACCTTACTAAATTATTTTCAAATTTATATGGTATCTCTTTGCAACTAATTTATAAATTAAAAAAATATCTTATACATACTTTATTGTAAACAAGTATATATTAATATAATATTAAATAGATATATAAAATGATTTTCAAATTGAAATGGATCAAAATCCCGTGTCTTGAAGGCACGGGCCCTACACTAGTTAATATTACTAATTCTGCTAGCATTTTGCTGACGTGTCACGCCCACAATTAAAGTTGAATTTTTTATTCAAATGAGATTTTCTTATTGGTCAATATTATTATGGGAATTTTAAAATATTTGTTTCCTATTTTAAATATGGTTTGAATACATTCCTTTTTTTATTTGTCGGTTATATTGCCGTAAATATTGAGATATTTTTCCATTGTTTTTTTACGATTGCAATATTCTCGTAATTTGTCTACATACATTAAACTTAAATTTGAATCTTGATATATTTTATTTTTGGAAATTTATACTCTACATAGACCGATATCCCATTGTCAGTTTATAAAATGCTACGGAGTATAAATTAACTTTCACATATGTTCATATTTTCTCACCAACCCTGCAAGTATTTCATTTTCAAATAAATTAATCAAAGATGTACCCGGATTGTCTGCATTCATTATCTTAACAGATTGAATTCATTTAAATATTTGTTTATTACATCACATTTATCTCAATCATGTTAAAATTTATTACTCCCTCTATTTGTTTAGCTAAATATGTTGTTTAATATTCATTCACGCTTTGTGAATCCACATCCCATTTTTTTTATATGGTTGAATGTGTACTTAAACTATCTATTAATATTATTAATCTATCTATCTATTAATATTACTAATTGTGCTAGTATTTTGTTGACGTGTCACGCCCGCAATTAAAGTTGAATTTGTTATTCAAATGAGATTTTCTTTTTGGTCAATATTATTATGGAAATTTTAAAATATTTGTTTCCTATTTTAAATATGGTTTGAATACATTCCTTTTTTTATTTGTTGGTTATATTGCCGTAAATATTGAGATATGTTTCCATTTTTTTTCTTCCGATTGCAATATTCTCGTAATTCGTCTACATACATTAAACTTAAATTTGAATCTTGGTATATTTTATTTTTGGAAATTTATACTCTACATAGACCGATATCCCATTGTCAGTTTATAAAATGCTACGGAGTATAAATTAACTTTCACATATGTTCATATTTTCTCAGCAACCCTGCAAGTATTTTATTTTCAAATAAATTAATCAAAGATGTACTCGGATTGCCTGCATTCATTATCTTAACAGATTGAATTCATTTAAATATTTGTTTATTACATCACATTTATCTCAATCATGTTAAAATTTATTACTCCCTCTATTTGTTTAGCTAAATATGTTGTTTAATATTCATTCACGCTTTGTTATGATGGTAAAAATTATATAAAATATTATTTTTTCAAATTTTTTATAAATTAATTTCGATAATAGGTAATCTATGAATAATATTAATTCTACTATCATTTTGCTGATGTGTACACGCCCACAATTAAACATATTTGTTTCCTATTTTTATACTAAAATATTATTTAATTTGATATGTTGTATGCCAATTTGTGATCTATTTTAATCGTCTACGTACATTGAACATTTGTCAAGTCTTAGCTGATTTTATTCTTGGATATTGAAATTGTTGATTTATCATATTTAACCGATTGCAATATTCCCCACAATGTCTACATACAACGAACATATAATAATCAATTTGTAAATATTCGATTTCAAAAATTAATTATAAAAATCAATTAGAGCCAAAAAAAGTTTTTTTTTTATAATTTAATTATTTTAGACATCTTAAATGACTATCGAAAAATAAATAATATCTTAAGACTTAGAAGCATTACTAATGCTTATTTTACATCTTGGATGAGGCTTTATAGATCACTTTTCTACCTTTTATGATCTTTTTAATTACCATCTTACCTTTATTTTTACTATTTATTTCCCTCTCTTTCTAACAATCTTTCTCATGAAAATAGTGAATAAGTTATATATATCTACATAACTTCAAAATTATTTATGCAATCATGTGCTTATGATTTTTTTAATATTTGTATGAGAGCTTATATTTTACTTTTTAGATCTATGTTAATGATAATAATTATATATTTATTTCAAATTGTATTAGGTGGTGTGTTTGAGTATTATTACTACTTTACCTTATTAAATCATTTTCAAAATTTGTATCGTATCTCTTTCCAACTAATTTATAAATTAAAAAAAAATAGTTTATACATATTTTTGTTGTAAACATGTATATATTAATATAGTATTATATAGATATATAAAATGATGTGCAAATTAAAATGGACTAAGCTCTCGTGCCTTGAAGGCACGGGTATTACACTAGTAAATAATTAAATTAAAGTGGGACCATGATTGATATTAAGTTGACACGTAAGCCTATTTTTATGGAAAATCTGCCATGTGGCATCTTAAACATCTAATTTAGTATTATATTAGATATTAGATATTAGATATTAGATATTAGATAAAATGGTTTATGAACCAATAGTATTTATTTTATGAACCAATACTATTTATTTGATAAACCAAATTAATAAGAAGTGGTTCATTAAGCTAATAAGAACCATGAACCACTTGGTATAAAAACCCTGAACCACTTGGTATTAAAATGCTGAACCACTTGGTGTAAAACCCCTGAATCACTTGGTAATAAAAACCCTGAACCATTTAGTAATAAAACCCCGAACCATTTGGTTTAAAAACTCTGAACCACTTGGTATAAAAAGACTGAAACACTTGATTTAAAACCCTGAACCACTTGGTAATAAAACCCTGAACCACTTGGTAATAAAACCCTGAACCATTTGGTTTAAAAACTCTGAACCACTTGGTATAAAAAGCCTGAAACACTTGGTTTAAAACCCTGAACCACTCATTTATAAAACCCTGAACCATTTGGTTTAAAAACTTTGAACCGGTTTAAAAACCCTGAACCACTTGGTATAAAAAGTCTGAACCACTTGGTTTAAAACCATGAACCACTTGGTACAAAAAAAATCCGAACCACTTAGTTTAAAACCCCGAACCACTTGGTATAAAAACCCTGAACCACTAGAATTTGTTTCATGAACCACTAGAAGCTTTAAAGAAGTGGTTCATGAAATTACTCCATGAACCACTAAAATTTGTTTCATGAACCACTACTATTTAATAATTGTAAAAATTTATTTTTCTTTATTTAATTTAATGTTTATTTATTAATTTATTTTTAATTATAGACAATAGATGATCATGCAAGATGCATTACCAGGTCAGCACAACAACATATTAGTTCAAACGGAGGACACTCCCGCTTGCAAGTCATATCGTACTCAGTAACTGTCATCCTCAAAACGTGCTTGTCCTACCAAAATCGTTGATCCTGAGGCCCGTGGGTTATGGGCCCACGCGTTCACGGCGTTGCTCTATCGCTATGCGACTTCCCATTTCCTCTTTCATGTGGTCGCTCGTCTAACGTGTCGCGTAGGAGTCCAAGTTAGCGAAGATAAGGGAGGGACAAGAGCGGACAACCTAATGTTCCTTTCAAAACAAACACAGACCAACCCTAAAGATGACAACTAGAGACGAAACTTCGACCTAAGAATAGCAACGATGCCCTTATGGAAGTCCATTAAGTTATAATCGCGACAAGAAAACACGAATTCATCGTGGAGCATATCAATCACACTAATCCATGCTAACATGTACCTATCTTAGGGGGAGCAACATTCGTATTCATTTCCAACGACACGATCGATTCTTATACTAATGCATGCGAGACAAGATAGTAGTCTATTATTCCATGAAAGCAGATATGTCTAGCAACTTAAGCAAGTTATGCGGAATCAAGAATGATCATGTAGGATTCGAGGTCATGTGAGATTTAACGATGATGACAAGTATGGTGTATGTGAACGAATGCACAAGCATGGTGTACGCATCAATAGGTGAGGTCAAATATGGCATGGCGAGGTGTAACATAACAACCAGATTAAGCGTCATACGAGAACATATAGAAGCAACCTAGTAACTATCTCATCCGAACACACTGGTCATATAATAGGTCAAGCATGCCACGTACGACAAGATACATTTAAAAAGCATAGGTCCTACATGATACTAGCGACACATAATGTGATACAAGTATAGTCAAGAGTCATTAAAAGGGGTTCAACAGGATGTTCACGAAACATGAGGCATCATTAAAGTAACAAGTAGGACATCATGGGCAATAGATTATAATCATGCTAGGAACGAATCATCATAGGACACATATAAAGGTACAATAGTTATCACATCATAGAACAGGTACAACATGTAATCATTTAACGAGTCATATTGGAAATCATAAGCCCTACAGGATACTACTAGCATCTATCGAATCATGACCAGAATCAAGGTAACTCGACTAAATTCATTCTAATATTCATGCGTCATGCATATGCTAAATGATATAATGTGGTGTATGATCATGCGAGGTGCCAAGTCATACATCTATGCCAGCACTAGAGGAATTCATAAGGTAATAAGGAAACACTATCGAGCGATAACAGGTAAGCATGCTAGGATAAACCATCACAGAAAGCAATTGATCATCGAATTCAACATCAATCTAATTTGCATGAGTAAGATATTTCAAGGTGATAGAAAGAGGGAAAGATCACACTATGAGGGACCTAGCTCGAGAGGGAATCAGCAATAATGCAAGCAAGGTATAAATTCGCGCAATTCACAACCAAGGACCCTACATGACGCTAAAGGCTCAACATGACATTCGATACATACACGCGCTTGAATGGACAACACATCGACGTGCAAGAAATCATATTAACATAGTCCGTTGATTAGAAGCATGGAAGGAATATAACAATGCATAATGCAAGACTACGCAATAGGCAATATGACTAGCATACAAGGTATGTATTTCAACTCAACAACCATTTGAATAAGGTATGCATTTACCAAGACATCACATCAAATAGCATGATCACAATTGAACTACTAATTTAGTCAACAACCCACGGGTAACATTGACTAATCATGCAGGGAAAATCATCTTACGACATTCATACAAGGGAAGTGTAGCACACTATCATGGGCCTAATCTAGGGGAAGACAATAACTATATACAGACACTTATCATGCAATTCATGCTTCAAATCAGTCGTTAGTACGATCAATACAACATGTCAATTAGACATGCGAAGACGACATATAATGAGGACATGAAGCAAGGTGCAACATGGGACCTAATCCATGGGGCAAGCATGGGTACAGAATGTCATACAATCACGGATTTACATTAAGGATCATCATCTTAACATTTACTGGGAATTACGTATCATATAAGGCATGTTGACATCAAGTTGTAACACATATCCATCAAGTAAGGAACTCACTCTATCATGACACCAGAATTGAACGATCACACTATCATAAACCTATTTACAGAGAGAACATTAATCATGCGGCTTCCTAACACATGACATTTACATTCATGCACTAGTATAACGATACAACATACTGAGTAAGGCATGCTGGGATGATAGAGACGTAACATGTGTAACTTGAACTCACACAATGGCCATCATGAAGTCATTGTAATACCCCAAAGTATTTTTGGGTATTTCTGTAAATATAAAAATAATAATAAATGTGAAAATTTTCGAAATAAAAGAATTTGTAAAATTCTTTATGAAATATATACCTTATTAATTGGTTCTTAGTAATTAGAACATAAAATTTGGTTGACATTATTATTTTAACTAAAATAAACATTATTATTTTCATTGTTATTAGTAGTATAATTACTTTTATAAATAGTGATGTGAGTTCATATTGGTATCGAAATCAAATTGGTATAATCCCCAACTTGATAATTCGATTTTTATTCCGAATTAATAAGTCAATATACCCAACTTGGTATAATCCCCAACTTGATAATTAATTCGATTTTTATTCTGAATTAATAAGTCAATATACCAATTAGTAAATTCTTTTTTCGTCATCGTAATTTATGAGTGTAGGTCCGCTGCTAATTTATTCAATTCCGTCATCAAGTCTTTGAAGTCCATAGTTGGTATCGAAATCCAACAAGGCGAAAAAGGCAAGTGACATTCCGAGCATTTTATGCTCATCTGCGTGCTTTCGTATCTTGTTGTTTTCTTGCCTTGACATGCATGCCAAATCGATTAAAATAAATTACAAATCACTCGCTTTGTGTAATTTATTCACCCGTTATTTTGGACTTGGTATGCAATTGGATAATGTTATTATTTGACCTTGTTGTAAAATAATAATGTAGATATCCACTTTATAAAATGCGTGAATTATCCTTCATCCTTTCATGCAAAATAAGTAGGTATGGAGCATATTATCCTTTTGATGCATCCATGCATATTATATGGCATTGGCATCCATTTTACTTCTATTAAGATGGATTATTTTATTTTATGTGATCACTTAGTTTGATATTAATCCCTAGTTAATATGTGATGATGTGTGTGAGACGTGAAACTCAATTGAATTAAGATAAAATAAAATATAGTGTGCGTATCAATGAAGA
Organism: Persicaria tinctoria; assembly: GCA_037127255.1. Lineage (NCBI taxonomy): Eukaryota > Viridiplantae > Streptophyta > Magnoliopsida > Caryophyllales > Polygonaceae > Persicaria > Persicaria tinctoria. Next base: position 45,486,884 of record JBANSL010000012.1, read on the forward strand.
TACGGAGTCCAACCCAATGGGAATTGGGCGGTGTCTCAACTTTGAGTTAACTACCGAGTTGAGTTTGGATTGAATGGGTTAAGACCATGTTGCGTCTTAAACCGAAACAGTTTCATGAAACTAACATTCTCGAGATACAATATTCGAGATGAAATCTGACTACGAAATCGTAGGTAGGTCGGACGTCCTATCCAGACTCGACCGGTATAATATAGTTAATGTTAAAATAAAAGTGAGCAAGTCATTTTTGATATTCATGCAATATGTCAAAATATATCTATATATAAGTTATGCAATGTGAGATAGTGAGTGAATAATATTAATTTGGTCAAAGTTTTGTTTAGATCGGCTGGATATCGGGGGACACGAAGTCAACCCTCTTCCCACTCCTATTAGTAGGCTCTCCCTAACGTCTGGGTAACTACTAGCGGGACGGATTTGGGCCACACGGAATACCTCATAATCCGATATCGAGTCCGAACTTAATAAGAAAAATATTTTCATGGTGATCACAAACGCATTTCTAAAGCTATATCATATCCTATCCGTAATCGGGGTATGGTTCCTAAGGTGCCTGTCACCTACATCACTTTCTTATTCAACCCTTTGGGGTTATCCGTGTCACAGAAGTCGAGTCATCCAAAATGAAGCTTACATAAAATATTCTCACTAGTAATAATCTCATTTGGGTTCAATTCATACCTTATTATGGTCACTGAGTTTGAGTCCAAAGTAGTCCCAGTTTTTGAGCCGTCATTTGCTAGTTCTCGTGAACTAACCGTCCTTTGTTTGGACGGCTAGGGGTTCCTTGTCTCTGGACAATACCTTAGCCTCCAGTTCGCAGGTTTAGATCGAGTCTTTGAATAGAAGTTGAAGAAGTTCAAGACGACATTTTAAGTTTTCAAGATTTGAAGAAAATATTGTATAACTGGTAAATGTTTATTTTTACAAAGTCGTCCGCTGTAATGTTTTGATGTATCAAATATTGTAATTTGAATCATGAGTTTAATAAAAGCATGATTTATTATATTTAAGTCTTCCGCTATTTATATTTTTTTTAGTTATCATCTTGTTTATGGGAGCATGGTAGCATGTCCCTATAAGCCTAAAGTGGTTACAAAGACCTTAAAGTCCGAGTAACTGCTGGCGCTGGAACATTCCCTCGTTTACAGAAGGGGGTGTTACAGAAGGTGTTATCAGAGCTTAGAGTTTTATAACATAAAATTTGCTTGAATATTTTTTAGTTGTTATAAATGGTCTTCACCAATATTTTTAAATATTTTTCTTATAAGTTTTAGTGTTCAAAATGTTTCCAAGTATTCAAGAATTATATTTATTCAAGTATAACATCGTAGCCTTCAACTTCTCGAGTCGATCGTAAACTTCCTAGCACTTGGTCTAGTAACCCAACTACCTTGTCCTCCCTTCGCACTTCGTGAAGTCAATTAGGAATATTGACTTGCCTAGTGTATGGTTCAGTTGATTCACCTTAATCCAATGGTAGGCCATGTGCTTGAACGTCAAGTCTTGGTGTTTAAGATACGAACCATTTTTCAAAATCAAAGAGATAAGATGCCTCAGAATGAAGAAAAGGGATCGATGACATTTCATTTCTACAAACACAGATCATGAAAACCAGAGGAGGCCGAGGTGATCGACCAGCCACATCCGCCCCAGTTGCTAAGAGGGAGTACCATATTATTTTTATCAACCATTAGTTTATAAGAATCACACTACTTTTTCATGATAAATATCTACATTTCATTACAATATTTCCTTAATTTCTTAATTTGATACAAGTGATATCTATATTTTTCCTTCACTAATTACAAATTATGAGAGAGATGTATATTTGATTACAATATTTCCTTAATTTCTAAATTTGATGTAACTGATGTTTACATTTTCCCTTTAGCTAATTAGACAATTAGAAGACATATCTAAATTTTACATGATCAAAATTGTCAATATAGATATAAAATTATCAATTACGAATCAAATTTACTGGAAGTGGGTGTCCGCGCCAACTAGTAATGTATAAAAAAATATGTTATACTTTTCAAATTAATCTAAATTATAAATCAGTTTCAATCACACCACTTAAAAATTAACTTTAAATCAAATTCCATGTTTGAAATATTAAATACGTAGACATTTTATCAAAACACTTCATGTGCAAGAATTAAACTCATCAAATCACAATTTATAACATTCGATTTCACTTGAATAACACTAATATTTTATGATGAAATTTGATCAATAATCTATAATCTTCAATTTCAAATTTTTTATTAATGGAGTAAATAATTTATGCCTTGTTATCTAAATATTTTGCAAAAAAAAAAATATTTCAACAATGAAGTCTTGTACGACGTTGATGAATAACACATATAAACTGACCAATGTCGAAAGCAAACTCCTAATGGTTCTGAATTGATTTCCCCTAATATTTTAATCGATTGACTTAGAGAAACAATAGAAAGCAAACTATAAATAAAAACAAACATTTATTGAACACATCTTGTTCGAGATTCTAACCTTTTGAGCTTAGAACCCTTGTCAAAGCTCTTTTCCGGGCTCAAATATATTAGGGGTTAGGCATCAAATATATATTTTTTATTCCCTGTATTTAATATTGAAAATTGATTTTAATAATCATAATAGATTTCACGCTATGCCTTGAAACGGGCTACAAATAATAAATAATTTCCGTTTTTACTCATTTTGATGTCGTGTGTAATTTAATCAGAGCCCAATTATTCCACTTAATTTGACCTCTAATAGACTACAGTTATAGAAATTTTTAAGTTTTGGTATTCCTATTGTATTTAACAAACCCTCCCATAAGCTGTTTGCTTTTGTCCTTCTCCAAATCATGTACATCCCAAAGCAACAAATCCAATTTCTTTTGTACGTGAAATCACTTTTCGAGAACCACACCAACAAATTAAAAGTAAAGTAAATCACACATATTACGGACATTTAACTCAATCTTGATATCATCAATGTTTCTTTATTTTTTCATTTTTGCGCCTTTTTTTCCCGGGCATGATGAGATGTGAAAAGCAGATCCCCTTTACCATAAAGAGAACCTTTTTCTCATGTACCCAGAAATACCCACATAAAGTTCAAGTTTCAGGAAAGAATGTCTATGACTATGATCGAAGCCCCAAAGAAAACAACACATACCAGTCAAATGATTCACAAACCATTCAAGGTATGGCCATCTCTGATTCATTGTACTACTACAACTTGATGGTGCAACTTCTTTTCCATATCCCTTTAATTGATTAAATAAATGTACTTCACACAATATCATGATTTCAGAAACATTCTTAAATAGCAGATTTGTTTGCACTAGCTACTATCTGAAATTTGACTTTGAATTTCAAAGACTATCTAATTTTCATTTTTCAGAAAATCCTAGATTAATGTAAAAAAAACACACCAAAGAAGGCAATTCATAGAGAGAAAGGCAAAGAGAGAGGAATAAGAAGTTAAAGGCCTAAAACGTAATGAGCTTACTATATATTTAATGGACATGTATGTATAATATACTATGATTGCAATTATGCAATCTCATTGCAACACAACACTATACTGGACTCCCATTATTGTGTCTGATGGGAATTAAGGGGAAGTCGTCGCATTGCTATGCAAACCCATGATCATCCGCCATGCTATTCAATGACTCGTAAGCCTGGTACACCGAAAACATGTCCTTCGGTTGAGCAGCATTGCAATTACAGACGACTTGAAGAACCCGAAGAATCTCATCTTCATGACCCTTGCCGAGCAAATCTCCATTGACAGCTTCGCTGAATAAATATCCAGTTTCATAGATTTCAGGTTAATACAATTCAGTTTTATAGATTATAGATTTATAGTTTGACAGATTTACAAATTCAGTTTTACAGATTTACTATTTTACAGATTTTATACATATTTTATAGATCGAGTATGAAGGGATGAGAATTTATACAGATTAGTCAATCTTATATGATTGTTATCATTCCTTTACTTCATCTTCCTATTTTTTGTTTAAGATTGACTAATTAATTTTATACAGATTTTACAAATTTGCAGATTTTATACAGATTTATACAATTCAGTTTTATAGATTACAAATTCAGTTTTACAGATTTTATACAGATTTACAGATTAACAGTTTTACAGATTTTATACAGATTTATAGCTTTACAGTTTTACAGATTTAATACAGATGTACAATTTTACAAATTCAATTTTACAGATTTACATATTTTACAGTTTGAAACATATTTGAGACTACAATTTATAGATTACAAGTCCCTTTTACTATATAATTATAGTATTTTATGTTCTGTTTTTACAGATTATTGAATTATAATTGCTTGACAGATTTATTTGATAAAAAAATATTTCATAAATAAGTTATGGAATTATGTATCTTGTTTTTCTTCTGTGCCTCCCCTTTTATCATCTTTATCTCTTCCATTTTTAGGTCTATATTGAGATACAACTCATTGGATAGAAATTCATGATGCATAGCTGGGGAAGCTTCTTCTCCGTAGGAGTTGGTTGCCTCTTACAAAACTGTTTATTTCTTAGTTGGACCATCTTAAAGTGCATGTTAAGAGGTTAGGATCCTATTTTATTCCTTGAAGGAAAAAGTAAAAGAGAAGTTTTGGGCCACAATTCGAAAAAGTTTCTACATAAGCAATGCTATTGACCAAAATATATAAACATTCCATGGAATCAAGTAAGGCCAAGAAACCAGTTTTAATCATTAAAAAATAAAGGAGGAGGACACTGACATCATGAAGAAAAAACATTATGGGGCACATCATGCACCTTTACCTTCTATTCAAAAGTTGGAAACACCTCTTGTTAATATGAAGAGGATTCCGAGGATATATATGAGCTCTAACTGAGATATGGAGATCATAAAGACAATCATTAGTTCATGGTTAATATGAAGGGTAGTGAAAAGATAAAGACGATTTTAAGAACCAAAGTAGAAGAAACTACAGATTCTTTACCGTCCTATTTACATTTCAAAAGGCTAAAAAGAAAGGCTACAACGCACCAAGAAACATACACCAGAAAGTCACACCTGCACAACATAAATACAAACAGAATCGAACTATTCGTGTGAAATAGGATGCTTCCATTTCACACATGCACAACCAAATGGAAAGGAGACCGCACTCCAATTACTTCAAGCAGATCACTCAATGCATCATGGAATTCCTTTTTGCCAAATGTGATATTACTATATCAGAAATTTTGATCTTTATCCCCGCGATAAATTCAAATGAACTCATGATCGACCAAGGAGGGAAATGAAAACAAACAAACATAGTGGCATACAATTAGAGAGAGATGCAAACAAATAGACTTGTGTAATCAAATCCTTATCCCGGCTGAGGCTTATCACTGAAAGCAAATCCGATCCAACTAGGTGCAATGCAATGGAAACCTGAAATCAAGAAGATTTTGGTCAACAGCATGAAAGCATTAGGTAATTTACCCATTTATAATGATAAAAACACTAATGAATTCTCTATATGCAAAATGATCAAATCCACAATGCTAACCACTTTGGCCAAAAACTTGTGACATGACAACGCGATAACTATAAGATTGTGTAGGCGCCCCGTGAAGGAAAACGATAGTTCTATGTCTGCTATTAGGTGACCCTGCAACATCATTTTGTAGGAAAACAATGTTTAGATACTCTGAAAATGAGTTTTTGGCTTCAAGATAGTAAGCAATATTTCACCTGTTTATCTCACAAACCAAATCAACTCTCTAGACCTTATATATCATCCAGGCTTCCATAATCCTTTCCCTTGTCTTCTATTCTCTGCAATGATCAATCAAACAATAAAATCAAGATTAAGGCCTCCAACAAAGGTGAATCAATCAAACAACACTATCAAACAAAGATGAATCAATCAAAACTGCATCCGGAGAACAAATCTAGTCTAGAACAATTCTTAAAAGTGTGTTTACCCAACATTGCAATTTTGTGCAATCAAATCATTCCACCATAAAATTAACCTCAAACGCGTGCAAAATCATGCAAATCCGCAAGAAATTTATCACAATCTCTAACCTAAATCATGCAAATCCCCAAGAAATCAATGAATCGCTTAACCGTATACATCAATTAGCAGCGATCTTCGCAATCCTCAATCACGAAAATCAATCGCCTCTTGCCTTGTAGAGTTAGGTGAGGCTACACTTACCACATTAGGGACATCACAAATTACTCAGGAAAGAAAATCAATAGATGTCTCAATCAGTTCCACATTAACTAAGCACAAACTCAATTTAGTCTAGTTAATGTGGAAAACTTACTAAGCACAAACTCAATTTTCGACCTTCATACGTAATTGATCCTCCAAGACACAACAACTCATAAATCCAGGGTTCAAAACTTACTGGAAGTGGCCGAAGATACTTACCTAGCAAGAGCAAGTGGTAGTGGCCTGGCTTGGGAGGGGTAGGCCGACACGGCAGGAAATCGCTGGAGGAAGTCCGGGGAGGCGAGCAGATTCTTGGCGGTGGAAAGGGCGGACTAGGGATCGGAAAAATGGAACAACTGGCTGCCGTGAGTGGAGGTTGATGGAGCAGCCAAAGAGGGAGGCGAATGGAGGCGGCGCTAGTGGTCTTTGGTGGTTCTACGACTGTCGGTGGAGGAAGTCCGGTGGCCAGGCTCGGCGAGAGAAGGGCGGTGCTGCCGATTTAGGGTTCCGGCACCGCCTCCTCTCCTCTCTACGCCACCGTCAACTATTGATGGGCAACCCCTTAATCTCCTCTCTCTCCTTTGATCCGTCTCCAATTCAATTCCCCTAATCGCAGATTTATCCTTGTTTAATGGCAAAGCCAAAAACAACCCCCTGATGTCCACCTTTGCCTCCAATTTCAATCGAGGAACTAAGAAGAGAGGCAATACAGTTGTAACTTGCGAGCAAAGGAGAATTTCATTTGTGGGGAGGAGATGAGAAATGGAATGGGATTTGATCAGTTGAAAGAACGTGGGTAAAGAAAGTAGTTTCTTACGCTGCTCAAAGGGTTGACACGTGGGTCAATTTTTTTTGAAGACATTGCATCTAAAATTATAATTATAAGGGGTGGATTAAGAATTGTTTTGGCTATATACACCGCAAATCCACACGTCCTTAAGGACGTGCATGCACGTCGAAAGTAACGTGCATGCACGTCCTTAAGGACGTGTAGGTGGGTTTGCAAACCCCCGTGCCCGGACGTGCATGTCTGTCTTCTAAAATCGAAGGCGACGTGCTTCCTCGTTCCCAATTCCAGATCCAAACATAGAGAGAAAGAGAGAGCAGAGCGACGCCGGCGATCGACGACCTGAGAGAGAGAGAGATTGTCGGAGAAAGAGAGAGAAAGAGACCGAGACAGAGAGAGCTTGCCGGAGATGGAGCCGGAGAGAGAGATCGAGACATCGAGAGAGGTGGAGCCGGAGAGAATGATGCGGGAGGGTGGTGGCGCCAGTGGAGGTGGTGGTGGGGCGGTGGCGATGGAGGCTGAGGAGGGTGGTGGTGGTGGGGCGGTGGCGATGGAGGTTGAGGAGGGTGGTGGTGGTGGGGCGCCAATGGAGGCCGAGGAGGGTGGTGGTGGTGACGGTGGTGGTGGTGGAGCAGCAGCGGCGGAGGCGCAGTTGGAGGGTGGTGGTGGTGTTGGTGGCGGAGTAGTGGCCGCGACGGTGTCTGGTGGTGGTGGTGGTGAAGCAGTGGCGGAGGTGGTGGCGAATCCTCTATTAACGCCGCGGAAGCGGCGGACTATTGAGGTGTCTCCGGTCCCGACCCAACCGGTATGTTATTTGAATTATTAATTTTATTTAATTTTGTTTTATAGTTTTATAATATAGTTTGATATATTATAATATAGTTTTAAAATATAATTTGATAGATTATAATTGATAGTATATAGTTTTTATGATTTGTTATATGTGTATAGTATATAGTGTGATAGAAAATATTATAGTTTTATAATATAGTTTGATATATTATAATAGATAATATATAGTTTGTATGGTTTGATAGTATATAGTTTTTATGGTTTATAATATAATTTGAAACATAAAAAACATTAAAATACATAGAAATAAATTAAAATTGAAGGACAATAAAAAATATTAAAAGCGATTAATATATATTAAAATATATTAAAAGACATTAAAACATATTAAAATATATTAAACTACATCAAAAGACATTAGAATAACATTAAAATACATTAAAATAAAAAACATTAAAATATATTAAAATACATAGAAATAAAATAAAATTGAAAGACAATAAAAAAACATTAAAAACGATTAATATATTAAAATACATTAAAACATCAAGAACGAAAACGTTAGGGAAGGGTAGTTAGAGTTTAGGGTTAGGGTTTAGGGTTTGGCTAGGGTAGTTAGGGTTTAGGGTTAGGGTTAGGAAACGAAAATGCACGTCGTTGACCACGTGCATGCACATTTTGTTGGACGTGCACCTCCGCGTACCTTTAATGCAAAACTGCCTATTTGAAGTGAAGAGGGATAGCTTGATTCCGCACTCCAAAACAAAGTCCGACTTTGTTCGATATATTCCTTCATCGTTAGAATCGCTATGGCCGAGCGCAAGGGAATCGTCGTCTCCCAATTCGCTAGGTACGGATACCTTTCGTATAGTTCAATTATTCCATTTGCTTTGTGTTATGTTTACATGTCCACTCATGTTATTACAATATCGAGACATCACACCCGAGTTCTCGGACCCAAAGGTTTGGAATGACCGTAACGAAATGGTTACACATTTCAAGGACTTGTGTCTGAGAACCTGCATGATTTTAGTAATCAAGCGGTCTTGGACGAGGGCGTCGAACCGTCCAGGCGGGGTTCTCCTTGCTTGCGAGCAGTATGGAGAGTACCGACCACGTGGGAGGAAGCTCCGAAGCACGCAATCGAAGATCAACGGATGTCCATTCTCTTTACACGGCACGAAGCTTCGCCGGTTCACGGGATTATGACGGTAACCCACAGTGTTCATAACCACAGGCTTCCCACGAGCTCTAAGGGTCACGCCATCGCCGGACAGATGACAGAGGGGGAAAAGAAGATGACTAGGTGGATGAAGGAAATTGGCACTCCTCCAAAATCCATTGGGTACGGATTGAGGCAGTTGGATGAGAACAGCATCACGTCGTCACGTTCCCTTAACAACACGCTCAACAAGATGGTTGTCGAAGAAAGGGGTAGTCGGACGATGACCCAAGATACCCTGCATCGTTTGCGGGCAAGAGGGTACTACTACGAGTTCAGACGACATCCGGATGACGAAAACGTCTTGAGCGACCTCTTCCTGGCGCATCCTGACGGGATCCGGCTTCTCCGAAGGTTCCATTACGTCATCGTATTGGACAGCACGTACAAAACAAATGCGTAAGTTATTTATTTACGATTACATTATTACACATATTGAAATACCCTCGTATTTCCGTTCATTGAATTTTCGGTTGTGATTGAATAAAGGTCGGAATTATTATTATTATTATTTAAATGTGTCATAATTCACGAGTTAGTGAGCTCACATTTTTATAATATAGTAAGTGAGAAGTAATTGATTTAAAGTATTTAAATAAATTAAACTATTCACAAATATTACCTATATATTATTTATGGGTAAATTGGATATTTATTATGGAGCGTTGCATGAGTACAACAGGGAAAAGATGGAATGTCTGAAACGCTCTCCGTACAACACCCACACCGGTACATTATCCGGTAAGTAGTAAACCTCCTCCGGGAGCCTATTCATCTCCTTCGGGAGCCTATACACCTCCTTTGGGAGCCCCGGCCTACTCCGTCTTCACCTTTCCTTTCTACGGCATCCACCGTCGCCTACCACCCTTCCCCTCTTCTGTTTTCTCTGTGCGAGAGGGGTTCCAACCATGGCTTAAGCCATCCGTCACCGGCTTTGGCCCTCTGGTCGCCGCCCATTGCCCTAGTGGCGTCGCCGCCACCATCTTCGGTGTGCTCTTGGGTGTAATCTGTAATCGGATTATCCCTTGATTCATTAATCAGTCTCTAATCTTCATATAAAACCCCAAATTGTTAGGGGGTTTTCTCCAATTTGAGTTTTCTTCCCCCAAATCTCATATTGATTTGTCGGATTTGGGTTTTCCACCCCAGCCTCCTCCTTCCTTTGGTTTGGTTGTGTGGAGTTACCACTGTCGACGTTTGCCTTATTGGTTGGCCCTAGGAGTCCCTTCATTTGGGCTCCTCGGAGCCGGCGCCGGCGTCTCTGGTGGCCTCTCCGGTTGCCCTTGACGGCTTTTCCCCTCAAATGCTCTCCCTCATGTTTCTTTCAAATTCCTCTTTCGTCTTTGGCCTTCTCTTGGCCTGTTTACTCCACCTCCCTTGCTGGATCTTGGCCTGGGGGGTTGTGGTTCCGGCGCCTTCTTCCTCCGGTGGGCTTGCTTGTGCCGGCGCCGGTGGTCGCTTCTCTTGCGTCGTCGTCCTTCCATTCGGTCATCCGCTGCGTTCCTGCACCTCGGGTTTTCCTTGGCTTTTTGGTGTTCGGCTGGTGCTTGGCTTGGGCCCATTAGGCTTGTGCTTTGGGCCCAAGGAAATTCCTTGGGCCCAAAGGCGGCCCGTAATTTCGGGCTCCGGCTTCCTTTGTCCATCGGGCTTGCCTTGGGCCCGAAGGTGGCCCGAGCTTGTTGGATTGTTAAAAATAATATAAAATAAAAATAAAAAAATAACTCGTGTATTTAAATTTCGGAATTTTCTTGCGCTCTTCGCCCTCTCACGGTAGTGCTTCACTTTCTCGGGTTGGTTGGAGTTCTGGCTTTTGGATCCGTGGTTAGTTTCGGTTGAGGAGCAGTTCTGCGGCCCTGGTTGATCGAAGTGATCGTGTTGGTGGTGTTCGTGGTCTCCGAAGATCCTTCATCTAGGTGGAGGGAACGTCGTGTGATCCACACTTCCCCAGGAGTCGTCTTTGCCCTTCGTGGATTACTGCTTTCCGTCTTTCCAGCGGTGAGACATCGTGTCAGCTATGCTGTCCCATGCGCTCGCTATCCACTTCTCCATGCCGGGTCTCCCTCTTCTAGCTGCTGTGTCCGCTGGTGTGCTTAGGGTCTGGGGTTTTCCGGGTTTATTTTGCGTAGTTCTTTTGTAGTATTAGGTGACTGTCTTCTGTTTTTTGTTGTATTTCTTTTGCTATATTGTATCTTTAGACGGCTTGCCATCTGCCGACTTTGTCGGCCTCTCGAGGTCCGGGCCTGTTCGGCCTCGAATTATTTCCTAATAAAAAAAAAAATATATGGGTAAATTGGAGAATATATAGCTATGTATATATATATATACATATATATATACGTGTGTATATAAACTATTTATATATGGATGTAAATATATATATGTATATACAAAGGCTTACCGTTATAAGCTGGAATTAGTGGATGAATTCATCGAATCCGGTTAATATTAAGGAAACACGTATAATCAGGGAGATACTTGCCATAGCGAATTGGCCATATCTCCGTGATTGGCTTGCTTTAACCATCAATCCTTGACTTTTAAATTAAGGATTTAAACCTACTACTCACCCTCACCGTTCAACATCACCATCCAAAATCCATTCCCTCTACTGGTAGCCGATTAGCAACCCCCATCGGCAGCAGGAGTGCAAGGCGACGACAATACACTCAAGAGAAGCGTACGGAGGCGCAACACTCATCTGAAGTTGGTAAGGAAACATACGTTCTTCCCTACAATTGCTTTCAAGTATACTTGCGCGGGACGGCGCCGTTCGATGCTGATGTAGCTTATGTATTCAGGCGTTCACTTCTCTGCAGTCAAGTGCCACCGCCACCCTCGCACACCCTAAGGGCTGGTAAAAGAGTCTCATTCGCTACTTCTCAACCCTGTATGTTCATATATACCCTAAGTGTTGATTAATTCCTTACCTTATAAAACGTTTTGACTCGTCTCGATCTCAGGTCTGACCCATTCATCCACTGTTCTTCCTTCCTTTGCCTTCCTCCCACGTCCTACCATCACCCCCAGTAGCGGTAAGTCATCCATTGCCCCGATTGAAATTTAATCATTACTAAAGTCGCGTCACCCTACTGACCAAGGAGTCGACTTTGTGATTAATTTCTGCAGCGACTAGATCTCGATTCAAGCCAAGGTCTGAATCAAGTCGGGCATGATACTTCCAAGTCTGATTGGTAAGTTGACTCCAACTTGTTTCGGTATCTCGAAACCATATCGAATCGCTGTTGAACATGCATACCTGCACATATGAGATATGCTGTCAAGTGACTTTTGGGGTATGTCTTCTGCAGCTTTGAAGGTTCGATTCTAGTTGCGACCTGGATCGAATCGAAAGGTGCAATACCGACTACACTTGGTAAGTTGAAGGCAACTCATTTTACAGATCTGAAAGTGTTGTGAAATGATGTCGAACTTACTTGCTTGTGTGTTGTTTGTACGTGGGTATGAATGCTTGCAGAACACCAAGACGTGGGTATGAATGCTTGCAGAACACCAAGGCGTGTTCGGGACTCGAGTGGACGTGGGCTGATTCGTGTTTCTGTAGGAGAAAGTAAGTACCGACTATATATATTTATAATATATATATAAAGTAACAAAGGTATCCGGTGGGTTTATGGGTTAAACGTTCTTATGCGACCTCGTTTGAATCGTATAGGTGCTTAGCGTACGTTACTTGGGAACTTCAATCCGTTGGTGCCAAATCCGTCCTATTAAGGCAAGTGGTTTGGTCCAATTAGTGCATTTTTGCAATTTCGTGCCTTTTTTTAAATATTGTCTTTTGTGTCATTTATAAATTTCATGCTATTAGTTCATGATAATTATGCAAGTTAGATCAGTTTGTTGCTATTTATCAACACCTTAATCTCACATAGCATGACAACTCTGGTAATTATAATTTGATCCTATTATTTGAGAAAGTTATATTAAATGCCCGAACTTCCTAAAAGCATGATTTGTTCATTTTGTTTCTTTCATGCTAGTTAAGTATGGTATATTATTGGTTTTGAATATCCATGCTTGTCAGTGATATTATTTCGTGCACCTTATAGTATTAAAGTGCACAACATGCCTTTTGTGGTCACCTAGGATGAAATTATGAATTAATGTTATTGTATTACTATTGCAGTATTATTATTGTTGAGTCGTGTTAAATAAATGGAAAATGGTAAAGTCAGGTCAATGTTGAGTATACCTTGCTCTATAAACGTCTCATGAGATGTCCCTTCGAAATTGCAAATCTCTCGAATGGGTACACTACCTAAGGGTAGTAGGTCGTCTGCCCGTTATATGCGGCCGAGACCGGTATCACTTGTCCTAAGTAAATAATAACGTTGTGTATAATTATTATTATTGTTATCGTGATGTACGTTATGATATAAATAGGTGACCCATTTTCAGTGAAGTTATATCATATTCTTTCCGTACTCGGAATATGATTCCCTAGGATCTCTGGATCCGCATCCCATTCAAACACTCGGTCCTTTTGGATCATCCTGTTATTTTATTTTATTTTAATCAAACGAGTCATGTTCCACATAAATATTTACTCCTAATTCATATTTTAGTCTACAATCTCCAATACCCTTTTATGGTCAATGGGTGGTAGACGGAGTCTTGGACATTTTACTTTCTGCTACTTGCTACTCGTAAAAAGACTAACCGTCCTATTTTTCTCCCTTGGACGGCTGGGGTCCCTTGTTTTCATACTACACCTCAGCCGTTGATCCGCAGATTTAGGTAAACAGTTTTGAGGCACTGAAGAATAAAGGATTTCATTGGTTTTCAGTTTTATCGTGTTTTGAATTAAGGTACAAACTTTTAGAATTTTGGGAGTTGTTTTATTCATTCTGTTGCTACTATTTCCTTATTTCGGTTATTGTATTTGGACCCCTTGTTTGGATAACTTAATTTATTTTAGAATGTTACTTTATATTTAAGTCTTCCGCTGATTTAATATTTGTATGCTATCATCTTGTTTATGGGAGCATGATTGCATGTCCCTATAAGCCTAAGGCGGTTACAAAGACATTAAAGTCTGCGTAATTGTTGGCGCTGCAATATTCCTTCAGTGCATTGAGAAAGGGTGTTACACATATAGTCAATTATAAAGTATTGTACATGCAACATATTTACACTTGCAGATATGAGATTACATTGTGCAAGGTGGTCGGGTTCACACCCTCAGGCAATACTTACTACATCACCTATGCCTTCATGTCGCACGAGAATGAAGAGACATACGCCCGGGTGTTGCGTCAGCTTCAGATCTTGCTTGGGACGGTTCAACCTCAAGCTATTATGACTGATTGGGAGCTAGGCCTCTTGGCGGCGCTGAATGTTGTCTTCCCCAACGTCCAACATCTCCTTTGTTGGTTACACGTGACGAGAAGATGTGAGGAAGCTGCTCTGAAGATCACAAAGAATTTAAACCACGCTGGCACCTTCAAGGGCAACTGTTGGGGCACTACTAGAATTCTGTTATTTAACATCGGCTGATTAACATCAGTCAGAAAAACCTGCCATGTTAAAAAGTTTTTTAACATCGGTTTTTAAATTTGCGATTTAAATAAAATCATAGACAACGTCCCATTTACTTGACCGATGTTAAATATGTGTTTTAAAAAATTTTGAAAGGCGCGGAACTACACTTGAAATCATTTGAACACCCGCCCAAGCAAATATGTGTACCATTTTAGAAGGCGCTCTTTCTTCTTTATTCATTATTCATTCTTCATTTGTTCAGACCCCTCGCTCCACCACCTCCTCCCACTACCTCCCTTCACAGATTCACCTCCTTGCCGGCGACTCACTCGATCCACCTCCTTCTCGCCACCTCTCCACCTCCTTCTTGCCGGCGACTCGCTCCACCTCCTCTTCCCGCCACCTCCCTTCGTAAATCTGCCCAGATCTGTTCTTACTTCTCAGATCTAAACCTATACACGCCAAATCTCTTCTTTCTCGGTGCTTCATCCTAATCACAGGCTCGCCGCCACCCCACCGCCAGCAGGCGATCGAACTCAAAAGAGGAGGACAAAGGCTGGAGAACTAGACAAGAGGATGGTAGAGGGAGACAAGAGGCGCAGTCCACCACCCCACCAGATCTGTGCAGTCCAAGAGGATGCTAGAAGGAGACAACTCAGACAAGAGGATGCTATCAAAATCCCTACTCCAGCAATCGAAACCCTACTCCCTCACTTCCTCTCTGTCACCGGTACGAAATTCCGCCTTTAATTTTCAATATTTTTGATTTAGGGTTTGTGTGAATTGATTGGATTAAGTGTCGCTGGCTTGATGTTGATATTCAGTTTTTATTTAGGGTTTAGGTTTGATGAATGTTTGTTTATGTGAATTAGTTTGGTTTAGTTTTTATTTTCCCGTTGAATTTGGTGAATGTTTGTTTGTGGGTTCCTGCCTCCTGGGCATGCTCTCAGCAGTCAGAATCGATTTTAAGCTTTGGTGCTGGCTCTATCAGTTTTGATGAACATGATGATTATGAATATTCCGATGAGGTAAATGAAATATTCTTTAGTCTTTTGCTTCTTACTCCTGGACCTTCTAACTTGAGAACTTGAGGGAGAATCTTTAGTAGTAGCTTCAACCTTTTTGGAGACACTTTTTGATTTTGTAGATTTTTCCTTGCTTTTGGAGGACTTATCTAAAAATATTAGACCTCTAGGAGCTCAAGGGATACAACCCAAAAAATTAAGAAATGGTGAACCACCATATCAAAAGGTTTGTCATTTGTGGTGAAGTAATATCCTTTTTCAACTAGGCATGTATTACACTTCAAGTCAGTAAAGAAGAAATAAAGATTATAGCAATATATATGAATAAAGATTATAGCAATCACTATAACAATTAGCATAAGTTCTTTCAGTGGCTTTAATGTCCTTCATAAATTTCCATGTAAAGTTCTTTTTTCTGTTAAAATGCTCCTTCTATTGGAGAGAGGACAATAGACTGTAGTAGAATGAATGTTTCTGTAGAATTTTAAGTGAGGTGAAGGTCTTATTAATTTCATTACTTGAAGGTCAACAATTTACAATGCTATAAAAATATTTTCTTATTGACAAAAGTGAAGCTATTATGCCCTTTTTTCTCTTCTTCTAATCTCTGTCAAGATGTTCACATATAGTCGTATTTTATATAGTGCTAATCGAAGCCCCCCCCCCCCTTTTTTTTTTCAATTCCAGAGCAATAGAGTTTTTTTTAATTGATTATGCATTACGATAGTGTGCTGATTTTGATTCAATTTGCACACTCATATTAGTGTATAGTTAGTTTGTTTACATATATTAGTCTTATTCCACTTGCTGGATTATGATTGCCAGTACAAGCTAGGCAGAGATATATATAATAATCTACCTATACTAAAACCTAACCAATTGCAGGTTCTTTTACTGTGTGGTCCACCTGGTCTAGGAAAGACGACACTTGCTCATGGTGCTGCACGACATTGTGGGTACCATGTTGTAGAGGTTGGTTTCTGCCCTTATACACTATGATTCAACTGATGTCTAAAGTTTTGCTTTGCAGGCAATATCAGAAAACAGTTCATTGCAGGGTCCTTTTATTATTTCTAGTATGATATTTATTTCTTTGCTTGAAGAATTTATCTATATCCTACTTGCTAAGTTTATGGCAACAACCATTATAATGTGATAATGCTGTCAGAAAAATGATGTTGAATGTCATCTAGTTATGTATGTTTAGTTTTTATTGTTCTTGTGAATGTTCAGTATTGCTTGATTTGAAAATCTTTGTTTTATTATCATCCGTTATACTCATGTGTTTTTGAAGGATTCTTTTCTCCTGCCTTATTTTTCAAGTTTCACGTTTCATTTGGTCCCAACTGCTTTTTTTTTATCTTGATAGATAAATGCTAGCGACGATCGATCAACGTCCACAATTGAAACAAAGATCCTTGATGCAGTTAAGATGAACTTTGTAATGGTAGACTCAAAACCAAAGTGTTTAGTAAGGTGCAAGCTTATAATCTTATCCATCTAATGGTAAGCTTTATAAGGAACAACTGTAATCTTTTATTCTTTGTAGGTAATTGATGAGATTGATGGAGCTCTTGGTGATGGCAATGGTGCTATAGATGTTATTCTAAAAATGGTAAGAGAGGACAATGTATTACTTGCGTTGCCTTTTTTTCTGTTAGGATCAGACATTTGAAAAGCTTAACGGTTGGAGATTCTATAATTGTATATATGAAGATTGCTGCTGATAGGAATTCCTTTCTAATTCATGGATTGAATCATTATTTCTAATTGAAGTGGTGATGATTTAGGGTTTCTTTGGTTTCAATTGATTCTGCAAATAATGGAAAACTGTGAAACTCGAAAGTATCATTTTTTCATGTCTTCACATTATGCAGTTCTTCATGATTTATAATAAACTTGATGGCCGGTGTTTATTTTTCTGCCACTGATATAAGATCCTTGTGTTTCTGCAGCCGGTTTTTGAGATCATACATAAAGGTAATATAAAAGAAAATAAAAGGAGAGTCTCTGAACTGAATGTTCAGAGAGTGTTATCTGAGCTGAATGTTCTCCACTTGACAGAGTAGTGGATGCTTTGCTTGGAGATTTTGTAGTTGATTGTTTTTACTTGAACATGTATGATCCTCTTAGTTCTGTCATTAGCATAATTGCATCTAGCTAAATGGTTGTTGTTGCTTTGTGCAGAACGTAAATTAATATGGTTGAAATGTGACAGGTTGTTAATGACGGAGATCAACTTGTTACCATATTGCTTTTTTTTTTGTCGAGCACGTCGATATCAAAGATTCGTATGTTTTCAACCCTTTTTTCTCAATTTAGCTTTCTCTGCTCTAGTAATTGCACTTGTCTGATGAATCAATGCTTTCTAGTTCAACTTCAGTTTATGGTGAAACAACAAAGACGATCACTTACACTTCTGGAGCATTTGTCTAAACTTCTATTCTATACATTTGTCTAATCTTCTATTTTTAGTGTTTTGTTTCTAGCTATTTGTTATGAATCTAAATCATGTTCTTTTTCTATTATGTAAGAACATTTTATCTAACTTAAAGCCTATTAGCTCAAATGGTAGAGCGTTGTGTTAAAACACAAAGATGTGGGTTCAAATCCCACATAGGCTACGATAATTAAAAAAAAAACTACAAATAGGCCATTTAACATCAGGCAATAGCCGATGTCTTTCAAAAAAAAAATTCGATGTCTATGTTGGTGATGTAAAAAGTCAAAACGTTTTAACATCGGGTAATAGCCGATGTCTTTGTATGTTTATAACATCTGGTATATTTTATAATCGATGTTATAACATATCAAATACATCAGATTTAAAAATATAACCGATGTTATAACATATAAACACATCGGCTATTACCCGATGTTAAAAAGTTTTGACTTTTTACATCACCCACATAGACATCGATTTTTTTTTTGAAAGACATCGGCTATTACCCGATGTTAAATGACAAAATTCTAGTAGTGGGGGTTGTTCCAATCGTGGTCGGAGGAATCATTCAACCCTCGTCGTCGGGCGCTATACGCTGCATGGCACCCATTCCCAGGTGTGGTGGCTTATTTAGAGGCGGTGTGACTTCCGTTGATGTTAAAAAGTTTTGACTTTTTACATCACCCACATAGACATCGATTTTTTTTTTGAAAGACATCGGCTATTACCCGATGTTAAATGACAAAATTCTAGTAGTGGGGGTTGTTCCAATCGAGGTCGGAGGAATCATTCAACCCTCGTCGTCGGGCGCTATACGCTGCATGGCACCCATTCCCAGGTGTGGTGGCGTATTTAGAGGCGGTGTGACTTCCGTACAGCAGGAGCATCGTACGATGCTACGTCGATAATGTCTTCCATCTCGGCACCCGTACGACAAACAGGTACACCTTACTTCATATCTCCCATTACAATATGATATGACTTCAAACATTTAGTGGTATGCACTTCAATGTGTACAGAGTTGAGGGTCAAAACAAGGTTCTGAAGGAGGCAAAGCACTCATCGACTGGTGACGTTCGCGTCGTGATCGATGCAATCCATAGAGTCAACGATTGTCAACTGCATTAGCTGCAGACTGCTTTGGAGAACGACCGCTTCAAACATTTAGTGGTATGCACTTCAATGTGTACAGAGTTGAGGGTCAAAACAAGGTTCTGAAGGAGGCACTGCACTAATCGACTGGTGACTTTCGCATCGTGATTGATGCAATCCATAGAGTCAACGATTGTCAACTGCATGAGCTACAGACTGCTTTGGAGAACGATTGTCAAATGGCCAGCAACGGCGCATAAAGTCAACCTTTTTTATGAGGTAAAGACTTTAATCTTCAAAAAGTGCTTCAGTTATCTGTACAAGATGTGGCAGGTTATCGTGAACCAAAACATTCCTCTGGAATGCACGAACCGACATTGGAGGGTTTGTTACGGGATCTCTGATGTCCATGAGATTCAGGCATACGTCAGCTTCGGTACTCTGTTACCCACCGAGGACATCCACCCGTTCTGGATAGATTTGTCATGGACTGATATCGACGACACCTCACTGCCGTATGATCTGTCATCTTCATACACGACTTCCAACGATGTATGTGACGATGAGCTCCACCCACCCTCATCTGCAAGCGTCCGAAGGAAATGGAGGCCTCGGGGGTCGAGGAATGCATGTAGAACCAACCTGTTGCCATACGAGGAGTTAAGGAAAAGATTTGAGAGAGAAGAAGCACGTGCTGCTCGAAATCCTGCTCGACATCGTCCACAAACGACCTCAGCTCGACGTGGACGTGATGATGCGTTCGGAGGGTTCAACTGGGGTCGAAACAACGTTGATCCCTTCATGCTCGGTCATATTGAGGGTGTGAGGGACACTGTTGGAGATGATCATTGTGGCTACCGTGCTTTGGCGTCATTGACATCACCGATCGGCGAGTCTGCTTTCCCGGAACTCAAAACGTTATTATGCAATCACTTGGAGGATCACGCCGATCTCTACGTCGATTTTTATACGGGAGGGTACCCATTCCAGCAGTTCGTCGACTACCAGAGATGGGTGGGACCTGTGCATGGTGATAAGAGACGGTGGATAGAGCTACCCATCATGAGTTTAGTATTTGCAACGGTATAACAGATTCTTCTCGTCGTTCTAGCTTGGCATCATCTGTTCACATGTCTCCTCATGACCTCGCCGATACCTGCTAACAACCCTCAATCAGCAACCCTTGGTTTAGCCTGCATCGGAAACCAAGACCATTTTGCCACGGTACGACTTCAAACGTCTTTTTTTATTACATATTCTTGCTTTTCTATATATGTCAATACTCTAACTCTAATTTTCCATTCTCATAGATCTGGGTGCGTCTTAATGCTCCTATTCCGCCGCCTCCGCCAGAATGGGTCGCACATCATCAACCGAGCGTCGAAGGATGGGATGCTCCGTTTCAAGCTCAGTTTGAGAGATTTCGAGCCTTACGTGTCGAGTCCGGTCGCCCTTTACACTTTTCCTAGATTTTATTCCACCAGTTTATTACAATTATGGATGTAACATTATTCGCATATTATCCGAATGAAAACCTTAACAATTATTGTTTGTCATTTATATAGACCCCAAATCCTTAAACTCCACTAGCTAAACCCTTGAATTTCTTTCAATTAACGCTAAAAAACCATCGGAAAACCCTAAACCCTAAATCCTAAACCCTTCATGCGGAACCCTAACTAGGGTTTGCACGCCCTTAACAACGTGCTAGTATTGCACGTCGTTAAGGACGTGCATGATTTGCACGTCGTTAAGGACGTGCATGATTTGCACGTCGTTAAGGACGTGCAATACTTGCACGTTGTTAAGGACGTGCAAACCCTAGTTTGGTAGTCAACATGCACAGTTCCACACTTGCACGTTGTTAACGACGTGCATGCACGTCAATAATGACGTGCAAATCCTTAATCATAATTTGCGGTGTATCTATCAAAACCCTTAAGAAATCCGAGAATTAAAAAATATTAATTTAATTTTTAATTATATTTTATAATTAATTTTAATAATTTAAAATATTTCAATTAAATTGTTAATAAAGTCCACAATTGAATGAAATTGTTAATTTTAATTATAAAATTATATTTGATATTTGATAATTAATTTTTATAATTTAACATATTTCAATTAAATTGCTAATAATTTTAATCTTTTAATTAAAATATATTAAAGAAAATTTAAAAATGAAATAATTTAGTAAGTTGCACACGTGTTAACATTTTATTATTTTCGGATATGGAAAGGTGTCAAATATAATGGGGCACCCCAAATTTAGGGATGTTGCCCACAATAATCGGGTTTTCCAATCGGATAAAAAAGTGAAATTAGAAGGGGGCTTTCGACCATTGTAGATGCTCTTAGAAGGATAGAAAGAGAAGATAATTCTATCGATTCGACATACTTAAAAATATGATTTCATTCATTATTTATTGATTTTTTTAATGAAAAATTAATTAAATGAAATGGGATTATCTAATAAAAGAAATACTCCTTCATTTCAAAATCTTTAACACATCTTCATCTTCATTGAACTTAGGCCCATTTGGTACTGATATGCGTATATCAGATATGGGTATTGCTCATACCCATACCTAGTGTTTGGTAAATAGGTATATGGATATCAATCAGATATACCCATATTTCTCTTCCTTTGTATTTTGCTCCACTTTGATATACTAATGAAACGGGGGATATCAAAACAGACGCTTCTCTTCTTTCTTCCTCAACGCTTCTATGTAGAGTGGTTTACCCATGGATTTCTCCCTCAAGCTTGGATTTCTCAATCCGATCAAGTATGTTCTTCCCTTTTTATATATTCTTTTCTAATTTGGTCAGAAAGTACCAGGAAACTTAGCACTAATGGTAGGATAGATGTACACAAATGGTAGGATAGATGGAAACTAATGGTAGGATAAAACAACGATATTGGTAGGATCATAATGGAAACCCAGTAATTCCTGTATAAATTGACTCTAATGGTAGGATAGATGCACACAAATGGTTGGATAGATGGAAACTAATGGTAGGATAAAACAACGATATTTGTAGGATCAGAATGGAAACCCAGTAATTCCTGTATAACTTGACACTAATGGTAGGATAGATGCAAACTAATGGTAAGATAGATTTGTACTACTGGAAAGAACACAAAATATTGTAGCCATTACAAGTTTCTCCATAATATATCCGACAGTTAACATAAACCACTACTAGAATTCTGTTATTTAACATCGGCTGATGAACATCGGTCAGAAAAACCTGCCATGTTAAATAGTTTTTTAACATCGCTTTCTAAATTGGTGATGTTAAAAATAAAATAGACATCACCCTATATTTTAGACCGATGTTAAATATTTATTTTGAAATTTTCATAAGAGGCGCGAAATCAAATTATGAATTAATTTAAACCCCGCCCATGATATTCCTACTGTATCCAACACTCTCTCTCCATTTCAACCAAGGTTTCTTTCCCCGTCTCCATGTTCTACAGTCTCTATCCTCTCTCGTTGGAGCGAAAGCCTTATCTCCATTGCCAAATCTCCCCCATCTCCATCTCCAAATCTGCTCCACCACACTCCCTCCCCATCCCCTCTGCATCTTCACCCCCACAGATTTACAGATCTGATGAAGTCGTTCGCTCACGGAGAATGGTGGACGGCGGGAATCCCTCTTCGGCCTGTCTCTTTCTCTCAAACACATAGATGAAGTCGTTCGCTCTCTCTCTTCCCTGGAAGAACAGAAGGAGAAAGTCGTCTCATTCTTTTGTTGAGAACCCGACAAAATCCACGATTTGAATGTAATTCTTGGTTTTCTCTCACCAAATTTATTCGCTCTGCTCACTGTTCCTCGGAATACATCAATTAAGTAAGTAGAATTTGACATCTTCTTGTTTTGAATTCTAGGGTTTTTCGATTATGAAAACAATAGCTTCTGACTCCACATCAGCTCGTGTCCTCTGATCGATGGATTCCCGCCGTCCACCATTCTCCGGCGCCGCACCACCACTCTCCGCCTCCATCTCCGCGCACTCCAGGCTCCAGCCCCTACTGCAGTCCCACCCATGTGTTTCTGCTCGAATTTTCTTGATGCGGTTGCTTCCGATTAGCCTCGATTTGCTTCTATTGCTGTTCTTCAAAGCTACTCCGAATTGCCCTAGACCTAAAATTAGAACAGATAAGTGCAGGTATGTCTCATTCCCCTTACCTTGTTGTGTTTGTATGAAATTATAGGGAAAATTGTGATATGTTTATCTAGTTTTAGGTGGAAAATCAATAGCTTGGTCTTGTAGGGACTAGAACCCATTTGTTTGATTGGTTTTTGGCTTGTTCTCTGATTTGGCTATGCAAAAGTGATTAAATTCCCTTATGTTGTTTAGATTTCAGGCAAAATGCCTATTTTGTAGCTTGAAAATCATTCTTGCTTAGTTCCCTTATGTTGTTTTTCTACTTGAGCTTTTATATGTTCTTTTCCCTTTCCCACTTGAGTCATGCATCCCCATTGTGAATTGCTTGTTTTCATCCCATTTTCTAGTTTTGAACAGCAGCTCAATCAAATAGATTCGTCACTTGTCTTTCCCTCTCCGTAGTGAGTTCTTATTTAACCTAATTTGTAATCTTCTTTTAAATCCTTGGTCCGATTCTTAATCTAATGTTTCACTCTCTTGTTACTTCTATAAATCTAAATAAATAGTGGATAATTACATCTTTTTTACCCTATCAGAAAATGATTAGGTTTTTTTAAGCTTTAGTTTCGATCGATAAAGAATGAGTATGTCAATATATTATATACATGAGTTTCGAAATCAGTATTAACTCACTTAGCGTCGAAATCAATAATGATTCACATTTAGACATCACTGAAAGAGTAAATGTAAGTCAGTAGAAGGTGTAAGTTGTAACTAACTTCTTGTTTTTATTCTCACTAAATTTCACTAATCTTATATTTCCTTTCTATATCGGCTTTTCAGGTTGCCTTAACCGGAACTTCACACTCAATGCCTCCTTCGATATAGAAGGATTTAATCTTGTGTTTTCAGAACTTGCTTCATCAATATCTTGAGCAACTGGATTATTTTTTCTCAAATGCTTTCAACAGCTTAGTGTGTCTTTCAAACATTGGTTTTAAATTTTGTTAGTTTCTGTGTTAACTGTGGAAATTCTTGACTGATTAACGGTGACTGCTTTTCTTAATGAAACTCGTATACTTACGAAGAGTTGTTTTTATGCGTGTTCTAGATTCAATGAAGTAGTGTTTTTGGACCAATATAACTTATCATCTATAAAGTCTATCAAGTGAAAAAACCAGGTCTACTATATCTATTAGTAAGGCAATGATTGTTAAATACCTTGTCTTTTCTTTAGCGTTTCAAGGTGAAGTAAAATGAATCACTTTTGTCCTTTTTAACCTTCTGTCTATTCACTTCTAAGGTACAAAATAAACCATAGCTGCAAGGATTGTGGGAGGAACCATTTGCTCTTGCTTCTAACTGGCAACCTGGTTGTTTGAACCTATATCTATTGCTTCAATTTTGACAAAGGTGCTCTTCAGTAACAATTTTTGTC
The DNA here is from genome assembly GCA_037127255.1 of Persicaria tinctoria. Lineage (NCBI taxonomy): Eukaryota > Viridiplantae > Streptophyta > Magnoliopsida > Caryophyllales > Polygonaceae > Persicaria > Persicaria tinctoria. The sequence continues at coordinate 45,511,535 of JBANSL010000012.1, forward strand.
CTTCTAATTTCATTTTCTTATCCCTGCTTGTTTATTTTGGGTTCACCTCTGAAAAATTAAGAAAATCCTAGGGGAATAGGTTTTTTCTTCTGTTATTGATGATGTATCAGGTAAAACGAAAATATTTTCGCCGCAATGTAGTGTAATTGTCTTTTGTATAATTTGTTAGGATTTGCGGTTTGGATGGTGTATTAATGTAATTTATTTGTAGGGTATCTGTTAAATGAAGTCATGGAATTGAATGCTGACTGGATTTGGTTCTTATTCTTGTTGCAGAATTTCATCTCAGTCACTGTTGTGCTCACATTGTCTGGTTTCGGTCTAATATTGACAGAACCAATGACTTGGAGGTTGATTAAAGTTTGGATACCTGTGAATTTTATATTTGTCGGTATGCTCATCACAAGCATGTTTAGGTAAAGATTTTTCTACATTTCGCTTCTGCTTTTCATTTGAAGTCTTTATACAGATTTTCTTCACTTTTGTTTAATAAGATTATATAAAGGACAGACATCTCAAAATATAGAGCTGATGTTCCTAGGACAATTGCAAACATATTCTATCTTAGATTTTTAAATAGTGAGAGCTTCCCACTTTATGTCTTCCACATTTGTGTACGAGTATTGCTTAAATATGACGTGCCTTTAAATCTTATAGTAATCCTGAAGAAAGTTGGGCATAGCCATAGGTAGATGGTTCTTGTACTTGTTAAGCCATGTTATCATGGGCGAGGTATAGTTCTCAAGAGCTACCTGCGTTCCTGACACACATATTCAGAGCTAAAGCCATATCATATATCTGAAAATTGTATAATCTGCAACACCTGGTTTTTATTGCTTTTGATTTGGAGGATGTCTCTTAGGCTGGTTGGAAATCTATTTATTAGCTTTTTCCCATTTATAATCTGTATGCACCGAGTAAATACGGAACTTGATGCTTTCTCTATCGGTTCTTCTCATGTGTTTATTTGGACATCTGGCAGTTTAAAATACATAAATGTTGCAATGGTAACTGTTCTGAAGAATGTCACCAATGTGATAATTGCGAAACATGTTTTTGGAAGGTTGCAAAGCATGCATCATTCAGGAATAATACAGAATAGGATAGAAAGCTGGTAAGCCATGCGGAAATTTTGTTAATTTTAACCTATTAGTTTGATATGATGTCTGATCATCTAGAATGGAATGAACGATTCACTTCCTTGAACCTTTGGCAGGCTTCTTCTTCAGCTAAGTCGTTTAGTGATCCGATTCCTAATGAAGATGATGGACAGAGCGTGGATGGGAAGGGTAACTTGTGGAAGCCCTTAACTTGTCTTATTGAAGCTGCCAACAGAACCAAGTTTTCGAAGTCCAACTCAGTGGGGCCATCTCATATCAAAGTAGAGTCATCCTCTGCCCAAAGATTCTGTTACTCGTGCTGATGAACTTGGTTTGATTCAAAATGGGCACAGAAGCAGAAGCCCGGGATGATACAAATAGTCTCCCTTCTGTCCCTTCACCAGCAAAGCGTAAAAGGCTGCGCCCAAACCAAAGTGCAGCAGCTACATCCGGGGATTTGTCCAATTCACCACAACTAGTGGTTGATGTCACGAGACATAACCGGCAGAATATGCCTATTTGGTTCTCTTTAGTTGCTTCTGAAGACCAGTAAGTGACTAGTATTCATGGCTGCTAATAAATATGTTATTGGAAACTTTGCTTTAGCCTCTGCTTCGTTTTGGTTTTCCTAATCGCGTTACTTTAATGATTCAGGGAAGGAGCTGCTCCCCTACCTCAAATTGCATCTGGTTTCTTGAGAATAAAGTGAGTTCTAAATATTGTTTCACCCGTGATCTTGCGGTTTTGCTTCTTATCTTTCTTGAACGCATTTGCGAGGTTATATAATGCAGGTTGGTATTGATGTATTAAGAAGAAAGAGTGTCTTACACTCCTGAAGTGTAATATAGAAAGCTATTAGGGGAAACAAGAAATGGGTTTATGAACTGTAATATAGAAGCTAATGATAGCACTTGTGCTTAATTTTCATAGAATAATTGTTTACTCTTTTGCTACTAGTTTATTTCCCTTGATTCTTTGTTTCTCTAGTTTCACATGCTTTTTTTGCTATTATGTAAGAACATTCTATCTAGTTGAAAGCCTATTAGCTCAAATGGTAGAGCACTGCGTTCAAACACAAAGATGCGGGTTCAAATCCCGCATAGGCTACGATAATAAAATAAAACCACAATATGTCATTTAACATCGGGCAAAAGCCGATGTCTTTCAAAAAAACAAATCGATGTGTATGTTGGTGATGTAAAAAGTCAAAACTTTTTAACATCGGGTAATAGCCGATGTCTTTGTATGTTATCATATCGATTATATTTTATAATCGATGTTATAGGATAACAAAGACATCGGATTTAAAAATATAAACGATGTAATAAAATACAAAGACATCGGGTTCTGGCCGATGTGAAAAACTTTTGACTTTTTACATCACCCACATAGACATCGATTTTTTTTTTTAAAGACATCGGCTATTACCCGATGTTAAATAACAAATTTCTAGTAGTGAACGTCCACCAAATGTAAGATTCGAGATCTTAAGAGGTGTCAGCACATGCCACCTTGCCCTCTCAGGTCTGTTGTCCTCACTTGGAGCCTGAGAAGGAAGAGCTCTTGTAACATGAGTAGGACTTGAATCACTTATAAATCACTCCCAACATCCTTATGATATCCGATGTGGGACGGGGGTGTTATACCAAATCACACTAATTTCAATGGCACTGTGACCCCCTTGCCTCGCCCCTTAATGATATCGCTTGGACTTCGGCCTCCCCGGCATACGCTTCATTTGTTGTCCTACAACAGTCTCCTTCTACCACTAGACATTCATCACACAGACAGGTAGATGTGGCAATCGGGCGGGTCGGATCGGGTTCGGGTTCGGTTAGTCGGGTTTCGGGTTATTCGGGTTTCAGGTCATTCGGTTTCGGGTAATGTCTAATAATTTGGTCATTTGGTTGGGTCGGGTTCGGGTTTCGGTTGTATCGGGTTTCGGTTCATTCGGGTTTCGGTTGTCTCGGGTTTCAGTTATTTCAATATTCATTTTGAAAAATTTACTAGAATGTATCTTAAAGTTCGGGTTATATCGGGTTTCGGTTGTAACGGGTTCGGATCTTAATGGGTTTCGGTTGAATCGGGTTCGGTTCATTCGGATTTGGGTGAGTTTCGGTTATCGGTTATTCGGATTTCGGGTCCAAAATGGGTCGGGTTGATCGGTGTTCAAAACAATCGGTTCCGGGTCGACCAGGTGGGGTTTTCGGGTTCGGGTCGGGTTTTGCCAGCTCTACAGACAGGGTCCCTTCAGTTTCACTCCTAAGGTCATCCAATTTCCTTTTATCCTCGATCGATCCTTGCCCCTTCTCATCCGCTCCTCCTCCTCCATCAAGACCATTATTCAAGTCATCCTGAGTGGTGGGAGGCCTGGTTAAGAGTATTTCTCCTTGACCGAGAGTTGAGGCCTCGTCCGTCCCTTCAGAGTCTTCTAACTCATAACCATCAAAGGTCATCGTTGTAACGGACCCGAATTGGAGTGGCCCGCCCCATCAAAGGAGGGAGGTATGTGAGTTCAATGTCGTATAAGACCATGTCAGCGTCGAATTTGATAACGATCTTATCCTTTATTTGGTCATAGCTAATATTCTGTGGCACCCCCATAGTTGCACTTCATGCCTCTCCCTTGAAGAGCAACCTGTCACTCTCTGGAGCCCACCGACCGCCGAAGACAACCTTCATACATACCATATCACCTGTGGCATGACACAATAACAGAGCATCAGCTTAGGGGGTAGTCCTGTTATAACAACAACTACACAGAATAAGTACAAGATCTCTTACCCATCGCTGACTATTCCCATGGATAAACTAATTGCACTTTTACAGAAATGGAAGGACTATTTTCAACTGATGGCAGGCCAGATTTACACTATTCGTAGGATGGAAACTGTACAGTTTCCAAAAATAAATGGGTGACGTTTCCCCTCATAAGCTTTCCACCCTTCTCATATTATGTCTTTCTCTTTAAAGCACAATAAATGAGTCCTAATGTGCATTAAATGATCTCGTACATGCATGTAAATGACGCCTAAATTTTTGGCGGGAGATGGTTACCCAAATTGATCCCGTGCATGTGCATTAAATCGGCTCCCAATCCACTGTTCATGTCCCCTGCAACTCTGCCAAACTGACAGCTTTCCCCACCTTCTCCCCCACTTTTGCCAAATTTTCACCCTATTCTGTAGTTTTCCAAGGTGGGAATTGTTTTTGGTCTATTTGTGCAAATTAGCCAAATTTTAAAAATCATGTGCGTGCCGCACGAGCTCTAGGCTAGTTTTTTTTAAATAAAAAACTAATAATTTATTTTATTATATTCATATTTAAAAATCCGCAAAAAGTTGATATTTTATAGAATTTTTAAGTTTAAAAAAAACATAGTAAAAAAATCACAATCTATATTTTGAGACAAAATAAGTAGTATATTTTGTATATCTATATACAAAGGTTTTTTTACATGCACTCACTTTTTATAATTCATTGGTGAGACTACTCATAAATTATAGGATATTGTTGAGAAATGCAATATGAGAGGAGCCCAATCAAATATTGACTTTCTCTCCGTCCAATCATAAGGTAAAAATAGTGTTTAAAATAATTAAATTTCACGAATTGAGTCAATAAATTTTAACATTGAATTTTGTTAATAAAAATTTACAAGTAGTACTAATATTTTTTACTACAGTTTCATCACTATCATATACGTAGTTTGACATTCTATAACTACAAATCTATGTTTCTCTCAAAAGTGAATAAGGTTTACCACACGTCTTCCATGTGTGTATATTTGTAGATCGACAATAGATTATTTGTGAATACTTCTTATGACGTGATTTGTGACCAAATTAAATAGATTGACACTTGAGATTTGTATGAAATTTTAAAGAGAAAAATTATATTAGCCTATGGCAATATGATTATTCTTATATAACTCATATGAATAAAGTACGAATAATCATATTACAACATACGAGTAATTTCATATGAAAAAAAAAATGTTCCCTCCGTTAATCAAAACTTGTCGTTTTAGAGATATAGGGAAGCCTAACCTTTGGACAGATTTAGGTTCAATGTGTATTAATGATCATATCTCTCTGCTTGCTATAGCTGAAATTAGAAAGGAGAAAATTCCGTTGGATAAAACCTGGCAAACTAGTGGGTTTAACAAATCCGTATGGTCAACAGGCAATGGAAAACCAGGTGGGTTGGGATTACTTTGGGATTACCTGGCAAACTAGGGCTTAATAAATCTAAGGGTCCTGACGACATTACAACTGAATTCTATAAAACCTACTAGGATATTGTTGGGTTTGATGTTATTAAGGTTGTCAAAGTGTTTTTCCATTCGGGCAAACTGCTTCGCCAAATAAATCATACCTTTATCACGTTATTACCTAAATGCGATAACCCTGCAAAAACTACGGACTATAGACCTATTAGCCTATGCTCGACCATCTATAAGATTATATCCAAAATTCTAACGGAATGACTAAAAAAAGTTATCGGAAAACTAATTCACCCATTTCAAGGGGCATTTGTCTCAAACAAAGCTATTCAGGATAATGTTCTTATAGCTCATGAGATATTCCACTCTTTCAAGTCACGAAAGGGCTTGGAAGAATGGTTGGCTATCAAATTAGATATGGAAAAAGCATACGACAAGGTTGAATGGACTTTCACTGAGTCGGTTCTCAGTAAATTTGGTTTTGCTCAACACTTTATCGATCTTGTCATAGAATGTGTTACAACGGTGTCCTTTTCTATATTGGTCAACAATGGCCCGACATAATTATTCAAACCAACGAGGGGCATTAGACAAGGAGATCCTCTCTCTCCGTTCCTTTTCATCCTGGGTGCGGAGGTGTTGGCTAGAAAGTTGACGGTGGAATCCAATATGAACTGCTCGGGTATTGGATTTCGTTTTGGTCATTCTGGCCCAAGAATTCCGTTTCTAGCATTGGCGGACGACATAATTATCTTTTCTAAAGTTAATATGACGGCATGTGAAAGAGTAAAATCTATTGTCGATGAATACTGTCAAATCTCGGAACAAAAGGTCAACTTCAATAAATCAGCGTTTCAGGGAACTCCTGGTATTCCTACCTCGCGTATACCGGCGGTGGAAGGTTGTTTAAACATCTCTAAGCAAACCAAATTGGATAAATATTTGGGGTGCCCTATTGTGAATGGAAGGGTGAATAAAACTACATTTGAGGAAATTATTGGAAAATTAACGAACCAACTGACAAAGTGGAAGGCAGATGCTCTTTCCCAACACGGGAGATTTGTCTTAATCAATGCAAATTTAGCATCAAAACCCTTTTTTTCTATGCAAAGTTTCATGCTTCCAGCCTCAGTCAATGCAAATTTGGACAAGATTAACAGAACTTTCTTCTGGAATAAAGATCTTCAATACAAACCCCTAATAAGCTGGGATAAAGTGTGCAGACCTAAGGTGAAAGGAGGGATGGGTCTTAGAAGGACCAAGAAAATAAATGAAGCATTACAAATGAAGCTTCTTTGGAAGATCATAGCCGAACCATCTAATAGATGGGTTAAAACTATCAAACATAAATACCTAAAATCAACGAATTTACTGGATTATGAAAAAAAAAATGCATCTTGGTAGTGGACTCAACTACGAAAACTAATTAAGTCGTTTAAGGAGGGACTAGCTTGGTCAGTTGGGGATAGCAAAACAATAAAGTTTTGGGAAGACAAATGGGCACCAATCCCGGACATTCAAAATCAATGTATAGCATCTGGAGGATACAACAAAGACGAAACGATTAATTAGTATATCCTGGATGGAAAGTGGAGATTGGATAAACTTAAATTGGTTTTGCCTGCTGAAAAGGATAAACAAATAGCCGACATTCCCTTACCAAAAAATAAAATACAGAACAAAATGTATTGGTGGCCAAATAAAAAAGGGTGGTTCACAACAACTAGTGCATACAAATTTAACACGAAATCGCTAGACCAATTAAATGATGACAATGCATGGATATGGAAAATAAATACCCCTCCTAAAATAAATTTTTTTTGTGGAAAGTGTGTCAGAATGGACTCCCAACTGCCACTCGTTTGGCCAAAAAGGGTATTGATGTGCCTCCTTACTGTGCAATCTGTAATCATCATGAGGAGGATGCCACTCACTTATTCTTTGAGTGCAAATATTCGGTGTTCTACTCTTGTCTCCCGTCTAGAGTTAAAGGCTTGATTAAAGACTGTATCAAGTAATCTAGGAACATTGTGCCATTAATGGCAACCTTATCAACTCAATTAACCTCTCAAGAAAAACAAAAACTGGCGTTTCCCTGGTGGACTATATGACTAACTCGCAACTAGTTGATCTTTCAACAACAGAAGTTGCCTAACATAGATGGCATTTTGAGAAAGGTTGACTCATACATTAAGGCATGGAGTAAAGCTGAAAAGTACAAGAGTAAGCAGGAGGATGAATCTAATAGTCATAATACTCCCAAGTGTAAGAGGTTAAGACACAGAAAGACAGATAAATGGAGAAAACCACCGCCAGGAAAAATGAAGTTAAATTTCGATGGGTTTACCCCGTCAAATCGACAAGGATCCTCTAGATATATAATTCGAAATGACAAGGGTTTGCCGGAGGCAATGGGATGTAGTCTTATTGGGAAACAAACGCCTCTGATGGCAGAGGCGTTGGCATTAAGATCGGGTGTACTAAAAGCTATTGAATTAAAAATCAACATGCTTATTATTGAAGGTGATTCCCTTATTATCTTCGATTATCTCAAAAAGCGAACCAAATGTCCTTGGGAAATCGAGCTGATTATGTCTGACATTAGCTCTCTTCTTATAGGGTTTAACGAAGTATCGTTCTCTCATATTCTTCGTAATGGTAACTGCGTTGCAGATAAGGTTGCACACCTTGCTCAGGTTATCGTTAACCCTTCTCTGTACGATGATCCAAGTCTTGCTGACCTCATCCGAAAGGATGCTATCGGATAGCACGTTGTGCATCCGAATATTTTACCCAATCAAATAATAATAATAATAATAATAATAATAATAATAATAATAATAATAATAATAATAATAATAATAATAATAAAAGCACAATCTTCAATAATAATTAAAGGAGAGTGAAGCGCGTGGGCAACTGGGAGAATTAAAACCCTATTGCTTCTTCACCAATTGTTTCAACCAGTTGGTTCACCCATTGTCTTCTTCTTCACGCCCCTCCCTCCGAAGATTCAACGATCGTGGTACCCATCATCACCAATTGGCTTCATTCACCAACGGCGAGGGCACTTTGTCTTGGCAGAACTGGCGGTGGCAACGTCGGAACTCGACGCCTTCTTCATCTTTGTGGAGCCCCAATTACGGTGGAGCCAAAGTGCATCAAATCGGGAGGTCAGCGATGTCGGTTCTCAGATCTGGGAGCCGACGGCGAAAAAGGCCGGTGATTCGTGGGCAATCAACGGCGGCGAAGGCTGACGAAAGCAAGGTCGACGACGATTTTAGGCTATGAGCGACGGCTAAGGGCATTGCTAAAGGCTTTCAGCGGCGGTGATTTTTGGGCTCTTAGCCCCAGATCTCGGAAGACTATCAACGACGGCAATTCGGGAGGCCGGCGACTGGAATGGTGGGTGTATGTGGCTGTGCCGGCTATCGGTCGATGTGGCTCATCTGATTTCAGGTGGATCCTTCAAATTTGTTGAATATTGATCTTAGTTTTTATTGACCTTCCTTCGATTCTTGTGTTGTGCAACTTGACCGGTATTGTGCTGAATCTTGTTCCGATTGCGAAATGAAGATGAAGGCAGAGGCTCATTCGAAATCGAGATATTGTTCAATTGGTGAATTATTCAATGAAATACAAATATTATTCAGCCAATCTCTAATAATTATTCAATGAAATGTGTGTATGTTTTGATTGAGATATGAGATTGACAATATTATTCGTTGAATTCTGAATAATTATTCAACAGAATGTGTGTCTTTTGTAATTCGAAATAAATGTGTGTTTGGGATCTGAGATTGTTGATCCATATTATTCATTGAATTCTGAGTACTTATTCAATGAAATTGAGTATATTTTGTAATTCGAAATCAATGTGTGGTTGAGTTGTGAAGTTTTTGATATTATTCGTTGAATCCAGAATAATTATTCAATGGAATATGTGAATTTTGTAATTAGATATCGATACTTAGGAACACCATCTTTGAAAAACATAACCTAAAAAGTGAAACATTATTCGGTGGAATTGCAAAAATTGAAAAAAACGAAATCAGGTGGATTTCATCAATAAATCACTCATAAATATTTATTTTTCACAAAACATTTTTAAACAGAAAATGACCAAAAAAAATAAATTTTAAAAAAGACAAAAATGGGGTGTGAGGGTGGATCACACACAAAGAAAATGAGATGGATTTTTTTTGGCACATGGTCCTACCCTTTCAAAAAGAAAAAAAAATAAAAACCTCTTTTAATCATGGCCTTCCATCTCTCCTCCATCAACGATCCATAATTGTGCACAAGGTATATCCCAAGGGGTGTTCAATCTAGAACCATTACTATATATATAGGGCTTGGTTCCAGTGTACTTAGCCCTTAACGTGTATCATGTACACAAATCTGAGCCGTTGATTCCCATAGATGATTATGCAGTTGAGTATGAATGATTATGCACTAGTATATGAAGGATTATTCAGTCGTATGAGTCTGTTTTGTAGGTTAGTCATTTTGATTATTCGATGGTATCACTATATTATTCGATCGTATTGACGGATTATGCGATGATATTGCTTTATTATTCAATGATATAACTTAATTATTCGATGGTGTTACAATATTATTTGGTAATTTTATTCGATGGTAATATATACTATCGAATAATAAAGCTATACCATTGAATAAAGCTATATCCATGGTAATATATACTATTAATTATTCGGTAGCATATTCAAAGAAATTGGTAAAAACAAAAACACACACATTCCATTGAGTAAATATTCATAATTCAAATAATAATATCAAAAAAATCACCAATTCTACTAAATAATCAATATGGGCATGAATAATACAAAAACCCTTAAGCTCAATGTGGCTCCTAATGATTTCGAACTACAAAAAAACACTACATTCCACTGAATAAATATATATAAGTCAATGAATAATATAAAAAAACCCACCAATTCAACCGAATAATAAAACTGGGCACAAACAAAACGAAATTTCTTAAGCTCAATTGTTATCGTAAATTTTTTTTTTCCGCAAAACATATGCAAAGTGGGTGTCTATAGGTAGATAAAAATAAATTACATCAAAAAAAATAAAAATAATTTTTTAAAATTGCCGAAAATAACAAAAAAAAGCCAAAAAATTACTTCCCCCATCACTATTCACATCCCCCACTTTTCTTTTCTTTTCTCTTTTCTTTATTTTGATTTTTATGAGTCTTTGATTTGGTTTAATCCAAAGGCCGAGATTTGTGTACATGATACACAATAAGACTTGTGTACACATGATCCATATATATATATATATATATATATATTCACACGTAATAATTGTAAAATACAAATTTGACATTCCATTTTTCAAAACTGAAAGACGTACAACAGAAAACACCTACCATCCAAAATTTTTGTAGGTCTGTTAATAACAAGTAATTTTTGAGGATTTGTTCCTGACTCTGAATCGTCTGTCCCCAATCTCGCCCCCTCTCCTCTCCCCTCTCATAAAAAGTCTATTTTTTTTTAATAAATCTAATTTATTTTCTTTTTATTTGGAGTTTATTATATGAAAAGGGATTTTTTTTTATAAAGTTAAAATTCGAAATGAGACAGGCCTAATATAATTCTCGAGAGGCCGATGAGTCGATTGACGAAAATTGCCAAAATGTAGAATAGAAAAGCAGAAAAAGGCGCAAAGGAAGAAATGAACTCAACGGGACAAAACTAAGCAAACCTAACCGGTGATAAAACAAGTCAAGCACCACCAAGAAGTAGCACAACGGGCCAGCGGTAGAGCATAACTCTATCTAATGTGGGTATGTAGTGCAGACGAAACTCCAAGGAAGTTCCTTTCCAAACATGGAGTCGCCCGAAAAATACCACCATGACCTCAGCTAGGCGTGGCCACGGGTTACGGGTCAACCCGTGACCCGGCGGGTCGAACCCGTCGACCCGCTGGGTCTAACCCGTGGCCACGCCTACCTCAGCTAGTCCTGACTCCAGACTCCATGAATCCAACCAAGAAGAAGATTGCCTAGACTCGCTAGAAGTAAAGTCATCAACCGCTTGAGCAAAATCACCAAGAAAAACCGACCTAACTAGTCAGATTGTAAAACACGTAAAAAATGAGTGGGTTTAACCTCGAAAGCAATATTTTAAAAAATCCTTCAAGGCGTGTCTATACCCTGCCTAAACCCTTGACCTCGCCCCGCTGTCAAGGTTGTCAAGGTTTGTCTAGACCACAAAAACCCATCATGAAATCTGACTAGACCCTAGACTCTACCCTATCGCCAAGTACCCGCCAAACATTTTTTAGAAAATTGCTCGAAAGTAATCGAATGCCATTATGATAATTAATTAGAAATCTTTCTAGACCCATCTAGACCCTTTATCTCTACCCCATCGCCACGTATTAGAAAAGTTTTTTTTAGAAAATTGCTCAAAAGGAATCGAGGCTTTCAATAACATCATTGCTTGAAAGGTTTTTATTATTCCAAGCCCTTTTTTGTTGGGCTTGGGGTGTGTTTTTATTATTCTAGACCTTTTTTTTTGGGCTTGAGGTGTGATTTTTTTTTTCTTTTGTGTTGGGCTGGCATGCCAAGGAATACCATTAGACAGCATGTCGAGCAGACACTGCCAACAACGATGATCGGAGACAAAAGAACGATGTTTACTATCGCTTTTTTCCATAAGTGCTCTGAACCTTTGCTTTGGCCATCATCAGAGCATTTATGCTCTTCAGGATGGTGTTTTTCTTCATTGTTACGCAATGTAAGCCCTTTCAATAGATGTTTGGCTATAGCACACAACTGTTGTCACTGCAATGGGAGATCAACCATAATCTGATGCACACTCACAGTACCAGAAATCACACAAAATCACTCTACTTTCATATGACAGTTAACCAAGAACAGAAAGAGTGAGAGCCTTAATTGAACAACCAATAACTTTAGATTTTCGATTAACTTCAAAACCACCTACAAAGAGCACTTACATAGCTTGATAACTGTAATGGTAACTACATCCCACCACACCACTTACTTAGCTAAACAAAGCTTACAAAACTGACTTCAAAACTAACTTCTAATCGATACCTACTGACTTTACTTTTCTAACAAGGAAATCAACTAACATTTAAACTTTAAAATATAGTTCAAAATATAGAATGTGAATTACAATTCCACACGTCCCCTTAATTCACATTCTCTTCATTCCAATCTTCTCCATAAAGAACTGATGCTTGGCACCAGTTAAGGACTTTGTGAACAGATCCACATCTTGGTCATTAGTTCCACAAAACTTGAGCACAATTTCTTTCTTACCCACCAGTTGTCTTTTGAAGTGATGTTGCACATAAATGTGCTTAGTTCGAGCATAAAATTATGGATTCTTTGTCATAGCTATGGCCGATATATTGTCACACCACACTTCAATTGCATCAGTATGATTGCAACCCAAATCACACATCAGCTTCTTTAACCACAAGGCTTGTCTAGCAACTGCCCCTACATCCACACACTCAGCTTCTGAAGAGGACAATGCTATTGTGTCTTACTTCTTAGAGCCCCATGTAACAATCCCTGATCCTGGCCTAAACACAACGCCAGAAGTACTCTTCGGGACATCTAGGCAACCAACCCAATCACTCTCGGTGTGCCCTTGCAGCTTGAAGTTTTGCACACTTACCTACCAAATCCCAGACTTCAAAGTGCTTGCTACATACTTCAAGATCCTCTTTGCTACTCCTAAGTTCTGCTTAGTGGGACTGCACATTGTTCTGAGCCTATTTTGCCATATTTTACATCTACTTTTATAACGATTTCTGTATGCATTTCATACATTTGAATTAGAATAGTACATAATCTATGTTGTTTATGCTTATTTTCCAATTATGGAGGTCTACAATAGTTTCTGTTTAATTTCGTAGAAATTGGACGCACTTTGGAGCTTAAACGAAAGTCATGAAGAAGCTATGAATGGTGCAGCTGGAGAAAATGCCACTTTTCGACATTCATCATTCTGAATCATGTTCTAGTGTCTTCATGAGAGTTGTAGCCCTCGAGAAGAGATTTCCAATGCATATTCATATGCATCAATCGGACAAACGAGGACTCGGGAAAGTGCGTTACAAGGCGGATGCAGAATGCTGGAAACCGTCAAAGAGGTCGATATCGACCTCTTTGGTCGATATCGAGTCAACACATGGTCGAAATCCTCTCCAGAAGCCGATTTCGAGTAGTCCGAGTCCGAATTCCGAGCTGGATATCTTCCACATGAAGCAAAGGATATTCTATCAAGATGGAAGATATTTATCAACTTTAGTAATTCCCATATTTACTTAACGGGATTTTATTCGTTTTATTTCCTTTATTCATCAAACATTTATCTTAGGAAAGAGATTAGATAATTTTAGATATAAATAGGATATTCTTTCATTGGATAACGGGGATTGAACAATAAAAATAAAGGCCTAGGGGCTGGTTTTTTTTTATCATTCCAATTTACACACAACACAATAGTTAGAGAGTTTAGAGAGAGCTTGGAGCCGACAGAGGTTTTGTTTGGCGAAAGCGGAATTGACTTCGATCAATTGTAAGCTTTGTTTTATTTTTATTAATGCAATTTAGTTCCCTTTTGTTATTGATGAGTTTCTTGATGATGAAGAGCGTGTAGTCACCCTACTTCTAGGGTCTGGGTGAGCCCGACGGTGGCCATGTAGGGTTAAGCGTTAAAGATATAATTTTTATATGCGATTTCATCTTCTATCCCTATGAGCGTGATTCTTCTGCGACAGTCGAAGGTGATCCTTATTTGTATTATTGAAGCGAAAGTGATCTTAATGCAAATTTGGATTAATTATGTGAAAAGGGTTAGTAACAATTAGGGTTTATGCGAAAGCCTCTATCTTTCTATTTATTGATGACGACAGTTATTTGATGAAAATGCATAATCTTTTATATCTTTACATGATTCCTACATGATTATCGTTGTGGCATTGAAACCCCGATCTTGGATGTCTTTTAGTTTATTGAATTAAATTCCTTTTTCGACATTTTTATTTATTTTTCTGCAAATTTTGAGTTTCTGCATTAGTTGATATCGACTAACACTTGGTCGATATCGAGTATACTAAGGTCGATATCGAGTGCCCTTCACTCGATTTCAATTCCGTTGCTTTTTTTACACAGGTCTGAAAGAATTTCGACTGACTTCAGTCGATATCGACTAACCCTTGGTCAATATCGAGTGGTTCCCGAGTCAATTTCGAGAGCGGTTTGGAACTGAAAAGTTGGGCGCTAACACGCTTCCTCGTGGATCAATCCTGACTGCCTTCTACTACAACGGGAGGAAGTCTTTTATTTATTTGCTGAGACAGGGAGTCGGTTTGATTTCATATTCTATATTTATTTTATACTTGACCACCCTCATGCAACAACAAATTGGCGTCGTTGCCGGGGAAGCAATCAATCGCACCCTTTTTAGTTCCTTTTACTCTTCTTTTTTCTTTTTACTTGTTTCTTTTTATTTTTGTTTCTCAGGTGCATGCGAAGAACTGATCGCACGCCTATCGACCCTATTCTCGAACCAAAACGCTTTTTCCATCTTCGGCAAAGGCTAAGGAAAAGACTCACGTCGGCACCCAACAACGAGAACGTGGTCGACCTCACACTAGCACAGGAGCTTGAGCAACTCCGCCTACAAATTGAGGAACTCACCACCAGAGAAGCACAACACGCCCAACGAGAGGCGAAATATAGGCAGAACCAACAACGGTGGGAGCCAAGGGTAGATCGCGAGGTCAATGCCAGAAGGGAACTTGAGGAGCAGATTCAGCACATCCCAGCAAATGCAAAGAAATATCTGCATCCTACTCTAGAAGTTCCAGAATCTCCAATCGTATCCCCCTAATTAAATTTGAAATTCGTCCTTCTTTTATTACTGAAATTAGAAGGAATCAATTTAGGGGAAGGACCAATGAATGTCCTTTAGTACATGTCACAACTTTTATAGATTTATGTGAAGCTATTGTAGATGGTGCTAATTTAGAATATCTAAAACTAAAGGCTTTTCGTTGGTCCCTTGCAAGAATAGTGCAACAGTGGCTGGAAGGATTGCCTGCACGATCAATTCGCACGTGGAATGAATTGCAGGACTTGTTCCTCAACAAGTTCTTTCCTCCTACAAAGACGGCAGCGCTCAGATAACAAATCACGGCTTTCATACAGAAGCCAGAGGAGACACTTGCACATGTCTAGGAGCGCTACAAGAGGCTTTTGAAATCCTATCCTACGCACAGACAACCACCCTACGTCATCCAGGAGATCATCTTCAACTGCTTGGATGCACCTACTAAGGAGCGGATCAACAACTACACATCCTATGGGTATCTTAAGTACACTCCACGCCGTGCTTGGGAGACCTTTGAGACGCTGGCCAACTATGACAACACATATGGGACTTCTGCGGCTTCAGACGAAAGGTATGAAAGGCCTGCCCCATCTATGCCTTTATATGAGCCACCAAATAAGATTGATCCGGACGTCAGGGACCAGTTCCACAATGACCGGGTACGTCGTCTTAACAAACCAGTTAAATTCTTGTCCAAAAATCAGCCTTGTTTGGAATGTGGGTATGTGAGGCACAACACTACTGCATGCCCACACGTCGATCAAGTACACCTCACCGAAACCCACAAAGAGGCACAATATGCGGGACACTACCTAGGGCAGCATCAGAATCAAAACTGGAGCTATTATCGCCAGCCCCAGCATCAGAATCCCCCGCCCTACAGAGCTCCTGGTCACCCTAACAGAGAAGGTAAGAAAGATGACCTGCAGCTTATACTTGAGAAGATGTGGAGGAATCTTGCAGACAACAAACAATCCATCAATTCCATCCACACACAGCTGCATGACGTCAACTCTAGGCTTAGAGAAATTGATATCTGGAGGAAATCTATGGAGACCCTAAAGGTATCAATTGGCTTCATTAATCCCCAAGCAATCAGTTACGCTCCCTGGATCCTCTAAACCTAACCCTAAAGGTAAGACTACAGGACATGTGGCTGCCATGAACCTAAGGAGTGGGCGTTAGATGCTAAAGACGGAGGAGGAAGGAGCTGGAGATGAGTCAATATCGACCAAACCATTTGATATCGACCAGTCCCCACTCAATATCGACCCAACTCCCCCAAAACAGAACCCAACGCCAGCAACACCAGTCGGTATCGACCAACCTCGAGTCGATATCGACCAACTCTTAGTCGATATCGACCAATCCAAACTCAATATCGACCAACCTCCAGTCGATGTCGATCCAACTCCAGCACCTCCGAAGAAAAAAATGCTGCCATTTCCAACGAAATCCTTGAAGGATCCAGCAGAAAAGAAGTTTCAACGATTCGTAAGGACGCTTTAGAGGCTCAATATCACCATTCCTTTCACATAAGCTCTTCATGAGATGCCATCATATGTCAAGTTCCTCAAGGAGATTCTAAGCAAGAAGCGGTCAATGGATGAGATCGCAGAGGAATACAGCAAGATGGACGTTATAGAGAAGAGGCCAGATCCAGGTAAGTTTTCTATAACTATTGGATTTGGTCAATATAAATTTAATGCTTTATGTAACTTGGGAGCCAGTGTAAGTATAATGCCTTTATCAATCTGGTCCAAAGTTAAGATAGGTGCTCTAGAGCCTCTGGATGCTAAACTCTATATGGCGAACAACACTGTAGTCATCCCAACATGCATGGTGGACGATGTGCCGGTACAGGTAGGTAAGTTAATTTTCCCTATTGATTTTTTAGTTATTGATATGGCAGAGGACCCTGCTTGTCCAATTATATTAGGAAGGCCCTTCTTAGCAACGGTGGATGCCAACATAAGCGTGAGAAAGGGAGTGCTCACTTTCAACATTAGCGATGAGGTAATTGAGTACTCTTTTAATAAAACTGAAAGACATACAGGTCCTATGGAAGAGCTCAAATCAATCTTAGCCAGGTACATCACTTGCGGGGAGCCTAAAGTAAGAAATATGACCCCCGAGGAGCTGGAGAAGAGAGATATGGAAGCACAAGTGGAGGAAATCATGGAAATCCTGAACGAGGAAACAGATAATCTACTCAACATCGATCAGGGTAAGTCGGCGTCGACTAACTATTTTTCGGATGTTTTTCCAAGTCTTAACTCTTAAGTATGGGGTCGAAATCGAGCTGAACCACTCGATATCGAGTGGGTCACTCAAAATCGACCAACACTCCACAGCGAAGTCAACTGAGCAACAACAGCAGTCGATATTGACTATATTTGGTCGATATAAACCTTCCCACGTCGAGTCGACTCTACCTCCGGAGATGAAGCCAGCAGAAATCGAGCAGTAGAGGTCGATATCGACCAACCCATGTCGAGCCGTCTTCGTCTACATCGACCGAAACTTCAGCAGAAATCGAGGAGCATAGGTCGATATCGACCAATATTGGTCGATATCGACCAACTCATGTCGAGCCGTCTTCGTCTAAATCGACTGAACTTTCACCCGAAATCAAGCAGCAGAGGTCGATATCGACTAATATTGGTTGATTTCGACGAGATCCTTAGGAGCCGAATAACGAAGAATCTGCAAAGGTAAGCCTAGGTATGGACATTTCTTCCCCAATTTCAATAAAAGATCTATCTATACATGGTAGAGGTTTGCCTTGGTATGTGCGCTGATGTAGGGTTTCCAATGATGACCCGAAAGACTACGAAGTAGGAGACAAGGTGTATGTCTCAAAATCAAAGAATCATTGGTTCCCTAACAAGTTCAAGGAGAAGAAGATGGGACCATTCACGGTGCATAAGATCCATTCCATAGGATTACAACTTATGGACAAGAATGGAGTCTTATTTGAGGCCTAAGCCACATGGGCCCTACAGATGTCACTTTGAGCGACAAAGAAGAAGTCGGTCTAGCGACTATAAAGTCTAGAGCTTGTGTTATTAGACATTTAGTTTTTCATATTTGGTTTTGAATTCTTTTTGGTTTTATTTTGC
The DNA here is from genome assembly GCA_037127255.1 of Persicaria tinctoria. Lineage (NCBI taxonomy): Eukaryota > Viridiplantae > Streptophyta > Magnoliopsida > Caryophyllales > Polygonaceae > Persicaria > Persicaria tinctoria. Next base: position 45,529,893 of record JBANSL010000012.1, read on the forward strand.
TTAAAAAAAAAAAATTCAGGTAACTCGATATCAACCTAACTTGGTCGATATCGACCGAAGATTTCAACTAGAAACTGTTGTGATCGACCAGAAATCACCCGGAAGCATGGACCCAATGGATTTCGAGTGAACCTAGTCGATATCGACCTATCCAACAGAAATCTTCGTCACCTATTTCGACCATCTGCACGTCTGTCTAGTAAGTTTCTTTCTTTACCCTTGTTTTTATACAGTGAGGACACTCTAATGTTTAAGTATGGGGTGGGGGAAATGCTTACTTTATGCATATTTGTAACGGCCCAGAATTATGATTTCTGGGTTACGTTTCAAGGGATGAAACCCCTTGTTCGGATCTTGCAATCCAGGTACGGGTCGAGGTTTCAAACTCATTTTATGATTAGTAGGAAGAGGGATTCCAAACCCTAAAAGCCACGAAGGGTCGTTGGGTACCCTTAACCTGTCTTATGACTATGTCGCGAAATTCCATTCAAAAGAAAGTAAAGCGGAAGCAAAGTCAAGATACAAAGTGTCACGGCAGAGCCGGGTCAAAACCAAAACATAAGCAAATTATTACCATTTACACCAAGTTAGAGAATTAGCCAGGTTCTTTGATTCGCTAAAGGGGAGCCCCGTCATATAGACATTGAGCACTCAAAATCGACAGAAGATACCTTAAAAAAAAGAACGGGGAAAGGAGTCAGATCGAGCCACTCATGCGGGACCGACAGTCCTCGCTGAAGCCACATAGTATGTGCTATACCTAATAAAGATGCTCTAATGCAGTACGAAAGTCAAACACACTAGCATGCCCCTAAGTATAACAATGTGCAGAAATACTGTAAAGGGCCCAAGACAATGCCAAATGGTATATCCCTCTCCTACCTCCACCCCCTTCCGATAGGGCGGAGACTGGCCAGCTCGTGAATGCATTCCATCATAATCGGGCGGCACGCATGCCTAACCCGCTCCACAATAAAGCCCGCAGGCATCTCATAATATAAGGAAGTTCATGACTCGATTGACTCAGGGTACCCGATGAGGCTAGGCTACCCTATGACCCTAGCAAGGACTCTAGGACTATCACAGATAACAGCCGTTCTGTTTCAAACGCATAAAGTAAGCAGATGCTCATTCAATTAGTGCAACCTAAACAGGATACTACATGGCATGCTTTTATGCATATGCAACGCCTAACATAAAATGCAACAACAGGCATGAATGTCCAACCTGAGTAAGCCCCCTAGGTAACTTACCTGAAGATGCAGAACAACAAGATAACACAAGCAAGGGCCCAAATTGCAAGTCCAAAGCAATACACACCTATCATCAAGACATTTCCATAAGCTACCAGACCAACATTTACACACACGAAACCCAAATACTCAACATCCTTAAAACCAATCGAGGGTAAAACCATTTTCCAAAACCTTTCCGATATGATCAACATCAACCAAAATCATTCCTCCAATCAACCATTTGATAAATCATACCAACAATACTTTTCAAACTTCCTTCTCAAAACCAACATCATCAAACCAAGACAAGGAATCCCGACATTAAACATTTGAATCTTAAAACCAATCTCTCAAAATTATATTATAGAAATAATTCCGGAATTTTGGTTTTCCCAACACACATCCTTAATATATATTTACAAAACTTGAAAACTCCTTTTAAATCATTTCACCAAACCATACTTAGCTTAAAATAAAATACCAAAATTAAATCCTCTTTACAATTCATATTAATAACTCAAAGTCGCTAAATCATTCCAAAATCACAATTTTAACCAAAGTTCACTAATTCTCTTCTAAAACATATTATAAAACATTACATAATAAGACATTCCCAATTAGTACTACTTTTAGGCCAGTTTATAAGATATGTTATTTCAGAAGTATATTGTTTTATAAAATCAGATTAGAATAATAATATAAACCACATAATATAAAAGGTGTAAATAACATGTCACAAAACTTCATAAAATAACAACATCAACACAAATAACCCAAGGGAGAAACAGGATCAGGCCCAATGGTTTTTTTCTTTTAACCCGGATAAACAAGCCCAACCCGAATAAGGAAAGATAGAAACGGGTCAGGGAAACCGGGTCTCAACCCTTCTTCACCAACGCGCCAGAACAGAGCTCTGTCCCGCGGCGACGGAGAAAGGGGGAGAAGAGGAGGGAAGCGCAGGCCACCGGCGAAGGTCTCCCTACCTCCGGCCACCCGCACTCGGCCCCAGCCACCCTCGCTCACCCCCGACCCCAAACCGACCTACTGAGAAAGAGGAAAAAGCTCACCGAGGGCTCGAAACATCCGCCGGAGGTTGATTAGGCTTCTGCGGTGTCGGAATCAGGGAGATCTCGGCCTAGGGGAATGTAAAGGGGTTAAAGGCGAGTCTTTATGGTGTTTCGAAGAAACGGGAGGGAGAAGGAGGCCTTACCACCCTCAAACGCGGGAATAGAGCAAATGAACGGTGTGGAACGGCAGCTGCTGGCCCCGACCCTCCGGGGGTGCTCTGGATGCTCCGGCGGCTTGAAGATGTCAAGGAGGTCATAAGGAGTGCTGCTGCTGTGGTGATTGCAGGAGGTGGGATGCTCGGTCTCGGAGGTTCCAAGACAGAGAACAAGGTGGGGCTCGGAAGCGCTCGAGTGCTGGACGTCGGTGACTGGAAGCTTCGGAGGAGGCGTGGAGGGCCATTGCGGTGCTCGGACACGAAGAAAGGAGGGAGCTGTGGGTTGTGTTTGCTTTAGAGGTTTGAAAATGAAATGTGGTGAGGATAGGTGTGTGTACGAGATATTGTATGGAATCAGATAAAGGGGTGGTCCTTTTCAATTGGAGCTGTGGCTATAGCTGTCACAATTGGTCAAGGCTGCAGAGAGAAAGTTTTGCTTTTGGCATTTTGCTTCAATTGTCTCACAAGCTAAGTGAGAGGTGTACTCTCAAATGTTGCTGGCGACCCAAAAGGGAAGGGGCTGTTTGATTTGTAATGGGGGAGAAGGGAAGAAGACAAGAGGGGTTGCGGACATGTGATCTCCAAAAGATATTTTAAAATACCCGAAAACAACCCCGAAACTCGCTCTCTCGACCTTATCCAGACTCGGTCAGAATGAATTTTAAAATTTTCAATCCGAATTTAATAATGAAATCCCTGAAAAGCAGGCTAAAATCTATTTTGTATAAATTTAAAAATTGGGCCGGAATCCGCTCTAAGAATTTCAAGTTAGGTTTATTAAATTTAGGACGAGTTTTTCCTTGAAATATCCGATTATTATTTTATTTTTTTCCGACTTAAATCCATTTATATTATTTATTATTTAAAAAAAATTCGGGTCTTTACAATATTTGTTCATATTGCTCATACATGACTTTGTGGAATTCATTATCAATCTAAGTGCTTATATGCATGTTTTCCAAAGTTTATTAAAATCACCCCTATTGATTTTTTTTATTAGTGTCATGGAAGCTTATATTAAACTCGACGATGGAAAATTGGATTCATTAGAGATATAGCATGAAATTGTCTAGTAAAGAAAAGTCACAATGAAGTGCATATTTTTCTTGAAAATCATGAAAGGAGGTAAAATTTGAAGTTGCTTTTGACATGTTGCATGATAAGATGATGGAGGACTTTATATTTTCCATATAATGCTCATATTTGGATTTTCATAGCCTACCTATGCTTATGCATCACAAAAGTCATATTGAGCCTTATTTCCTATTATGCTTCACATGATCTAAATGTTGCCCATTCTTTACCTTATTTCCTATCCGGGGATTATGTTGAGAATGATGTCACATTATGGAGGTTGTTATATGGTGTTTGTGTTGTTATATATCATTATTGGAGTTTGGCAGAAAATTGAAAAGATATGGAAAATTTAATGAGTTAAAGAAAATCCGGTCACCTTAGGAGATAAAGGTAGATCGACCCTGCTCGTTGAGATAATAATTCGATGAGATGGGACACACATGTGAGGAGTCCGAAGCACTAAGTATCTGGGGCCATTCATGACACCCATGTTTGCGACTCGCGAGAAGGCAGTGTTGAGGTTAGAGAGGTAAAAGCATAATATTGAAAAAAGCATTGAGCGAAAGGTGAGAAATCAAAGGAAGAAGGAATTTGGTATGAAAGTTTGGAAAGTACTTCATTTCCCCGGATCATTAGCACCACATGGCCAAAAATTGTCCACGTTTAGCCTTTTACCAATCTACTCCTTACTTAGCTTAAATTAAAGTCCTCTTGATTATTGTTGCTTTGTCATTTATGAATTGTTTTGCATCACCCTCCTTTTATGTGCGAAGTTGCTTTTATGCACAGGCATGGATTTGTGGCATTAGTACCTTTTCGATGATGGTAATTGATTGCAGGGTTGTATGAGAATGGATCTAATATGTTGAGAGTTTGAATTCTTCCTCTGTATGACAATTAAAAGTATTGCTTGAGGACAAAAAAGCTTAAGTATGTGGTGTTTGTTGTGAGCCTATTTCGCCATATTTTACATCTACTTTTATAACGATTTCTTTATGCATTTCATACATTTGGGTTAGAATAGTACATAATCTATGTAGTTTATGCTTATTTGCCAATTATGGAGGTCTACAGTAGTTTCTGTTTAGAGAGAGCTTGGAGCCGATCGAGAGAGGTTTTATTTGGCGAGAGCGGAATTGGCTTCGATCAGTTGTAAGCTTTGTTTTATTTTATTAATGCAATTTAGTTCCCTTTTGTTATTGATGAGTTTCTTGATGATGAAGAGCGAGTAGTCACCCTACTTCTAGGGTCGAGGTGAGCCTGACGGTGACCATGTAGGGTTAAGCGTTAAAGGTATGATTTTTATATGCGATTTCATCTTCTATCCCTATGAGCATGATTCTTCTGCAACAGTCGAAGGTGATCCTTATTTGTATTATTGAAGCGAAAGTGATCTTAATGCAAACTTGGATTAATTATGTGAAAAGGGTTAGTAACAATTAGGTTTTATGCGAAAGCCTCTATCTTCCTATTTGTTAATGAAGAAAGTTATTTGATGAAAACGCATAATCTTTTATATCTTTGCATGATTCCTACATGGTTATCGTTGTGGCATTGAAACCCCGATCTTGGAAATCTTTTAGTTTATTGAATTAAATTCCTTTTCCGACGTTTTTGTTTATTTTTCTGCAAATTTTGAGTTTCTGCATTAGTCGATATCGACTAACACTTTGTTGATATCGAGTATACCAAGGTCGATATTGAGTGCCCTTCACTCGATTTTCGATTCTGTTGCTTTTGTTGCGCAGGTCTGAAAGAATTTCGACTGACTTTAGTCGATATCGACTAGCCCTTGGTCCATATCGAGTGGTCCATGAGTCGATTTCGAAAGCGGTTTGGAACTGAAAAGGCGGGCGCTAACACGCTTCCTCGTGGATCGATCCTGACTGCCTTCTACTACAACGGGAGGAAGTCTTGTATTTATTTGCTGAGATAGGGAGTCGTTTTGATTTCATATTCTAAATTTATTTCATACTTGATCATCCTCCTGCAACAACACACATATATCTAGAAACCACACTCATACAATAGGCTATCTCTGGCCTTGTGTGTGAGAGATAGTTCAGGCCACCAACCATGCATTTGTAGAGCTTCTTATCAGCCCTTTTATTACCATCTTCACTTTGCAATTTCTCATTGACATTCATGGGACTGTAAACACTTTATAGCCTTCCAACTTAATTTTTTTTTAACAAGTCTCTTGCATACTTCTCTTGACAAAGAAATATCCCTTCTTTCCGTTGCTTAACTTCTAAGCCTAGAAAGTATTGTAGCAAGCCAAGGTTTGTCATCTCAAATTCTTTCATCATAGTTGCTTTAAACTCATCTAGTATCACTGACGGGGAACTGAACTATATAATATCATCAACATGCAGGCACACCACAATAAACTCAGCCTTGTTGTTTCTCTTAACATACAGAGTAGGATCATTCTCACTCCTTTCAAAGCCACTCTCGAGAAAGAATGTGTCAATTCTGCTATACTAGGCTCCAGAGCCTGCTTCAAGCCATACAAGGCTTTTCTCAATCTGTACACTTTTCCTTCATATCCATTCTTCACAAATCCTTGAGGCTGCTCTACATAGACCTCTTCTTGCAATTCCCCATTCAAGAAAGCTGATTTTACATCCAACTGGAAAATTGGTAGCTTCCACTGAGCAGCCAATGCAAGCACTACTCTCACTGTCTCAAGTCTTGCAACAGGTGAAAATGTAATCCCTTCTTGTTGTGCATAGCCTTTTGCAACTAACCTTGCTTTATGCTTTTGCACACTCCCATCAGTGTGGTATAATGTTCTAAATACCCACTTTAAGCCAATTGCACTCTTTCCCTAAGGTAACTCCACCAACTCTCAGGTTTGATTCTTCTGAATGTATCTCATTTCCTTCTTCATTGCATCTTGCCATTTTCCTTCATCCTTTCCCTCATCAAAATTCTTAGGATCTGATGCAATCAGAGCAAGTCCACATCTGTCATAGATGCCTGCTAAGGATCTGAACTTCCTAGGAGGAGGAGACTCACTTGATGAGCTTGAGGATGGAGATCTTGCACTGCTTGATGAACTACTTTGTACTGAGGGAGTTGAAGGAGAGCATGTATTCAACTCATCAATATCAGCCTCATCATTTGTATCAATCTCCTCAAAAGAACTATCAATAGTGATCACCTTTTGTGTCACACTTCCTTTCTCACTTTTCATCCAATCCCAATCAGCTTCTTCATTAAAAACAACATTTCTGCTGATAACAGTTCTCCCAGTTAATGGATTGAATAGCTCGTATGCCTTAGACTGAGAGACATATCCAATGAGAACACACTTCTCTGCCTTATCAGCAAGCTTTGATCTTAGATTAATGAAAGCATAGGCCAATCATCCAAACACATTCAAACGATGCACTTATGGCTTCTTGTTTCTCCAAACTTCAAAAGGTTTCATATCCATGACAACCCTGGTTGGAGACACAATCAACACATAGACAGTCGTAGCTACTGCCTCACACCAAAACTTGTTTGGAACATTTCTAGCCTTTAGCATATTTCTTTCCATCTCAACTACTGTCCTATTTTTTCTCTCAACAACTCCATTTTGCGCAGGAGTGTAAGGAGCATTGAACTCTCTTCTTATCCCATGCTCATCATAAAAGAAAGCAAACTCATGAGACATAAACTCTCCACCTCTATCTGTTCTCAAGGATTTCATCCCCTTTCCTGACTGATTCTCAACAAGAATCTTGAACTTCCTGAAATTTTCAAATGCTTCTGACTTGTATCTCAGAAAATAAACTCAGCTTCATCATACTGAAGTCATCAGTAATGAGCAAGAAATATTTTCTTCCCCTAACATATTTTGTTTGCATAGGACCACACAAGTCTGCATGAAGTAACTCCAAGCAGTCCCTAGCTCTCCATGCCTCTCTATTTGCAAAAGAGCCTTTCCTTTTCTTTCCATATAAACAACCTTCACATAGATCAAGATCTCTAATCATAGGCAATCCTTGCATCATTGCTTTGGTGTTAAGCATCTTCAAACTTTGCAAGTTTAGATGACTATATCTCAAATGGCACAGCCTTGTAACATCATCTTTTTTTGTTGTCATGGCCTTGTTCACACTTGCTGATAGATCACATGGGAACATCATATTCTTTGTCACAGGCACAACTGTTACGAGATGCTTGTTTTTCTTTCCTTTGATCTTGCACTCATCATCATCATCAAAGAGCAAAGAATAACCACTGCATTGGAGTTGTCCCACACTTAGCAGATTGTGGGCTAAGCCAGGAACATTGCACATTTGTCAAAGACTTCACTCCACCTTGAATACTTTTAATGGCAATGATTACTCTTCCTTTAACCGTAACACCTTATTGTCACCTAGCCTGACCCTTCCCTTCTTGGTTTCATCAAGTTCAGTGAACAAACCTCTTGAACTTGACATGTGGTTAGAGAAGCCACTGTCAAGATACCAAATGCATGTCATTGGTATTTTCAGTTACCAATGAAAATGCCATAAATAGCCTATCCTCTTTCTAATTGCTCTGAATAATTTGCATTCTTCCTCTCAGTTTCTTGCTTTTTCCAGCAGAAAGCCTCCTTGTGCCCATATTTCTTGCAATAATATCACTGAATACTACTTCTTTGAGATCTTGACCCATTTCCATGATTTCTGTTTGAGTCCTTCCATTGATCTCTTCCTTGATAACCTCCATTTCCTCTTCCTAGTCCACCATGTGACCCTTTTCCATGACCTATACCACCATGACCTCTATAGCTACCTTCGTAGCTTCCTCTTCCTTTGTGACCTCCTTTATGGCCATCTCTGCTTGAAGAGTCTTCACTCTTCTCTTGGCATTGTCTTCCTTTGCCTGAAATACCTTTTCCTCCTTTTGCTCACTAGTTCTACTTAACCTCTCTTCATAAGCCTGTAATGAACTAGTCAGCTCTTCAAACCTATACACTGATAGGTCCTTCGATTCCGTCGTGACTGCAACCACATTATTAAACTTCTTAGGAAGAATTCTCAACACTTTGCTCACTATGGTTTCAGTGCTTACCTTCTCACCATATGCTTTCATATGATTCACAATTCTTGAGACCCGTGACAAGTACACTTGCATAGACTCCTTGTCTTGCATCAACAGGGTCTCAAATTCTCTCCTTATAGTGACTACAACCTGACTGTAATCACCTTCTTGTCTCCCATATATTCATGTTCCTAATTTTACCAGGCTTCATGTGATATTGTTGAGGCAGCAATTCTCGGAAAGAACTCATCATCTAAGGCACTTTGTATCATGAACAAAGCCTTTGAGTCTTTCTCTTCTCTTCTCTCTCAATTTGTCATTTAACATCGGGTAATAGCCGATGTCTTTAAAAAAAAAAACCGATGCCTATGTGAGTGATGTAAAAAGTCAAAAGTTTTTCACATCGACCAAAGCCTGATGTCTATATAATTTATAACATCATTTCTTATTATAAAAACGATATGTTTAATACTTTATAACATCACTTGTATAGAAATCCTACATATGTATATTCATTTTCTCTCTATAATTTGTAATATTATTTTTCACCACAAAATTTGGCTATATGGAATAAATACAAAACCGATGTTATTACCTATATTGAAATTATTTTTTGGTGTTAAAACCGTTGTTTATATATAGTAAAGGCGTCCTAAATTATTAGTGAATCAGATGTGTGAAAAGGGAAACTAAAAGATAGACAACCCTAACCAAAATCAGTTTCATTACCCGAAAGCCCTAAAATCAGTTTCATTACCTGAATTAGAGAATACTTCAACGGAGAGGCAGTGAGATTTCGACAGCCCGACTCCAAAAGGGGATCAATTCCACTTAGTCCAGTAGGACTCGAAATGGCGAGTGCAAACCCTAAATTACGACAGAAAAAGAATCGTACTCAAACCAAATTTGTGTTTCATCATTTCCTTAGGAAACAAAAACCCTAACTAAAATCAATTTCATTACCCGAATGCCCTAAAATCAATTTCATTACCTGAATTCTTGGGAATACTTCAACGGAGAGGCAGTGTCCGGCTCGATTTCGATGGCGAGAGAGACGACCAGAGGCCACCCACCGGAGACACGACGACGCACTGGAGACACGACGATGAGAATGAAGGGTCAGAAGGGGTTTCACTGCTGAGAGATGAGAACGAGAAACGAGAAGCGGGATTTCGCCGGAGAGCCTACATCCTCACCGGAGTCACCCTCAATTCCCAAGCCGGCGAGATTGGAGGAGGAAGGGGTTGGGGGTGAACCGGTGAACAGGGAGGAGTTGAAGGAGGAAACAGGTTGTCGCTTACGCGGGGAGGAAGAGTCGTAGGTTTGGGTTTGGAAGAGGGAATGGAAGAGGGAGTACTAAAAAGTGAAGTGTCCCTTTTTCCTTAAAAAAATTTTAAGTGTTAAATTATTTTGCGTGTATTTCATATAGGCGGGATTTGTCCCGCGCTTACTTTTTTTTCAAAAACTTATTTTTAACATCGGTCAAAAAATTATAGTGTGGTCTCTATTTTATTTTCAACATCATAAAATTTTCAACCGATGTTAAAAAACTATTTTACATATCAGGTTTTTCTGACCATTGTTAATATCCCGATGTTAAATAACAGAATTCTAGTATTGGTGATGGTTTCAAAGCCTTGATCAACTAGATTCCATACCTCTTGAGACTTGAAGAGAGTTAGTCATCTTCAAACTCCAAAAGTTGTAGTTGAATTCTTTAAACACAAGCAATTGTGGATTGCCCGAGTTCCCATTGCTATTATTATTCTGCATATTTTCTCATAACTTTGCACTCACTGAGTTTCCTTCTATTTTGTCCTAACAATCACTCTATCCCTGGATGTAATCCCAGATACAAACACTTATTTGCCGTGATACAACAATGTCATCACTGCAGTGGGGGATCAACTACAATAAGACGGACACTCACAGCACCAGAAATCACACAAAATCATTCTCCTATCATATGATAGTTAACCAAGAACAGAGAGAGTGAGAGCCTTAATTGACCAAACCAATAACTTCAGATTTTCGATTAACTTCAAAACCACCTACAAAGACCACTTACATAGCTTGATAAGTGTAATGGTAACTGCATCCCACTACACCACTAAAAATTGACTTCAAAACTAACTTCTAATCGACATGTACTGACTTTACTTTTCTAACAAGGAACATTTAAACTTTAAAACATAGTTCAACTAACATTTAAACTTTAAAACATAGTTCAAAATATAGAATGTGAATACTATTCAACAACAACCAGTGAATAGAACACTCGATACCAAAATCGAGACTGAGGCGACAATGGGAAGGATCTGGCCCTTTCGGGAGATGTTTAGCCCTTTATAGCGTCCTAAGGAACAAAGCCCCAAAACCATTCGACAACCTAATCGAAGATCATACACCCACGTTGGAGCCCAGGAAGAACCAACAAGGGTAGTCATCAGTAGGAAAAGGTTGAACAGAGTCAACAACTAGGTTGATGGGGACGAGAAGAAAGTCCCATGAATATCAGGGGATTAGGGATTTCGAGGAGAGATCGGCGAAAAAACATTAGCAAACTTTTTTCTAAATATATACAAAAATAAAATAAAATATTTTTAATACAAATTAAGAGGAATAGATAATTGGACACACGTAATTATATAAGGTTGCTAGATGGATACTGCACCAATTAGTCCTGTTAACAACATTAGACCCAAGGAGGATCTTGTCCCATCAAGAAAGGCCTATTTCCTCTACATATTTCTGTCACGTTGAGTAATACAGCTGTTGCCTTATCACTGTTCTAGAATGATCCTACAAGGGTATAGGATTGTGACACTTGTCCTCTACAGATTATAGGATCCTAGGGTTTTGAGTGTATATAAGGCATATGTAAATGAATGCTTAAATCAAGAAAAATGATACAATGAATATTCATCAAAATTTCTCTTTTATCATCATTTCATTCTATGGTATCAGAGCTTTCTAAGGACTAATCGTCCAAAATTAGATCCTTTCCTTTTTGCTCAGCAATGGATCCCCCTTCCATGATGCAAATCTCCTCCTCCTCTCAATTACCTACCTTTTCCAGTATTCTTAAACTTTCTGCTGATAATTGTCACCTTTGGAAAGCTCAACTCATCCCTTATCTGAGATCCCAGGAGTTGTACGGATATGTGGATGGCTCTATTCCATCGCCTTAGCCCAACACTGATGCATATCCTTCTTGGCTTAAGAAGGATCAGACAGCCATGGCCATCCTTACAGCATCACTCACTCCTCCTATCTTGGTTCAAGTCCTTGAATGCACGACCTCTCAAGAAATCTGGGCACACCTGAGTGATACTTTTTCGGCAGCTTCAGCAGCAAATGTGGTGCAGACTCGTCTCCAACTTACCTCCTGGAAAAAGGGCTCCGATTCTGTCTCTGTTTACTTCAACAAAGCTAAGGCTTTGGTGTCGTCTCTTACTGATGCTGGCCAAATCATTTCAGATCAAGAATTCATCTCCTATCTTCTCGCAGGCCTTGGTCAGGACTATGTCTCAGTTGTTACGTCTCTCTGCACTCAACCGGTAGCCCCTAACTCGCGCCTCGTCCTTTCTCATTTACTCAATCATGAATCTCGCCTCGCTTTCCAAACTCAAAACCTTCTTCAAAACACAACCCTATCCTCTCAAAATTCTTCCTCCCAACCCTCTGCTGACAGCACATCTACTAGATCTTCAAACACCAAAGGTAATACCAATTCTAGAGGAGGTTATGACAGTAATTCCAGGGGTAATTTTGAGAATCAGAGAGGTGGTTACCGTGGCTCCTTCAGAGGAAATTTCTGGGGACGTGGCCGCGACTCTTCACGTGGTGGACACCAGTTCATGTTCTCCGGAGACACAGACACTCGCCCTGTATGTCAGATCTGCTCAAAGCGAGGGCACGAAGCTCTTGCCTGTTGGAATCGATTTAATCAGGCATTTCAGCAGCCTCCGCCAAACTCGTTCCAAGCAAACTACACCTCTGCCCCATGGTTCTTTGATACAACAGCAACACATCACTTCACTCCTGATGCAGCAAATCTCTCCAATGGCGGCCTTCCCTATCGTGGTACCGAGGAGGTGATGTTAGGTGACGATTCTGGACTCCCTATTCAACACTACGGTTCTGCCTTTCTCTCTTCTCCTTCATATCAATTTCGCTTGAATACTCTCTTACATTCCCCGTCTCTTTCGAAAAATCTGATTTCTGTCCGTCAATTCTGTTTGGATAACAATGTTTATTGCCAATTTCATAAACACCATTTCCTTGTCAAAGACCAAGCCACAGATCGGACTCTCCTTTAAGCTCCCGTTGAGAAAGGTCTCTATGCCCTGACCAATAAGACATCGTCGCTCTCATCTCCGCAGGCTTCAGCAACAACCACCACCAATGTCTCACTATAGCATCATCGTTTTGGCCATCCGGCTGCCGTCACCACCAAGAAGCTTCTTACCCGGCTTCACCTACCTATTCCTACCACTTACCCTACCCGTTTTGACTGTGTGGCTTGTGAACGGGCTAAGACCCACAATCTACCCCACCCACCCTCACCTTCTAGGTCCATTGGGCCGTTTGATTTAGTGTTTGTGGATGTATGGGGCCCAGCATATCTTATTTCCACCAGAGGCTATAAATATTATGTTTCTATTCTGGATGATCATTCTAAATTCTTGTGGTTGTTTCCTTTAGCTACCAAAAATCAAGTAACCGGGGTTCTTACAAATTTCATTAATTTTGCCTCAAATTTCTTCAACACCACAATAAAATCTATTCAAACAGACGGGGGGACTGAATTCAAGCCATTAATTCCTCTATTCAACAAATTGGGTATTCAACATCGAATCACTTGTCCTTACTCTCATGAGCAAAATGGGAGCATCGAGACTAGACATCGACATATTGTCAATACCGGCTTAGCTCTCCTTGCCCACTCATCAATACCGCTCATCTATTGGGACTATGCCTTCGAAACGGCAGCTTACCTCATCAATCGGCTCCCCTCTACCATTCTATCCTACAATACCCCGTTTGACATCCTCATGAAAAAGTCCCCTGATTACAATTTTCTTAAGGTTTTTGGGTGCTTGTGTTTTCCAAACCTCCGTCCCTATAACTCACACAAACTTGCTTTTCGCTCTAAACCATGCGTGTTTTTGGGGTATAGTACCAACCACAAGGGTTATCTTTGTCTAGCCATTGATACTCATCGGATATATCTCTCTCGAGATGTAATATTTCATGAGCAATGTTTTCCCTTTGCTGGGCTCCCTTCAAACCAAACACCGTTACCAACAACCCATCCCCCATTACTACCCACTCCTAGCCCATTTTCTTATTTACATTCCTCCAACTCCACATCTGGCCCAAATAATTCTGATCCATCATCACCATTAAGCCCAATTCAACCCTCCCCTACCTCCTCTCATTCTGAAAACACCCTACCATCGTCTCCTATTGAGGAGTCCCCACCCCCACCAAACGCTGATCATCCCCCTGCTTCCACTCACCCTATGATGACGAGAGCCAAAGATAACATCCACAAACCTTTTCAGCGTACAGATGGGACTATTCTCTGGCCTCCACATGCCCATTCCACCACAATTGCTCCTATCCAAATCCCAGATGAGCCTACTTCCTTCACTGAGGCCAACAAACATCAGGAGTGGCGCCTCGCCATGGACTCCGAATTTAAGGCTCTCTTGGCTACAAAAACATGGACTTTAGTTCCCCCACCATCCCATTCCAACATTCTTGCAGTAAAGTGGGTCTACAAGACCAAACGGCAAGCCAATGGAGACATTGAAAGGCGCAAAGCCCGCTTGGTTGCCAAGGGGTTTCATCAGATGCAGGGACTGGATTTCAATGACACCTTTAGTCCGGTGGTTAAGCCAGCGACGATCAGGCTGCTTCTCACGATTGCGGCGATGTCACATTGGTCTGTTTGGCAATTGGACATTCACAACGCCTTTCTTCACGGGGACCTTGATGAGGAGGTTTACGTCCAACAACCCCCTGGCTTTATCCATCCCCAATTTCCACACTACATTTGTCGTCTCCGGAAATCCTTATATGGTCTTAAGCAAGCGCCCCGCGCTTGGTTTGCCAAACTCAGTTCTGTTCTAGTAAGTCTCGGTTTCAAACCATCCAAGGCAGACACTTCTCTGTTTTCCTTTCGGTATGGTCCCAAAATCATGTTCATCTTGGTTTACGTTGATGACAATATTGTCATTGGTTCCACTGATTCCCCTATTGATAAATTTGTTCACTCTTTGTCTCAATCATTCCCTGTCAAGGACCTAGGAGCTCTCCACTATTTCCTAGGCATTGAAGTTAACCGTTCTCCTTCTGGTTTTGCTTTGTCTCAATCTAAATATATCCTTGATCTCCTCTCAAACCTAAACATAAAAGCTTGTTTCCACACCAGTGGCTGCTCATTTCAATTTCCACTCCCCTTCTCCATCCTTTGATGATATTCCGCTCTACCGTAGTGTTATTGGGAGTTTGCAGTACCTAGCCTTCACCCGTCCCGATATCGCCTTCGCCGTCAACAAGTTGTGTCAATTTATGCATAATCCAACAGTTGCTCATTGGCAAGCAACAAAGCGTCTTCTTCGTTATCTACAGGGGACCCATCATCTTGCCCTTCATCTGTCAGCATCTTCTCCTATGATTTTGTCCGGTTTTTGCGACTCTGATTGGGCTACAGACACAGAAGACAGACGCTCTACTGGTGCTTATTGTGTATATCTTGGTCCGACTCTTATTTCTTGGTCCTCAAAGAAGCAAGCAACTGTTTCGCGATCCTCAACGGAAGCATAGTATCGCTCCATGGCAACTGCAACTTGTGAAATTCTCTGGCTGCAATCCCTTCTAGCTGAACTTGGGTTCTTTCTTCGGGACCCTCCCACAATTTGGTGTGACAACATTGGGGCGACCTATCTTGCCGCCAATCCAGTTTTTCATCAATGCACAAAGAACATCCCACTCGATTATCATTTCGTCAGAGAGAGACTGGCGCATAAGACTCTTCAAGTTGCATTCATCTCAACCCGGGACCAAATTGCCGATGTTCTCACAAAACCCCTTGCAGCTCCGAGGTTTACACTACTGCGCTCCAAACTTGCTCTTGCCTAAGTTTGGATCGAGGGGGGATAACAACATTAGACCCAAGGAGGATCTTGGCCCATCAAGAAAGGCCTATTTCCTTTACATATTTCTGTCACGTTGAGTAATACAGCTGTTGCCTTATCACTGTTCTAGAATGATCCTACAAGGGTATAGGATTGTGACACTTGTCCTCTACAGATTATAGGATACTAGGATTTTGAGTGTATATAAGGCATATGTAAATGAATGCTTAAATCAAGAAAAATGATACAATGAATATTCATCAAAATTCCTCTTTTATCATCATTTCATTCTACCTGTAGAAGGATGTATATTGTATTAATAAAGGTAATTTGGAGACAAGGGGGAGATAAATATAGATATATCATATATGTAGCATGCATGTCCCAAAGCTCTTTCTACCCAAAAAAAAAAAAAAAAAAAAGAGTATGTCTCACTCAAAGCTCTTCTCTACGAAGGCCACCATCGGATACGGAGTGGCTGATGTCATCAACCTCCCTCTGGTAATAGGCGGAATTTATGGTTTCTCCGGTCATCTTGTTGGCGTCATCGTATTCGTATCCCTCCTCCTTCTGCTTCTGCTTTATCTCCTCCCCCTTGCCAACTTTGCCGGCTGCCTGGCTTCCTATTTTTTCTGCCTTCCCGGGCGGCCTATCAATGTCGTTGTCGTCGTCGTCAATTGGAGGCGGGGCGTCGCCCTTTAAGCCAAGCCCCTCCTTGATGCGGTCCTTTACCCAGCCTGCCCACCACCTGCCATTTTCTTTCGTGTTTTCAACCGACTCCTCAACATGATCCTTGTACTGCTGCTTCACCTCATCCTTAGCCACCGTGTAGTTCCCCGCCACCGTAACCACCACCACCGCCATAACCACGGCCGCTAGCGCCACCGCCCTCCTTGCTACCATCTTTAGTTATGTACGTACGTACACGTTGTGTAGGCGGCCAAATGCGCTCTGTTACTGTTATCTAATTTATAGTTCACTAATTAATGGATGGGGGATCGCTGATCAGGGTATGTACGTCGTTGCATATATTGTATGAATGACTAAAGATGGCTCGTATACATAGTACGGTGATGACACGTGTGCAAGTGTAGTGACACGTACTTTGTAAGATTGGGAATTGTGAAATTCTAGAAAGGAGACATCATGTATTTTGTGGGCGACGTGTCGATCTCGATCGGCAGCCGAACGACACACCGTACAAACAAGACCCCTAGCAAATTAAAGGATAAGTAAGTTTTTTAGTAGTCCACTTTAGGTCCATAGAGTTAGTTAACTGTCCCTAGAGTTATTAAATATTAACCACTCAATTTTAAATAAATATTTTAAATTTTAATTAATTTATTTTTTTTAATTTATTTTTAGGTCGATAAATTTTTGTATGGTGATTGTATCAATTCAACAAAGTTCAACTATATGGGATCATTACAGGTATGTACAGTGTATCTTACACAAGCGGCGGCGAACAAAAAATGGCGAGTAGGAGGAGGAGCGGAGTCAGAAATTGAAGGGGAGCAAACTTTTATAATTGTGGAAAGAGGAAAACAGAGAGAGATAGAGATTATGAATTGGGGAAAACTGAATAAATCTTTATTATACAGTAAACTGAGTATTTATAGAGCTACAAACAAGAATGAGTAACAAACTGTAACAACTCCTAACGACTCAAATGTAGTGACATGTACAAGCTCTAACATCAGCTCGTGTGTAATGTTCATCAGCCCCCCTCAAGCTAGGGGTGGAACATGCCAAGCTTGGATAGTAAAAGACATTGCTGAGCTGAAGGAAGAGTCTTTGTTAACACATCTTCTAGTTGTTGAGTTGTAGGAATGTAGGAGAGTTGAAGAATTAAGACCTTCAAGCACCTTGTTACGAGTAAAGTGATAGTCAATTTCGATATGTTTTGTCCTCTCATGGAAGACAGGGTTATGAGCAATTTGAATAGAAGATCGAATTGTTGTTGCAGTGCAATGTTACTGGTTTCAAAGAATCAATAACCATCTCATGAAGCAATCGAACAAGCCAAGTGACCTCTGCAGAGGCCTGTTCCATTGCACGATACTCAGCTTCAACAAAACTATGAGAAACCACTTATTGTTTCTTAGATTTTCAGCTGTTTGGAGATGACACTACAAAAAACGCAGGAAATAGCCACGGATTTTAGCCACGTCATAAAGTCGTTGCCACATCCGTAGCTGATAGCCACGAAGATAGCTTCGACATGACAAGCCGTAGCTATATTAGCGTCGAATGAAAATATTCGTGGCAACGGTCGTGGCTAGTGATGAGGACATAATTTCGTATCCAGAATTTCGTGGATTTTAGCCACGAATAAAAATGTTGTGGGTGGTGTCATAGCTATTAGCCACGACTTTGGCCACTGTCATATTTTCCGTTGCTGTACTCATGGCTAAGAATACGAGGCAATTAGCAATATATGACCCGAGTTGGAGGTGAACAGCCACGGTTGGATTATCCGTGGCGGAATTCGACGCTAACATGGAGGCGCCCATTGCCCCTTTGGTGTAACCGAATTGAGGAAATTCATAAATTAAAGCAAATTAATTTGAATGAAAAAATCAGTTTTTAAGCCCAAAATCTCAACAAAAAAAAAGCAGGGCATAAAGATTGTCAAATCCAAAGGCGGTCAACCCGTTAGTGGTAGTCAAAGGCCATTAATGAATATGTAAGCCCAATTAATAGCTCTCGGCATATTAAGGAGCCCAATTAATCGTCACGGTCATATCTGTGGCTAATGTCGTGGCTATTTACAGTTAATCTCCTCAATTGACAAACTTTAATTTCTAATGGGCTTTAATTTGTTATGGGCCCAAATACGGTTATAATTTCCGTCAAAAGGCCCATTAATGGTATATGTATTTATATCTAAATAAATACTAGACCATAAAAAAAACTAATAATTGTTAAATAAAATGTGTTTTGAGGGAAAAAATCATATAAGTAACTAATAATCGTTGAATAAAACCTTATATTAACTAATAAATTCATATGAGAATATTATGAGAGTTTGTCTTGAGAAAAAAAAATCATATAAGTAGCTAATAATCGTGGAATAGAACTTTATATTATGCAATAAATTATTATTCGAATAATCTAAGTGAATGTTCTGAGGGAAAATCATATATGTACCTAATAATTGTGGAATAAAACCTTATATTATCTAATAAAATGTTATAAGAATACTATAAGTGTGTATTTTGATGGAAAATCATATAAGTAACTAATAATTGTTGAATAAATCCATATATTAACTAATAAGTTGTTATAAGAATACTCTATGTGTGTGTGTGTGTGTGTGTGTGTGTGTGTGTGTGTGTGTGTGTGTGTGTGTGTGTGTGTGTGTGTGTGTGTGTGTGTGTGTGTGTGTGTGTGTGTGTGTGTGTGTGTGTGTGTGTGTGTGTGTGTGTGTGTGTGTGTGTGTGTGTGTGTGTGTGTGTGTGTGTGTGTGTGTGTGTGTGTGTGTGTGTGTGTGTGTGTGTGTGTGTGTGTGTGTGTGTGTGTGTGTGTGTGTGTGTGTGTGTGTGTGTGTGTGTGTGTGTGTGTGTGTGTTGAGGGTAAATCATATAAGTAGCTATAAACTGTGGAATAAAACCTTATATTATCTAATAAAATGATATAACAATTCTATACGTGTGTGTTTTAAGGGAAAATCATATAAGTAGCTAATGATTGTGGAATAAAACCTCATATTATCTAATAAAATGTTATAAGAATACTATAAGTTGGTGTTTTGAGGGAAAGTAATATAAGTAGATAATGATTGTGGAATAAAACCTTATATTATCTAATAAATTGTTATAAGTAACTAATAAATGTTTAATAAAACCTTATATTAACTAATAAATTCTTATTAGAATATTATAAAAGTATGTTTTGAGGAAATTAAACTCATATAATTGATGAATAAATGTTTAATAAAACCTTATATTGACTAATAAATTCTTGTTAGAATAATATAAGAGTATGTTTTGAGGAAAACTCATAAAAGTAACTAACAAATGTTTAATAAAACCTTATTTTAACTACTCAATTCTTATTAGAATAATATAAGAGTATGTTTTGAGGAAAACTCATAGAAGTAACTAACAAATGTGAGTAACTTCTGTTCAAAAAACTCTCTTTCCGTACATGGCGATTTCCGGGTTCTGAGTGTTCCGCGTGAGCCGTCACCGGCTTCACCCTCTCGGTGGCTGCGCCGGCGGTCTCGTCGCGATGGTGAGAATGGGTCAGGGTTCGGGGAAGCGTGTGGTTCCTCCACCACCGAGGAGGTTTGTGGCTTTCGGTTCCTCGAGTAAGTCTAGTTCGGGGAACCCTAGTGTTGGTAAGCCGATTTCTGCTCTAGATCTGTTAGGTAAGGCTGTGGTGGTTGGGGAGGGGACCAATGGGGCTATGAATGTGGCGGATTTGGGGGTAGGTGAGAGCATTAATGTCGTCGTTCATGCGTTAAAACGGAGTTTCGGCCCTCAGAGGTTCTTTCCTGGTGTTGTTGCTGTCTCTCCGACAAAGAACAATCGCAACATTCAAAAATTTGTTAAGCTCTCGGTTCATACCGATGTTGAGAAAGGTAAGCTTAAAATTCGACCTGAGGATATTGCAAATTCGCAGAAGCAGTGGGAAGCCACTCTAATTGGTGTTGTTGCTGGGGGTTTGGTTCCGTTTGCTGTTGTTAAGGCGTTCGTTGAGGCTGAATGGAGGGTTGAAAGCCCTAAAGTATTACAGAAGAACAATGGTGTCCTTGTGTTCCGCTTCAGCTCGATGGCGGACTTGAACTGGGTGCTCAGTAATGGACCTTGGCATATCCATGGGTCTAAACCGATTATTTTGAAAACATGGAGCCCTGGTATGCCCATCTCGTGGAGTACTTTCGATCGTATCCCCTCTTGGGTTTGTTTTCCGGATCTTGAGTCGACTCTGTTCAATAGTATTACTCTCAGTCGGCTTGGCTGCTGTATTGGAACTCCGATCTGTATTGATGAAAGGACTGCGTTGGGAGAGCGTATCTCATATGCCCGTATGTTAGTCGAAGTCTCTGTTGAGGAATCTGGCTTAGATCACATTGAGATTGAAAATGTGGATGGTTCCAAGTATGCTCAGAAAGTGGTGTTTGAATGGTTGTCTGCCAAGTGCTCTCTCTGTAAGTGTTTTGGCCACTCGGATACTATGTGCTGCAAGCTGAAATTTGCTCAGAAAAAGCTGCTCGTCTTGAATGGAGACCTAAATTGATTCATAGCAGTGCTGAACACCTCGTACAGGTTCATGAGGCTGATATTGTTGTTCGTTCGTGCCCTTTTTATAGGAGTGTTGTAGCTCAAGGGACTAGAGAGGCTAGTGGCGATGTGGTCGTTACTGATTCTTTGAATGTTTCTGTTGGCCCCGCTACTGTGCTAGAGTCTGAGCTGTTGGTTGTGCCTTGAACTCCTTCTATCGCTATTGATGCTGGTGATGGCATTTCGGACGGCTTGGTTGACAAGTGCTTGGTTATTCCTATCAGCCCCTCCAATGGAAACCCTGGTGACACAGACGTGGGTTCTGATGCAGGTTGGAGTAATGTAACTAGAAAAAAATCAGGAAGATCCCCGAGGGTTGGATGTGGTCAGAAAGGTGAAGCTTTAACTATCTCCAAATCTGCTTTCGACATTCTGAATTTAGAGGAGGATACTGAGCCTGTGGGTCTTCTCAACAGCTCAACTATCTCTATTCGTGAGGGTAGTGCTTACATACCAGTTGTTGATGGATAAAATCAAAATTGCTTCTTGGAATATCACGGGTATTAAAGATCCCGTGAAAAATAGTATTATTAATAAATATTGTTTTGATCATGATATTAACATGGTTTGGGCTGTTGGAAACGAAATTACTAGAGAAGAATTTTGAGGAGGTTAAATGCAGGCTTATGAAAGGTTGGGAAATTGCTGTTAATGGCAGCAAGGAAGTGAAGGGGAGGATTTGGGTAACGTGGAACCCGAGTGTGTTCAATGTGGATATTACAAGCATCCAAGATCAATATATTCATTGCGTGGTGGATTCAACTGATAAGTCCTTCAAGTTTGCTGCTACTTTCATCTATGCTCATAATGTCAAAGCTGATCGCTGTAGTTTGTGGACTGATTTGAAAAGAATTGCTGATCAGACGGTTATACCTTGGTGTGTGCTTGGCGACTTGAATTGTATTCTGAATATTGAGAAGAAATGGCCGCAATCTAAGGGTCAGGGCGATGAATTCGTTGAGCTGCAGACTGTGATGAATGAGTGCAGTATTTTTGATCTCCCATATACAGGTGCTGAACTCACATGGAGCAATAAACGACAGGGTGGGGCCAGAATTGAGCGCAAGTTAGACAGGGTGCTTGTAAATGGTGAGTGGATGGACTCGTTTGAGAATACTAAGGCGATGTTCGACACCCCTCTGTTCTCTGACCATTCGCCTGCTGCTGTCTTACTAAGGAACAACCTTTGTTCACGGCGTTATCCGTTTAAATACAAGAACTTCTGGGGGAAAGAGAAGGAGTTTGAAGCTATTGTTAGGGCAACTTGGAGTGAGGAGGTAATTGGTTCCAAACAATTCAAGCTTGCCAAGAAACTAAAGAGCGTTAAGGAAGCGCTCAAACCTTGGGATAAGGCTATGTTCCCGGAGCTTCAGACAACAATCCAACTGAATATGGGTACCCTGCGTGATCTGCAGCTTGCTATTCGTTCAGATAAGCAGAATGTTAGTTTGGTTATTGAGATTTCTGAAGTGGAAAAGACCCTTCGCCAGAATGTGGGTCGGTTGATGAGTCTTACTGCTCAAACAACAAAACTTCATTGGCTCACCATGGGTGAGGAGACATCGTCAATGTTCTACAGAAGCGTGAAGGAGCGCCAATCCCGTAATGCAATTTTATATATGAGGGACTCGATTGGGAAACAATTGGAGAAGGAGGATCATATACACACATTCTGGATTTCTTCACAGAGCTGCTGGCCACTCACTCTCCTAGCACCGGGCAGGGAAATATGCCGTCTGGGGCTGTGGTGGACTGTGATCTGTATGATGAGCTGAACCGCATCCCCTGTTATGATGAAATCAGGAAGAAATTATGGTCGATTGGTGCAAACAAATCGCCAGGCCCGGACGGATTTGGTAGTCAATTTTTCAAGGATGCTTGGAGGATTGTGGGAGTGGATACATGTGAAGCCATTCGTGAATTTTTCCGTTATGGTAAAATCCTAAAGCAATTTAATTCCACGTTCATTTCCCTTCTACCAAAAGTTCCTAACCCAACACTTGTTAAGGACTTGAGGCCTATCTCTTGTTGCAATACGATCCTCAAAGTGGTTACTAAAATTATTGCCGAGAGAATACAGAAGCTGTTGGGTGGCCTGATCTCGGACTGTCAAGGGGCCTTTGTGCCTGGTCGGTCTATTGCACAAAATTCTGCTGTTGCTACGGAGTTAGTCTATGGTTATGGTACGAAAAGGGGGTCTCCAAGATGCACTATCAAAGTTGATCTACAGAAAGCATACGACTATTTGAGCTGGGATTTCATCAAGCTCACGCTGCAGTACTTCAGATTCCCTGGGCGACTCATTGATTTAATTATGGAATGTGTTTCAACCTTTACTTTCTCGGTGCTCATAAATGGTGCTCATGAGGGCTTCTTCCAGGGGCGTAGAGGTTTGAGGCAGGGGGATCCGCTCTCTCCATACATCTTCGTTTTTTGTATGGAGATTCTGAGCAGAAAGTTGCAAGCGGCTACTGCTAAGCCTGGATTCAAGTATCATCCCAAGTGTAAAAGGTTGCAACTCACTCACCTTGCTTTTACGGACGACCTTTTGCTCTTCTGTCATGGTGATCTGCAATCGGTTAGCATCATTCAAGATTGCCTTGAGGATTTCTTTGTTGTGTCGGGGCTCAGAGCTAATGTTGACAAGAGCTCTATCTACTGTGCTGGTTGTACTGAGACTCTTACCGACAGCATAGTTGTACAGCTGGGTTATACACGGGGTACTCTGCCTGTGAAGTACTTGGGCACTCCTTTGAGCTCGAGGATAATCAAGGTACTCGAGTATGGTGAGCTATATGGGAAAATCAGTAAGGTGATCAATTCTTGGGCTTCTAGGAAGCTTTCCTATACGTGGAGGCTACAACTACTGAAATCAGTGTGCATGGGCATTAACACGTTCTGGTGCCAGTCACTTCTTCTCCCTAAGGGGGTGATTGACAACATTGATGGTATGATGAAGCGGTTCCTCTAGAATGGCAATTTAGAGGGTAGGAGGTTCCTTGTGGCATGGGATGAGGTGACTAAACCCTTGCTTGAGGGTGGTTTGGGGTTACGTAACCTTCACACTTGGAACAAATGTCTGTTCGCTAAGCTATGCGGTGATCTGGCTCCCAATAAGCCGGGGATATGGCTTAGGAGGTGTACAACTAACCATCTTGGTGAGAATTAGATATGGGAGATTGAACCAAAAAAGGATGATACTTGGCTGTGGAAAGGTATATTAAAGACTAAAGTGGAACTCCGGGCTGTTGCAACGTTCACCAATGGTGATATTCATCCAAAACTTGACGACCTATTGAATGATTCTGGGGGTCTGTCGTGTGCTAAACTCTATAACAAGCTGAGACAGAGCGGACAGGAAGTGGATTGGGGTGGGCTGATTTAGAATAAATCGATTTGTAGGAAATGGAGTTTTGTGGCTTGGCTCATCTTGAAGAAGCGATTACAAACTGGACACATAGCTAAGCATTGGATGGGTAGTGAGGCTGCTGTGTGTGCCATATGTAAAGGAGCGGAGGAGACTTCCGATCCTCTCTGGTTTGAATGTTCAGCCATCCAATCTGTGCAGCGCATTGTGTTTGATTGGGCTTGGATTTCATCTCGGTTTTTTACTATTGCTGAATGGATTGACTGTTTTGATGTTGTCCCTGTTAAGAGGCGCAAGAAGAAGGTGTTTCACTTGAAGTTTTTGTGCTTTCAAGCACTTATTTATTTTACTTGGCTTGCGCGTAACAAGCTTGTATTTTGCCAAGAACCTTTTGATGTCGTTAGTTGTGCTAGTCATATTATAGCGAGTTGTCGATCCCGACTGTCCATCAAGCATTGTCGTTTTGATGGGGGTTCTGAATCGACTAGGCTCTAGGGGGTCTTACGTAAGACCCCCTGCTTGGTCTTACATCTTTTGTATATTCTGGTTTCACCACCAAAGCTATATATTTACCTATTCAGAACTAACAATCG
Organism: Persicaria tinctoria; assembly: GCA_037127255.1. Taxonomy (NCBI): domain Eukaryota; kingdom Viridiplantae; phylum Streptophyta; class Magnoliopsida; order Caryophyllales; family Polygonaceae; genus Persicaria; species Persicaria tinctoria. The sequence goes on from JBANSL010000012.1 coordinate 45,554,845, forward strand.
TTTAATAAAACCTTATTGTAACTACTAAATTCTTATTAGAATACTATAAGAGTATGTTTTGAGGAAAACTCATATAAGTAACTAACAAATGTTTAATAAAACTTTATTTTAAATATTGAATTCTTATTAGAATACTATAAGAATATGTTTTGAGGAAAATTCATATAAGTAATGAATAAATGTTTAATATAACATTATCTTAACTAATAAATTCTTATTAGAATACTATAAGAGTATGTTTTTTGGAAAACTCATAGAAATAACTTATAAATGTTTAATAAAACCTTATATTGACTAAAAAATTCTTATTAGAATACTATAAGAGTATGTTTTAAGGAAAACTCCTAGAAGTAACAAACAAATGTTTAATAAAACCTTATTTTAACTACTAAATTCTTATTAGAATACTATAAGAGTATGTTTTGAGGAAAACTCATAGAAGTAACTAACGAATGTTTAATAAAACCTTATTTTAACTACTAAATTCTTATTAGAATACTATAAGAGTATGTTTTGAGGAAAACTCATATAAGTAATGAATAAATGTTTAATATAACGTTATATTAACTAATAAATTCTTATTAGAATACTATAAGAGTATGTTTTCAGGAAAACTCATAGAAGTAACTAACAAATGTTTAATAAAACCTTATATTGACTAAAAAATTCTAATTAGAATATTATAAGAGTATGTTTTGAGGAAAACTCATAGAAGTAACTAACAAATGTTTAATAAAACCTTATTTTAACTACTAAATTCTTATTAGAATACTATACTATAAGAGTATGTTTTGAGGAAAACTCATACAAGTAACGAATAAATGTTTAATAAAACCTTATATTGACTACCAAATTCTCATTAGAATACTATAAGAGTATGATTTGAGAATAACTCATATAAGTAAAGAATAAATATTTAATAAAACCTTATATTGACTACTAATTAAATTCTTTTTAGAATACTATAAGAGTATATTTTGAGAAAAACTCATATAAGTAACAAATAAATGTTTAATAAATCCTTATAGCAACTACTAAATTCTTATTAGAATACTGTAAGATTATATTTTGAGGAAACCTGATATAAGTAAATAATAATTGTTGAATAAAATATAATATTAACCTTGTATAAAACTTGTATTAACCTTATTATTATTGTTATTATTATTTTATTATTTAATATATATTTTTTAATTTTTGTTTTTAATAATAAATTTAACTATTATATTATACTATTATTATTTTTACCATTATTTTGTTGTTCAAAATATATTATATTTTTATTTGTATTGATGGTTTTATTTTCTAGTCGTTGATTTTGAATGAAAATAAAAAAAGCAATTCATGCCTTAGTGTCCAATTTTTTTTTTTACCAACCAAAATAGGTTTTGAGTAGTAATTTTCCCGCACCCTGAAATTTGGAGCATTTTGAAGCAATCCTAATTCATTTGGCACCGCCTCATTCATACATGCTCTTCCTCCTATCTGGCCGCTCCATCTTCATTCCATAACTCTCTCTTCCAAAAATTTCAGATCCTCATCCTCCCTATCTCACATCCACTCTTGTCCTCTTCCATCGGAGATCGACGCCGCCAGACCACCACTGGAGGGAGCGCCGCCTTCTACCGCCTCTTCCTAATTCGTGCACGCATCACCGCCGTCGGGCCAAACCACCATCGTCGACCTTCTTCTTCATCCCGCTGGCCCTCTTACCCTCGCACCACCTCTTGCCGGCGATAGCCCTCTACCAAAATCACCCTAACGGTCCTCCCACCGCCTTCTTCTTTATCCTGCTGGCCCTCTTTCCCTCTCCTTTGAAGATCTCTAGATCGAAATTGCCAGTTCGAGATTAAGTTTCTTCCGGCTTGGATCTGTTGGTGGAGGCTACTGGTACTCCCTTCCCTCCTTTCTCTCTTCTGATTGTTCTATTTTTCTTTTATGGCGACGGCTACTGTTACTCCCTCTCCCTCATTTCTCAACTTAATGTTCTTTCGACTTCGACTTGCTGCAAAAGTCGGTTGTCTCCGCTTCGCCCGCCGGAGCGGATGGGGAATTCGGGAAGGAGTACGACGTCGTTTCCGAGGGAGAGAATGGAGAGGAAGTAGGAGGCGAGGGGAGAAAGAGTGGAGGTGAGAGGTAGTGGGTTGATTGGGAGGACCAAATTTTGGAGGATATTATGCCCCTTGTTGGCTTTGCTAGAATGGTTCTTCATTCGGGAAGGTAAGCTTGAATTCGTAATCATTAATCGCTCTAATTTTCTAATGCTTTGAGATTGTGAGTCGAAAATTGTGAATGAATCTGTGATGTCAGTGAATTGAATAGGGATTGTGGAATTTATGAATAGATATCAGAGTTCTATATCAAATAAAGTTAACATGACATTATCGGCAATTGTTGTGTTTTAAGCAAAGCGCTCTCTATATCAAATAATTGTGTTTTTTATGTTTGTGAACAAAGACTTAATTTGTTCTCTTTAGTTTATGTTATATATACGTTGTCAATTTGGTGATTTATAAGTTCAGTATCTAAAGATGCTCATTAGAGTTTATCAAAATTCTTATTTTACACTGCTTAAGATTTGTATTAAAACCCATTCTAGTGTTTTAAAACTTGATTTTTTTTTTCTGTTTATATGTGGTATGTAGGAAGGCCTATTGGGTACAAATGACTAAGTGACCCGTAGAATTTTCAAGAGATCAGCAGTTCGTGTGATACTTTGTCCACGTCCTGGCATCCAGCTTGATTGGGAGAACGGTGAGATGCCTGCAGTTTATGTGGAATACATGTCCACATAAAGGAATGTTAGTACATATATTGTTGTTATCCATTCTGAATTGAATACATGCTTATCGGTTGGAAATTTGGCATACATATCCATTCTGAATGTTAGTACATATATTGTTGTTAGTACATATATTGGTTGTTTTGTGGATGGTTGAACTTCTGGTTGTGTTTTGGATGGTTGTGGATGTGTTTTGTATGTGTTTCGGATGAACAAATTATGGTAGTGGTATGTGTTTTGTATGTGTTTGTGCCCGACTATAATAAATAATTAGATTATATTTATTACTGAGCTCACAATACAATTAATAATACGGATACAAGAATGTAGCCACGACCAATATGCCACATGGCCACGTCCATAGCCACGTTCATAGCCACATACCTTACACTACATGGCCGCATACCTAGCCACGGGCATAGCCACGGACATTACGCCACATGGCTACATACCTGGCCATGACATTAGCCCGACACTAGCAACGACCTACCAAGAGATGTCCCCTGGGTGGCCACGATGTTAGCCATGGACTATCCGTTGCTGAATTCGTGGATGTAGCCATGAATTGACCCTTTCCGAACTGGCACCGAACATAGCCACGACAATGTCAGATCGTGGCTATTAGCCATGGATATTGGGTTGGTGGCTGTTAGCGACGAGGCATATAGCCTCGAATGGCTATGAGCCTCAAGTTCATGGCTATGCTCGTGGCTAAACCATTTAGCCACTGTCATTCGTGGCCAATTCGTAGCTATTTTACCGTGGCTATTTCCTGTGTTTTTGGTAGTGTGACCCAAGAAGAAGAATGTATCTTGTAACTGACCGACGAGTGGAAAGGCAAGATGCCCAGTCTGAGTCAAAGTAGGCACTGAGGACAAGAGTGTCACAACCATTTAGAAAAATGCCACAACCCACAATGCCTTGAACATATGTCAATGTGTGAAACAATGCATGAAGGTGATTAGAACAAGGAGTGTGCATGAATTGACTCAAAGTTTGGACAAAAAAACACAAGTCAAGTCTAGTATGGGTTAAGAAGTTGAGCTTGCCAATTAAACGTCTGTACACAAAAGGATCACTAAGAGGTGTTCCCAAATCCGGGAGGAGCTTGCAATGTAAAGGAAGAGGTGTGCAAACAGTAGAGAGGTCATGCAAATGAACCTCAGCAAGCAGCTCTTGAGTAAACTTTCTTTGATTAAGAGCAATACCATTAGGCATATAAGAGGCTTCCAATCCCAGAAAATAGCTCAACATACCAAGATCTTTGATGTTAAATTCCTTATCAAGGAATGCTTTCAAATTCTGAATATACTTAATGTCAGAGCCTGTGTTGAGAAGATCATCGACATAAACAACAATAGGAGTGATCAAACTGTCATGGGTATAGATGAATAGAGAACAGTCATTCTTCGACTGAGCAAAGCCAAGGGATTCCAATGAAGATGAAAGCCTTTGAATCCATTACCGAGATGCCTGTTTAAGGCCAGAGAGAGACTTCCTCAGTTTACAAACAAGGTTGTCTTGATTAGGAATGCCTTCAAGCATCTTTATATAGACATCCTCATACAAATTGTCAGGTAAAAATGCATTATTCACATCCAATTGGTGATCAATAGGCCATTGTCTGCAAGCTGCAACTGATATGAGACTATGCACAATTTGCATTTTGACAACCGGGGAAAATGTTTCATGAAAATCAATCCCATACTTTTGGTTAAAGCCTTTATCTACCAATCTAGACTTATACCTCTCGAGAGAACCATTAGCTTTAAGCTTGACATTAAACACCCATTTCCAACCTATGGGTTTCTTACCTTTGGGCAAGGACACAAGGTCCCAAGTACCATTAGTATGTAGTGCATCCACCTCTTTTTCATAGCCAATACCAAATTTGGATCTTTAGAGGCTTCATAGCCAATACGCTTTTGAAACACAACAGACACATGTTCGCTTACCTTAATTTTCTGCTTCCCCTTCAACCTTTGATTCCTCTTTATTGTGCAAAGTTCCTTGAGAACTTTAGCATAACGAGGAATACTTTTAATCAAATTGAGTAAGGGGATGTTTACCTCGCACTTACTGAACGTCTCAAAGATCTCTTTGTCATTGTCTGGTCTCCTTGTGTCTCTTTGTCATTGTTTGATGATTCATCAGGGGCAAAGCCGTGGGGCAGCTCGGCAATTCCTGCAGTGCCAGAATCGCCTTGGCCGCGGGGCGGCTCAGCGAAGACGGCCTCTTCTTCCTCCGCGTCTGTACCTAGTTCAAAATTTTCAAATTTTTCATCATTATGGGAAGTGGTAATCAATTCCTTACCACTTCTTGGTGTCACAGCGCTAACGTTCTCCTTGGGGTTCACCACCGTTTGAGATGGTAGCTTTCTGAGTCCTTAGCCTGCATTTCGCTCATCGATTGAGCCGATTGGCTAATTTGCATCTCCAAATTCTTGGTGTGATCAGCTTGACTCAGGACTATTGATAGAGCATATTTAGTATTGCATAATAGATTGCATTTAACATATTTTAGTTGTGAATATTGGATATATTTAGTTGGATTTACATAATCATTTGTTGACTTAGAAGAGGCGGAATCTACATGATTTTATGGTTTATTTCAGGTATAGTAGATTGAAGATGAAATGAATTGGAAAAGAGCGAAAACAAGATAAGGAAGATGCATAGGAGCTAATGAAGTCTCGAAAGAAGAAGCTCGGAATAATCGCCGGCCACCTCGCAATTTGGCTGGCCGCCCCGCAACTCGAAGGGAAAACGGAGGACTTCGCTGATCGCCGGCCGCCGAGCGCCGGCCGCTCGGCGGCCTGGTCTGGCCGCCCCGCGGCCCTCGCAGAAACACGCCATTCAGAATGGATTTTTATTAGGGTTTTTTGTCTGTTCATTGGCCGACTCTTAGAGGCCTTTATAAGGCTTTTCTAGTTTATTTTGTCCACTAACCTTATGCACTTTATTCCATTGTTGAGACTTGAGAGCGCCGTTGAGCATGAGCAACTAAACTCTCAAGGTTTCACCTACAGTTTGGATATTTGATTGTTGAATTGTGAGTTTCTTAATCTAGTTCTTATTCCTATTCCAATATTTTGACTTCTTTGTGCTTAATTGCTTGAATGTGTTTTATTCTCTTTTGCCTGATCAACTAGTTAGAGTATATTCATTCAATTGCTAGGGTTTTGCAGATTGCTCGTAGCGAACCTTAACCCAAGTGGCAATCATATCCCTTTAGGACTCGTAGGACTCATTGGTTGTGTAGGAAATTGAATACATGTTGAATATCGACTCGTAGCTTGATATTATATGTACCTTGGTTAATTCATACTCTTAATGCTATCTCTAGGTTAAACCTTAACCATGTTAGGGTTATTTAGAGATAAGGGTTGCTAGGACTCGTAGGACTAGTAATCTACCTAAGATCTGGACAAGGACATTGATAGGAAAAGACAAGAACTAGAGGCTGAAACAAGGACCGAATTCATCAATCGAAGTGATAAATTGTAGGTGAACTTATTTCTCTCCATTGGATTCTACAACACAATTTACTTTGTTTGCTTGCTTCCGCTTTGATAAAAGGCGGACCTTTTTCACACCAAAACCCCCAAATTCTCCCTTAGCGATTAGATTTGCACTTGAATTGAATAGATTTCCCTGTGGATCGACCTCTAGCTTACGCACTATACTAGTTGTGAGTTTGAGTATTCTTTGGCAAAAATAACGACATGTTTTCCTCTTGTAAAATTTGGCGCCGTTGCCGGGGAATTCTTATCAATTTCTTGTGTTTTTTTTATCGCTAACTTTTGTATGTATTTACATCTAACCCCATCGTGAACCTATATTACGGTTCACGACACCTTATTGCTAATATTTCTAGATGTTGAAGTTATGGGAGTTTCAGGGAGAGTGTTTTCACAATTACATCACAAGGGTGCAAAATTTATTTGGCATTCGTTATTCACGGGGTTTCTGAGATAGTTTGCGAGATGCAGTGCTTTGCGTTTTTGAGGGCATGGCTCCTGAGACCCGAGAACTTAGCAGGTCCATGAACAATGGAAGCTTTGCTGGTTTAGGAGTGTCAGGATTATGGGATCTTCTCTTCTACATGGGTGACCAATCAGCGGAGGAAGAATCCTACACTTCGACGTTTCAACCAATGGAGTATTCCGACCCGTCCATGGAGGATTCAACTATTGTGTTGATGGAGCAAATAGAGCAATTGCGCGAGATAGTGAATCAAAATGGGGAAGCAATTATCCGACTCTCTCAAACATTGAAGGAGTTGGTAGCTCAGCAATGTTCTATTCCTCAAATTGACGAAAGCCAAGATGCAAGCAATGATGAATTCTCCGATAATGAAGAAGAGCATCTAGTAGTTAGCGACACGAAATCTCAGGAGACGTCCTTAGAGATTGAGTATGGTCCGATGCTCCCTCAATTCGTAGAGATCATCCCCAACTCGCCTATCAAGGAGCCAAGTCTGGAACTAATTTATGTGGTTCCCGAACAACAAACTGGTACTTTCTGCAAATTGGGAGATTTTGGTGAATATGTCGATCCATGGAGCCACTACTTCAACAAACCACTAGCAGAACTGCTTTGGTGGTCCTATATACCCTCAAGGGAGAATCAAGCTCGAATGAAGGGTAACTTGGTAATGGTTCTCATTGCTGAATTTTTAATTACCAATTGTTTCATTTTCAATGTGCATTCGAATATCGGTTGGGCATGAGAGTTTGATTTGCTTTTGAGGGCGTTGTTGATGTCCGCTTGAGTCTTGAATGAGTGGATGAATATAACGTCGATCCAACGACGTTAACTAAAGGTGCTGCTTGGGAGGCAACCCAAGGTAAGTACTTTAGATTCTATTTTATTTGTGCATTTTACTACTTTTTAGTTTAGTTTTGGTTGTGTTCGGGGATCTAACGTTGTAGGGAGTAAAAGAGAAAAGGATAGGGAATCAATTCCAAGGGAAAAAGACGGAAGAGAAATCGGTTGCTCCGTCGCCAGCCATGCCGCCCTGTGGCTAGGTCACAGCGAAATCTCTTCGCGAGAATCGCCAGCCGCCCCACGGCCCCAGCCGGATAGGAAATTTTTTAGGTACACCCTTTTTACCCTAACCACTCCTTTTTCTTTACCCTCTTTCTCGTAGCCGCCCCCACGCCACAACCCTCTCCTTCTTCACCTTCTTCAACCTCCAATTTCTCCATTAACACTCCTACTCCAAGCTTTCTTCTTTCACATAAATCTCCACATATATCCTCTCCTCTCACATTATTTCTTCACAAAATCCACCATAGCCCCTATCTCTCCTAGATCTACACACAAATTGCCCATCCCAAGGATTTTCAAGGCGATTTCTTTCGGATCCACAACGGAGTAAGAGAGTTTAGGACGTCGGAGAGCAGATCCGACGTCGGAGTTCACAGATCCGGCAAATCTTCGGTCGCCCCGTCTCCTGTCCAGCCGCCCCGCGGCCAAGCTCGTTGCCGGCCGCCCCGTCGCCCTTCTTGGCTGCCCCGCGGCCTCTGCAGTGACTCGCTATTTGTGATTTTTCTTCACTTTCATTCTTGTTGGGTGATTTCCTTAGCTCGAATTAGCAATGTCTAGACCGCATGGAATGAATAGAAGTTAAAAGGAGAAGTGGAATGGTCTCAACACTCGAAATTTCTTTGTAACAAAATTTTTTCATGAGCCTACACTTCGGTTATTATAGATGGATGTATGTACTAGACAATTGTTAGAGCATGGGGGCTTAGGACAATTTTTAGGAAGACTGCCCCTACATATTCAAGCTTATGTAAAGAATTTTTAGCAACTTTGAGTGTGGGGCATAGATCTATTGATTTTCGATTTCTTGGGAGAGATTTCACGATATCGAAAGAGAGATTGGGGTAGATTTTTGGTGTTATTGCTGCACCTACGACTGGTTGGCTTGATGTGTGTAAGGGAGAGGGTCCTTTGGCTTTTTGGATGGCGTCTACTAGGGTGCCTTTTGAGGCCAAGAAGGGCCAGTACAATTCGAGCATTCTCCATCCTGCATTACGGCTGATTCAAAAGGTTTTGGCGAACACATTCTTTGCACAAGCCGAGGTCAACAATATCTCGCTTAAGGATATGTCATTTTTGTGGTGTCTGACGCCAGATAGCCCAGTGATTCCGGGTTGGGTGGATATGTTTCTGATTAACTGCAAGGACACCCTAGACAAGTGCAATAAGGCGACAATTAGCTTTGGGGGTCTTATCACCCTCATAGCTCGAGCGTGCATCGATGTGAGCGTTGTCCCTAATGTTCTGCATGGCTCATTTCTATATGATGAAGCACAACTGAGGAAAGATGGCCACTTAGAGGGAAAATTGCCGATGTGGGTCTAGAGGACAGGCCATCTGGGGAAGATTTAGTTGAGATTGCCCCGACATCTCCCTTTTGGCCCTACAACAACTGATTTTAACATGGGCGTTGAGATGGATGAGGATTCTGAGGATGATGATGGAGGTGCTCCTGATGCTGAGCAGGAGAATGATGATGATACTCATGGTGTTCAGACGGATATCGGAGGTAGTGGTGCTGGACCTTCTGGCACAGCTGGTGCTGGCCCGAACTACTACGCGCTGGAGCAGAGGATGGCCGATATGTGTCTCCGTCAGGACACCATGTGGGAGCATCAGCAGATGATGTCGCGTCATCAGGACGCCATGTGGGAGCACTAGCAATAGATGTCCCAGTGCCAGGACGTGATGTGGGAGCAGCAGCAACTGTATGTGGATGTCGGTGACATTCGTCGGGATGTACGTGGCTTGACTTCTCACCTAGAGGATGTCTTTGAGAGCCATGCATCGATCGGACGGATGAAGGAGCAGATGTGGCAGAGGCAGGAGGACTTCTATCGATATGCATATCCCTAGTGTCCACTTTACCCGCCGCCGCCACCACCTCATCAGTGAGCATGTCAGTCGTTTCTTTTCTTTTCCCTTTTCTTTTTATTTTGATGTTTTTGTTCTCTTTTCTGCATTGAGGACAATGTCAGAACTAAGTGTGGGGGAGAAGACTTGCATGTCACGTTTGTATTTTGGCTTGCACTGCATTTTGGCTTTTAGTTTGCATGTTTATTTTTATGGGGTGTATGCATGTTTAGTTTCTACCATTATTATTCCTATTATATAAAAAAAAATGAAAAATGAAAAATGAAAAAAAGAAGAAGTTTTAGTTCTTGCATTATTAGGAATAGGTCTTATTTCCCCAAATGGATGTCGTTTGGCCTCTATTTTATCTATTGAGATTTATGCCCCATGATGTGCTTCAATTGTTGAAGCCTTCGATATATGTTTTCTATACTATTTGGTGAGCATGATTGATTAATGATTGAGCACATACAATCTTGGAATTTTGGGTGATTTTGAAGTTCTAGACATGACCTGGTGAGCTTAATTTGGCCTATTCAGGACTACACTTTATTGAGTCCTCTTGCTTGTTGTGTGTACTCTCTTCAATTGGTTCCTCTTTGGCTCGCATTTAGATATCTTTTTCAAGGCTGCATACTATGATTTCTGCACATGACTTAAACATGATTGAGGCACCTTTATTAGCCCTATTTGACTCTATTCTCACCTTACATATTATCCTCTCCTTGAAGCCAGTTTGAGCCTAATTGCCTATTCTTTTATAGCTCTAAAAAATGTTTCCATATCCAATGATAGCCTGACCCCATCCGGAAATTTAGGAATAGTTGGTGAATATCTATATTGTGGATGATGGTTTTAGTGGTGCATTGTATGATTGAGGTGTATTTATGAGATGTTTATTTCTTGCTAGCATATTCATTACTTGGGACCTAAGAGGGATAAAATTCACTTAGGGGCAAAAGTCAAGGAAAATCAATTGAAATAGCATGAATGAGAAAAAAAAAGAAAAAAAAAAGAATAAAGGAATGAGTTGAGTATGGTTTGTAAAGTTTTATGCTTGAGATTGGTGTTGTTTGGCATTATAGAGATATGGTATGAGGAGTTTATGAGTGGTTTTATTATTTGGTAGTTTCCTTAGTTCCCAGATTATAAGCACCACATGATCTAAATTGTTCCATACCTTATATATCTTACCTTGGCCCCATAACAACCCAATTGAAAGACCTCATGATTTTTTGTTGGTGCAAGACTATTGTAGCTAAGTCTTTGAAGATTGAGTTTTGAGCATAAACATTTAACCTTAAACACTTGAGCGAGAGTGAAACACATATTTCATGTGAGGTCTAGAATGGATATGGTTGCCTAATTTCATTGATTATTGCAATTATGTGCTATAATGTTGTTAATCTATTGTGTTTGCTAGTTTTTCATGCACTTAAAGAATATTGAGGTGTGGATACATGAATTGCTATTTTGTGGGGCTGCAGAGTTGAGTTTTCTATTGCTTGAGGACAAGCAAAGGTTCAAGTGTGGGAGAATTTGATAGAGCATATTTAGTATTGCATAATAGATTGCATTTAACATAGTTTAGTTGTGAATATTGCATATATTTAGTTGAATTTACATAATCATTTGTTGAGTTAGAAGAGGCGGAATCTACATGATTTTATGGTTTATTTCAGGTATAGTAGATTGAAGATGAAATGAATTGGAAAAGAGCGAAAACAGGATAAGGAAGATGCATAAGAGCTGGTGAAGTCTCGGAAGAAGAAGCTCGGAATAATCGCCGGCCGCCCCGCAGTTTGGCTGGCCGCCCCGCGGCTCGAAGGGAAAACGGAGGACTTCGCTGATCGCCAGCCGCCCCGCGGCCTGGCCTGGCCGCCCCGCGGCCCTCGCAGAAACACGCCGTTCAGAGCGCCATTGAGCATCAGCAACTAAACTCTCAAGGTTTCGCCTACAGTTTGGATCTTTGATTGTTGAATTGTGAGTTTCTTAATCTAGTTCTTATTCCTATTCCAATGTTTTGACTTCTTTGTGCTTAATTGCTTGAATGTGTGTAATTCTCTCTGGCTTGATCAACTAGTTAGAGTAGATTCATTCAATTGCTAGGGTTTTGCAGATTTCTCGTAGCGAACCTTAACCCAAGTGACAATCATATCCCTTTAGGACTCGTATGACTAATTGGATGTGTAGGAAGTTGAATACATGTTGAATATCGACTCGTAGCTTGATATTATGTGTACCTTGGTTAATTCATACTGTTAATGCTATCTCTAGGTTGAACCTTAAACGTGTTATGGTTATTTAGAGATAAGGGTTGCTAGGACTCGTAGGACTAGTAATCTACCTAAGATCTGGACAAGGAAATTGATAGCAAAAGACAAGAACTAGAGGCTGAAACAATGATCGAATTCATCAATCGAAGTGATAAATTGTAGGTGAACCTATTTCTCTCCTTTGGATTCTATAACACAATTTACTTTGTTTGCTTTCTTCCGCCACTACTAGAATTATCCAATTAGACATCACGTCTTTTAAGTTTGTTAAGAAAATACATAATGTTAAATTAGTTTGTTACATCAATTATTAAATTTGTGACGTTGAAAATTATTTAGACATTTGTCAAAATTTTCAATAGATGTGAAATAGTTCGTTCATAAAACAAAATTTAAACGCGCGCGGGTTTAAATTTTCTAAGTTAAAGAAGCGGGCTTAAAAAAAAGGGAGCGACTTTCAAAATTTGGGAATTTACGATAACACTTGAAAAATTGGACTCCACATTTTCAATCTCTTATTGACCTCCGACACTGTCACGCTACCCAGGCACCCCATGGCTTCCCCGTCTCTCTCTTCTTGAGCTCTGTCCTGAGATCTGACCCAACCCTCCCATGGCTTCCCCTCTCAATCTCAGTCCGATGCCTCCCTCCGTCCTTGTACTCTACTTCTCTACCAGATCCCTTGAATCTACCCATCTCAATCTCAATCTGATGCCTCTCTCTTAGATCCCTCTAATCTCGAATCTCTGCCTCCCATGGCTTCCCCCTCTTAGTCTCTCCCTCTCATCCTCCACCTGACGTCGGCCGTTAAACCCTGCAACGACGACTACCCAATCTAGTCCATAAACGCCACCAAAACGATGGTTAGTTCTCCTTCATTGATTCTTCAGATCTAGGTTTAGGGTTCTTTGGTTCATATGTTGGTTTCTGTTTGGGTTTGAATCGACACCCAATTTTTGTGTAGATTTCGGCCATCTTTACGCTCTAAGAGACTAATTTGTTGCTGTTGTTAGGGTTTGTTTGTTTTCTTATTATCAATTAGTGTTGATTCGATAGGTTTAACTACGTATCTGTGTGGTGGTTTGTGTTTTGCTTAACGCATATAAGCTGTTCGATGAAATGCCTCAATTATAGTAAAGTTTCCCAATTTACTATTTATCCTGTTCTCATAACCTCTATGATTTGTTTCACTTGTTTTTTTTTCTGCCTTGTTAACTGCAGAACTACTGGTCTTCTTTCAATTGATAGTATGCTCACTTGTTTCCCTTCTCTTATCAACTATATTACTAATGAGGGGGACTGCAACTACTCAACGCCATCATCGATGAGTACTTGGAACTTGGGTGCCCAATTTAAGTGAAGTTTCATCTACCATGGTATGTACAATTGCACCTACTATGCGTCATTAATACTCAAAACGACATTTATCTGCACTGCATAAATGAACTCATCCACCTGTAAGAAATCGATCCCATTCTGATCAGTTATTATATTTATGAGTCAGGACAGTTGGGCCTGGTACTAGTTTGATTGTATTGATTGTTGTTTTGTTGATCAATAGAGTTCTTGTCATTTCAGTCCAGATTTGGTGTTTTGGTCATCTTTTTCTAATGCTTATAAATTGTATGTTAACTTCAGATGTAGCCCTATATATTTGTTCTTATGCCTTTTAAAGTTGTAGCAATTGAAATTTTCACAACTTTTAGAAAGTTAGCCCTTTACTTAAGTTCATTAAGCATTCACATGCTATCTAAGTTATAGTTTCATTGGATTTACTTATTATAAGTTTGATATGTATTTTTTAACCTACAAGACGACTAGTTCAAACTTCAAAGTGAATCTAGCACTAATTATATGTAATTGGCCAAAGATGAAGGCACACTTTTAAACTTATTATGGTGGTCAATGCTACTTCTTATTATATTTCCTAAGATGTGTAATGCTTAAGTTCTATTTCTATTTGTAGAAGGATAGAATGGCCTAAATAGAAATATGTTTTCTTATCAATACACTAAAACATTTACCTCTAACAAGAGTGAAGTGTCCCCTTTCACTTCCACCTAAGAGAGTGACACTGAATGAATGTCTAAAGTTTTCAATACCCGTTGAATAGAAATTTTTGTTCCTTTAGCGACAACAATTTAAAGAGTAACATATATGAAAAATAGTTGGTGTTTATTTTTGGCAGAAAAAACTTGGTCTTTTGGTTGGGTGTGTATTACTAAAATGAAGAAGCTGATTGAAGAACTTGATAATTAGAGTACTGATAGATCAGCATGCATAGCACCATGTCTGCACTTGTCAAGCTGAACTAGTGTACAAGTCACTTGTGCACTAGTTCAGCTTGACGATCACTGCTTTGCTTGCCAATATTATGTTATACATTAATGGCATGATATAGTTAACCTGATTGATAAGTCTACATATGGAATCTCCAATATCTTATCAAACTTATAAGGGATCCTACGATATTCCTTCGAGCAAGTCTATATCTTATAACTAGCTAATAATTGTATTAACACTAGCTTTTCCTCCCCTCTTATCATCCTCATACAGGTAACTAAAAGAAGAAATACTGTTAGGCAAACACAAAGGACTGAGTCTTGTGTAGAGAAACTTTGGAAGGTTCTGATCGGGTGGTGGGTGCATGAACTTGTAGTGTGGGCGTGCAGGTTATGACTTGCAGAGCATCACCAGTAGATGGCACCACTTACAGGAAGTTGCTACCATTTCTTGTCGGTCCATATCAGCTTCTGGAAGAATTGATGGAGCGAACAAGGACAGTGTGAATTTTATGCAGTTAGCATTTCAAGTTCAGTGGCTCCAAGTTTGTTTAGACTTTTTTTTTTGTTTCTATGCAGTTAGCATGAAGCAACCAGAGAAGAATATTCCTGAAATATGGCCCTCACTATATAAAACTTGGTGGCTTTTCAGCAATTCAAGCAAATAGATGAACATGATTAGCAATAGATGTCACTGCATATACATTTTTAGAGTGCATCAAGATTTGGCCGTGGATATAAGGTAATCTTCATTTTGTTTTATCTTATTTTACTTTCACGACATCATAGCTATTTGTTTTTGGTTTATGGTCTTTTGATGGGTTTTTCCTTTGGGAAATCTCAATGACGGATGAACTTACTGGTTGCCTTCTGTCAAACACTGCTCCTCAAAATAAAGATGAAAATTTACATTTCAAGCTTACTTTTTTCTTTTCTTTTCCAATTATGCATGTAAATAGATAATGCATCATTTTTCTGAAAATTTAGTACAGTGCATTATTTTTTATTCAAATTATATCCTGAGTATTTAGATTTTTTTGAATGCACATGAGTATTTAGATACAAATTTGAAGATTATATTGTATGAATACACATTTTTTCAACTATTAATAGTAGACCCTTGTCCTTTCTCTTTTGCCTCCTACTGTTGGTTTCTACTCATTCGTGTATCTTTCTTGTGATTAATTCATTCTAGGGTTTTGTTTTCATTTATCTTAGCTTACATTTCAGTTACTTGAACGCTTTAGTGTGATCTAGGGTAGTCATTAGATTACTGTTCTTTGTGAATTTTAATGGAACTGCCATGAGAAACAATACTCAGTATTATGAATTGCTCATGTATTGCTTAAATCTTTACTTCAGTTTCTTTAGATTGAGTCAATTCCTAGTGGTAGCCTTTCTTATGGACTTGGTCCAATTCAATGTCATAGTGTGTAATAATTACATTGATATTTTGAAGTTCCTTTAATGTTTAGTAGACAAATGGAATTTGGAATTTTTTCTTCCAGTTTCTAAGATGAGGAACTTTTTGTCTTGTCGCTATATATTGCCATCTTGTCTGGAAAGTTCTTTGTTTATTTAGGATCCCTTAGGCTACTGATGCAAGTTGTCTTTCTTCGTGAGTTTTCTTTCTCTAGCAATTCGGTGATGGTTGTGGAATGTGTCGGGATGTTTTTTTTTATTTTCTTATAATAATTTTATTCCGAGTAGTTGCATAGAGATTTCAGGTTACTTGCTTGATGTTCAAAGAATTCTATAAGATGCCTATCAATTAGATGGAGTTCTGTTATAATT
The DNA here is from genome assembly GCA_037127255.1 of Persicaria tinctoria. Classification (NCBI taxonomy): domain Eukaryota; kingdom Viridiplantae; phylum Streptophyta; class Magnoliopsida; order Caryophyllales; family Polygonaceae; genus Persicaria; species Persicaria tinctoria. The sequence goes on from JBANSL010000012.1 coordinate 45,570,881, forward strand.
CCCTCAATTTCAATTGCAGGAGCACCTTAGGTTGCGTGTTTGAACATTAGTTGTTATAGCAGGTTGGAGATAGCTTTTATTTGTTATTGTGCTATGTTTGTTCTCCTTATTATTCCTACTTCTCACGGCCTTGCATTGTTACAGCGAAGGTCGAACCACAGATGACTGCTTCTCAGCTAGTTGGATTGCTTCCCGGAGCACTGCACATGCCTTCCATGGTGACATACAACAGCATGCTCATGAGGTGATTGTTTAAAACTGTTCGATTTATACCCTGTGATACCAATTTGGGTTTATTACTTGTATGTTTTCAAATTCATATTTCAGATCAGCAGGATAGGAAAATGCGTCAACAAGTTTTGTTGCATTTTAAAGCATAGATTTCTTAACCAGTCAAATTCGTATAATCTGTGTTGTGTTTTGGAGAAATTATTAGTCAAGAGACAGAAAGCCTTAACTGACACACTCGAATCAGACCTGACAGCACATGTGCTTGAGTAATTAGTATGGCATTCATATTCCCATCCAACATGCACAAAACCACTGATTTAGGTTTTCAGCTATGTAACCCATGTTAATGTGCATCTATGATTACCTTTGAAATCTAGCAGGGTAATTTGACACCCTTATAATTGGCCTTTAACGCACAAAGATCGCTTCTTTGTTCTCTTCTTTATGATTTGTACTGCATCATTATTGCCTTTTCTTAAATTTGCAGTTAGGAGAGGAAGAGGAAAACAAGTATAAGTAGGACGATATCCAAGCCGAAGAAAGTGAGGCGGACTTGAAGTTCCTAGTGCCGAATGTGATGAACTCATTAAAGCTTATAAAGAGGCTGCTTTATTTGGAGATGCGAAGGCAATTTCTGACATTGAAGCAAAGTTGTGTATAATCGAATATCAAAAGAACGAGTTGGCCATAAGACTTGTATCTTTATTTGCAAGGTGTTGTGTATCAAATGAAAAAACATCGGATTTTAAATGAAAAGTGTTGTGTTTTAATAGTAACGAAATCAAACCATTACAAAAAAACAAATGTTAGTATCATTATAGACATCGTCTAAATAATCTAAATCAACGTGTAACATATATTTTTACATCACAAAGCTAATATAAATTGATATATATTACTAACATCTTTATAAAAATCTAAAATGATGTCCATATCATATTAATACATCAGTTAAGTATATGTTTCATGATATAGATTATTTTAAAACAATATATAAATCACAAATTATATATTTGAAATTAATATACACAAAATCAATATGATAAAAAAGATGTCTTTTTTGTTTTAATACATTGATTATTTTAAAAATAGTGATGTAAATGTAAAATTTAGGCTTGGTGTGGACATGTTCAAAAGTTTAGAAATGAAAAATAACGAGGCTTTAACAACAAGTGAACTTATCAAAAATATATTTGGGGGGTTGATTTATATCTATATTCAAAATAAAATAGATGTTTTAACTAAGAAAAGACATCGGCTTAAAACCGATGTGAAAAAAGTTGATCTTTTACTACACGCACAAAGAGATCGGAATTTTTTTTTGAAAGACATCGGTTCACAACAGATGTCTAATTGGATAATTCTAGTAGTGCGCTTTGATAAAAGGCGGACCTTTTTCACACCAAAACCCCCAATTTCTCCCTTAGCGATTAGATTTGCACTTGAATTGAATAGATTTCCTTGTGAATCGACCTCTAGCTTACACACTATACTAGTTATGAGTTTGAGTATTCTTTGGCAAGAATAACGACAGGTTTTCCTCTTGTCAACTATCTTTTTGAGGGTCTTGATAGGGTCCTCGGCTGATTGATCTGCTGGTGGAGGTCCTCTTTGTATGGAATCAAATTGTTGTTGAGGCCTGAATTGGGGTCCCCCTTGTGGATTGAAAGGGCTTGGTGATTACCATAGCCATACCCCTAGTAACCTGCATTAAAATTGTTATTGAAATGATTGGGATTAGCATAGTTACCAAACCTGGGTCGTTGCGGAACAAAGTTCCCCATGGCGTTCAAATCTACACTTGGCTCCCGCAGCATTGGACAAGTGTCTGTCGGGTGATATAGGTCAGCGCAAATGCCACATGCCTTAAGTTGTTTTGGGGTTTCTTGTAGCATGAACCTTTTCATCATCTCCTTCAATTCAGCCACATCGCTATGTAATGCGGAAGTTGAGGAGTCAACGGTGTTGAAAGCCTAATTTGTCGAGTTTTACACCTACTTTTATATCGATTTCTGTATACATTTCATACATTTGGGTTACAATAGTACATAATTTGTGTAGTTTATGTTTATTTTCAATATATGGAGGTCTACACAAGTTTTTGTTTATTTTTTCAGAAATCGGACGCACTTTGGAGCTTAAAGGAAAGTCATGAAGAAGCTAAGGATGGTGCAACTGGAGAAAATCCCACTTTTTGCCATTCATCATTCTGAATCAATTTCTGATGTCTTGATGAGAGTTGTATCCCTCAAAAAGATCTTTCCAACACATACTCATATATGCCAATCCGACAAACGAGGACTCAGGAAAGTGCGTTTCAAGAACGATGCTGAAAGCTGACAGTTCTACTCGACGTCAACTACATCCAGTTGAAGTCCAGTACTTCTGAGCCAGAAAGTCACACAGAGTCGAGCAGATCACTCGAGGAGTCCAGAGCTACTCGACGTCAAGTAAGCCTACTTGAAGTCGAGTACACCCGTTGAGTCCTTGTTTGTGTTATTGAAGCCAAAGTGATCCTTGTTTGTTATTGAAGCCAAAGTGATCTTAATACAACTTGGATTAATTATGTGAAAAAGGGTTAGTAACAATTAGGGTTTATGCGAAAGACTCTATATTCCTACTTGTTAATAATGACAGTTATTTGATGAAAATGCATGATCTTTTATACCTTATGGATTCCTTTATATGTTTATCGGTGTGGCGTTGATACCTCGATTCTTGAAGTCTTTTAGTTTATTGAATTTCCCACAATTTTCGTGTTGCTTCTATTTTATTTCTGTCATTTCAAAGGTCGCGTTTTTACACTGTAAAGCACTCGACATTGCCTGAATTCTACTCGACGTCGAGTAGGTCTAGTCGACGTCGAGTAGTCTGTGTTACTCGACATTGCTTGTTTTTGCCTCGTTTTGCGTTCTGTTTGCTTCTGTTTTGCAGTTAGTCGACGACGTGGTCCATATCGAGTATCCTACTTGATATCGAGTACTCTTCTGGTCATGTTCATGTTAATTTAAGGAACTGAAAAGGCGGGCGCTGACACGCTTCCTCGTGGTTCGATCTTGACTACCTTTTACTACAACGGGAGGAAGTCTTGTATTTATGTGCTGAGAGAAGAAGTCAGTTTGATTTTATATTTCGATTTATTTTCATACTTGACCATCCTCCTGCAACAACAAAATTGGCGCCGTTGCCAGGGAAGCAATCAATCGCGCCCTTTTTAGTTCCTTTTACTCTTCTTTTTTCTTTTTAGTTTCTTTTTGTTTTTGTTTTTCAAGTGTATGCGAAGAACTGCTCGCACACCTATCGACCCTCTTTTCGAACCATAACGTTTCTTCCACTTACAACGAAGGCTTAGGAGGAGACTCATGTCGACCCCCAACAACGAGAATGAGGGCCAACTCACACCAGCACAAGAGCTTGAGCAACTCCGCCTACGGATTGAGGAACTCACCGCCAGAGAAGCAGAACACGCCTGACGAGAGGCGGAATATACACAGAACCAGCAACGGTGGAAGGCAAGGGTAGATCGCGAGGTCAATGCGAGAAGGGCACTTGAGGAGCATATTGGGCATGTCCCAACCAACGCAAAAGAGTATCTGCTTCCTACTCTAGAGGTTCCAGAATCACCGATCGTTTTTCCCCCTATTAATTATGAAATCCGTCCTTCTTTTATTACTAAAATTAGGAGGAGTCAATTTAGGGGAAGACTCAATTAATGTCCTTTAGAGCACGTTACTACTTTTCTAGATTTTTGTGAAGCAATTGCTGATGGTGCTAATCTAGAATATCTCAAACTAAAGGTTTTTCGTTGATCCCTTGCAGGAATAGCCTCACAGTGGCTTGAAGGATTGCTAGCACAATCAATTCGCACTGGGAACGAACTACAAGACTTGTTCCTTAACAAGTTCTTTCCTCCTGCAAAGACAGCTGATCTCAGACAATAGATCACGGCTTTCTTACAGAAGCCAGGGGAAACATTAGCACATGTCTGGGAGCGCTACAAAAGGCTTCTGAAATCCTGTCCTATGCACCGGCAGCCACCCTATGTCATTCAGGAGATCATCTTCAACTGCCTAGATGCGCCTACTAAGGATCAGATCAATTACTACACCGCATATAGGTATCTCGAGTACACCCCACGGTGTGCTTGGGAGACCTTTGAGACGCTGGCCAACTACGACAACACATATGGGACTTCTGCGGCTTCAAACAAAAGGTATGAAAGGCCTGCCCCATCTATGCCCTTATATGAGCCACTAAAGGATATTGATCCAGACGTGAGGGACCAATTCCACAATGACCAGGTACGTTGCCTTACCAAACAAGTCAAATTCTTGTCTAAAAATCAGCCTTGTTTGGAATGTGGGTCTGTAAAACACAACACTACTGCGTGCCCCCATATCGATCAAGTACAACTGGCAGAATCCCACGAAGAGGTAAGGTATGTAGAGGGACAGTACTCAAGACAACATCAGGACCAGAACTGGAGCTACTATCGCAAGCCCCAACATCAAAATCCCCCACCGTACAGAGCTCCTGGTCACCCTAACAGAGAAGGAAAGAAAGATGACACACAGATGATACTTGAGGAGATGCGGAGGAACCATGTAGAAAGCAGACACTCCATCAATTCCATCCACACACAGCTGCACGGCATCAACTTAAGGCTTGAGGAAATCGATATTTGGAGGAAATCTATGGAGACCCATATTGGACAACTGGCTACATCCATCCCCAAGCAATCAGGTACGCTCCCTAGATCCTCTGAACCTAATCCTAAAACTAAATATACAGGACAAGTAGCTGCCATGAATCTCAGGAGTGGGTGACAGATACAAACGCTCGAGCAAAACACGGAGGAGAAAGCTGCAGAGGACTTCTCGACATCGATCAGTCCAGCCGACGTCGACCAGAACCTAGTCGATATCGAGGAGCCCATATTCGACATCGAGGAGAATGCAAGGCCTACCCAGAAATCGACCAACCTACTTGACGTCGAGGACCCCCTTGTCGACGTCGACCACCCTTCTACACCTCCGACAAAGAAGAAGTTGTCTTTCCCGACAAAATCTCCAAAGGATCCAACAGAGAAGAAGTTCCAGCGGTTCGTGAAAATGCTTCAAAGGCTCAACGTTACAATTCATTTCATAGAATCCCTTCATGAGATGTCGTCATACGACAAGTTCCTCAAGGAGATTCTAAGCAAAAAGCGATCGATGGATGAGATCGTAGAGGAGTGCAGCCAGATGGAGGTTTTAGAGAAAAGGCCAGATATAGGTAAGTTTTCCATAACCATTGGATTTGGTCAATATAAATTTAATGCCTTATGTGACTTAGGAGCCAGTGTGAGTATAATGCATTTATCAATCTGGTCCAAAGTTAAGATAGGTGCTCTAGAGCATGTGGATGCAAACTTATACATGGCGAACAACACTGTGGTCATCCCAACAAGCATGGTGGACAATGTACCAGTGCAAGTAGGTAAGTTCTTTGTCCCTGCTGATTTTCTAGTTATTGATATGGCAGAGGACCATGCCTGTCCAATCATTCTAGGAAGGCCCTTCTTGGTGACGGTGGATGCCAACATAAGCGTAAGGAAGGGAGTACTCACTTTCAACATCAGCGATGAGGTAATTGAGTATTCTTTTAATAAAACTGAAAGGAATACAGGTCCCATGGAAGAGGTCAACTCAATATCAGCAAGGTAAATTACTTGCGGGGAGCCTAAGGTAAGGAATATGACCCCCGAGGAGCTGGAAAAGAGGGATATGGAAGCCCAAGTAGAGGAGATAATGGCCATCCTGAACAAAGATACAGAGGACCTACTCGTCATCGACCAAGGTAAGTCGATATCGACTAACTTCTTTTCGGATGCCTTGCCAGGTCTCAAGTATGGGGTCGATGTCGACCAGAAGTACTCGACGTCGAGTAATCTAGTCGACGTCGACCAGACTCAGATCCCTCCACCGACTACACCCTCGTCGAGCTATCCACCCGAAGTCGAGCACTACTCGACGTCTACCAAACCGGAGACTAGACTCATTCCTCTTTGTCGAACGGTCCACCAGACGTCGAAACGTACTCGATGTCGAGTACTTGTACTCGAAGTCCACCAGATCCCGAGGTCCCGAAAGCTGAATCTTCAACGGTAAGCCAAGGGAACGATGTCTCTTCTCCTATTTCAATTAAGGATTTATCTTTACATGGGAGAGGTTTGCCTTGGTATGTGCGATTGTGCAGGGTTTCCAATGATGAGCCTAAGGAATACGAAGTCGGAGACAAGGTCTATGTCTCCAAATCAAAGGATCATTGGTTTCCCAACAAATTCAACAAGAAGAAGATGGGACCTTTCACGGTGAACAAGATCCATTCAGGAGGACTATAGCTGATGGACAAAAATGGAGTCTTGTTTGAACCCCAAGCTACATGGGCCCTGCAGATTCCACCTTGAGTTTTAACGGAGACAGTCGGCCTAGCGACTATATAGTCTAGAGCTTGTAAATAAAAGAATTAGTCTTTGATTTTTGGACATTGTTGCTTTTGGTTTTTGCACATTGTTTTTATGTTTTTCTATTGTGGATATTTTTTTCCTAACAATTTTTGCAGGTACTAATAAGCGGCCGAAGTACTCGACGTCGAGTAACGTACTCGACGTCGACCACCCATCTCGAGGAAAAGAACCCGTGGTTGAGGAGAAAGGCCACCCTGGGGTTCCACCTTACTTGATGTCGAGTAGACATAGTCAAAGTCGACCACATCTACTCGATATCGACCACCTTCACTCGATGTCGACCACTTCTACAACAACATTGCAATCGATTTTGATGATCAACATACTTGTCTAGTGAATTTCTTTCTTTACCCTTGCTTTTATACAGTGAGGACATTGTAATGTTTAAGTATGAGGTGGGGGAAGGGCTTACTTCGTGCATATTTGACCATAAATTGACCATATGTGTGCATATTTAAAGTTTATCTCTTGAATTGTTTATACATGGCTATTTTGGAATTCATTATCAATCTAAGTGCTTATATGCATGTTTTCCAAAGTTCATAAAAAATCACCCCCGTTAATTTTTTTTTATTAGTGTCATGAAAGCTTTAATTGAACTCGATGATGCAAAATTAGATTAATTAAAGATATAGCATGAAATTGCCTAGTAAAGGGAAGTCACAATGAAGTGCATTATTTTCTTGAAAACCATGAAAGAAGGTAAAATTTAAAGTTGCTTTTGACCTGTTGCATGATAAAAGGGTGGATGACTTTATATTTTCCATATAATGCTCGTATTGTTATATCCTAGCCTTTACCTATGCTTATGCATCACAAAAGCCATATTGAGCGTTATTTCATATTATTGCCCCACATGTTCTAAATATTGTCCATTGTTTACCTTATTTCCATCCGGAGATTATTTTGAGAATGAAAGTACATTATGAAGATTATTATATGGTTGTTGTGTTGTTATATATCATTATTGGAGTTTGGAAGGAAATTGAAAGATACGGAAAATTTAATGAGTGAAAGAAACTGGTCACCTCAGGAGATAAAGGTAGATGAGTAGATCGAGCTTGCTTGCGTTGAGATGTTAGTTCCGCAGGAAGGGACACCAAAGTGAGGAGTCCGAAGCACTAAGTATCCGGGATCATTCATGACACCCATGTTTGCGACTCGCGAGAAGGCAGTGCTAAGGTTAGAGAGGTAAAAGCATAATATTGAAAAAAGCAAATGAGCGAAAGGTGAGAAATCAAAGGAAGAAGGAATGTGGTATGAAAGTTTGGAAAGTACTTCATTTCCCCGGATCATTAGCACCACATTGCCAAACAATTTCCCACCTTAAGTCTTTTACCAATCTACTCCTTATTGAGCTTAAATTAAAGTCCTCTTGATTATTAATGCTTTGTCACATTTGAATTATTTTTTTGTATAACCCTGCTTTTGTGAGTAGATGTTGCTTTTATTGCACATGCATGGTGTTTGAATGTAAAAATTCATCTCTTGTTAGAAGTCACCATATACGCTCGTGGGATTATTTTCGTGAAAGCTTTCATCTAATGGTCACATATATCAAACACGAGTACAAACTGGATGACAATAATTACAAGTAAAAAAACACGCGAAATGAGTTACGTATCCGACACAAGCTCATAGACTAAAGTATATAAATTTAATACAATAGTCGAGCATATAAGAAAAAAATAACAGTTATATTCGCCGAGATCGCAAATCTGGTCACTTGGGTGGCGGGCTTCTCGGAGTCCAATGCTATCTTGAGACAACCCGTTCAGTTCTGCTACAAAAAGTAAACCAAAGTTAAATAAGATGAATGCAAAGGATATTGGGTCATTTAAATTAGAAGGCTCCTAAGCATATCCATGCAAGGCCCAACCCATTCACAAAAATTGAAGCCTAAGGTCTATCATAAATAAGAATGTTACGGCCGTAAAATAAATATCAGTTCAAAGTGTGGCTTCTAAAGGGGAAGTAATCTCTCTATATAAAAAGAGACACTTCCCTTATGAACAGTATTTTTATCTATATTTTATTCTGTTTTGGGCCTATCTCTACTTGGGCTTCCTTAACGGAGCTTAAATTGGCCCATTTATATCTCTCAAAACATCCGATCTCAACCATCCCGTCTCCCTTTACAAGACGCCCTTCTCCAATGAACCCAGAAGATGAATCTCATCGTCTTCGAGAAGAATTACCCTATTCTGCAAATCCTCTTCCAAATTCTACTTTTCTCTCTTCCTCTTCCTCTCTTCCTTCACTTATTTGGCTTCATCTTTTAGTTTCTTCCGCCCCTCCCTGTGCTCCGTGCAATTGCAATTGTCCTCCCTCTCTCTCCCTTGTTCGCGTCTTTCCTGGTAATTTCCCTCATGTCTATTCCCTTCTTCCCTATTTTCTTCTTCAATTTATGTTCCATTTCACGGTTTAAGTATATGTGCTACTAGATTTGGACTTGGCAATAGTTATCAAGAATTCGTCCCTCTTTTCCTTCTAATTGGTTTGGTGTGTCGTGTGGCGATCTGTGGATTTGGAATTGGTTACTTTATGATGCTGAATTCAACGTTGTTAATGAATTACTGTAACTTCTTGCTCCAGTTTCATTGCTGCTTTTCAATTTACCTCCATTTGCTCTCGTATCGCCTGCAGAGTCAGGTTTTTTAGTAGTTTGCTTACAAGTTTCTAACTCCTTTCACCATGTTTCCCCTCTTTGCAGGTTTAGCTAATCTTTCAATTGCAGGTAATTCGACTTTTCTGATTAAATTGGTAGACTACTTACTAGGGTTTGAGCGTTCCGATGTAGTTAAGAATCCAGTAACCGAAGAATATCTATTACTGACATAAACCTGCTATCTTTTTGAATGAAATTTAATAGCATGGATGCCAATTTCAATCATAATTGAAGAATATTTGTGGCTTTTTTTACGTTTGTTTCACTTCATAGGAATGCAGATTGTGGAAGCAGTGATCCTGATGTTAAGAAGGAAATAAGCTATGACAGCAGACATCAGAGTACAAAGATTCAACTCAGTTTGGTTGATTATAGAGATCTCGCTTACAGAGTTGCTTCCATGGAGGCCCATTCTGGAAGCCAAACAAAAGCCTGTGAGGTATGGTTTCACCTAATTCTTTTTAAATAAATCACCTATTGAGTGACGTGCAGTTTCTACCCCTTGTATAATCACCGGATTCCATGTTACGGCACACAAATGAGGATTTGTGTAAGCAAGTGAAAAGCTACAGTTAAGTAGATTGAACAAGGTTAAAGAATTGGCCTGCACATTGTGATTGCTGTTAGGTAGTAAGTCTTCATTATCACATCAAAATTTGTCGGGTTCAATCTTTGACCCACCTACGCATAACCTACTGATGCAATCTAACACAAGATAATGCTAGGAGGGTGTTTGCTTCAATTGTGCATATGATTAATGAGAGTTTTTATTTATTTAAATATATATATTTATGTTGGTGATCTTTATTTGATCTTGTACCTTATTTTTTGGAATAACATTATCAACATTGTCTTACTTATTATCTATGGTTGATTGTTTATGGTGATTTACCTATAGTAAGAATTATTTAAGTGTGCTGTCATATACTAATCATATACTAAAATGTTTTGGTTTTCCAATCGTTATGGATCATAGTTGACTTTATAGTGTTCAATTAAATCTAATAAGCACGAGTTACACAAGTAATCATATGAAAATCAACTTCAACCAGACATTTAGTCTGGTGGGTTGGTTCTTGCTTTGGGTGCAACTGTGCAAGCACAATCCCAAGTTTGATTCTCAATGAATCCCACCATCTCTAAACAATGTGTTTTTCTTAGATTTTTTTTCTCTGACACAAGATACTCTCTGACACAAGACGCTGGATTTAAATCAGTATGGTTGAATCACTCATCTCTTGAAATTATAGCCTAGATAAATAGTTATATGTTCTTATTTTCTTGACCTTGGTGAATCATTACTGGCTCTCTATAGATCAGTGATTTATGTTTGGATCACCACCCACAAGTATGCATTTTATATGGAACCATATGAAAATTAATATCAATAGGGCATTTGGAGGTCCCGGGTGATATTCTCGAAATGCTCCTCAATCCGTCAGTATTTTTTTTAATCTTAAATGGCTCACTAATCACTATAGATGAATGACCTTTTAGGTGTGCAAAGTTTTTGGGTTGATGATCATTGTCAGAGACTAAAGAGAGAACTAGAATCAATCATGTGCATCGTAATGGTTTACGTCCTGTACCCAGTAAAGCTCAATTGTTGTTATTCCATTTGTTTACTATTCAACTTCAACCCCTAATTTCTTCCCATATCCTGTAACCAAAATTTCTTTTCTTCATTTCTTTTCTTTATTTGCATACAGATAGACGCGACAACCATTGACCAAGACACTAAAGTTCAATGCTCAAATATGAAAAATTGTTGTCAAGTTCCATTATAATTTTTTCCCTTATTTAATGTAATCAATTACTTTGTAGGTTGGTTTCACAAGTTTATTTTTAGAAAAAAAATTCAAAACTTCATACTTAGGGTTGATATAATAAATAATAAATATTTCTTTAAAGTAAAAAAATATTATATATATACATAGATATAGATATATTGCAAAATCAGGTGACTAAAACAATGTGTGATATATTTTGGGCAGCCTTAAATGATGGTGGATCAGCTGCAAAAACATCAGCAAGGGGCATGAATTACATATGAAGCTAAACCAATCAACAACAACAATAATGTAGTGGCATTTTGATTTTGTTATCATCTCTGCATTAATTTGCATGTATCTTTTGGTTTTGATTTTTTTTTTTTTTTTGCAAATGAGTTGTATTTGAGCTTCGCACGCGGCGACCCAACTAGTCATTCAGAAAAGGGTCAGCTAAGGTTCTACATGGAATTCTCTGTGCACATGAATATATTATTTCCAAATCAAAGAGAAAGAAAGATATTGATTGCATATGAGAAAGGAAACACGTGTATCCTCCCTTTCTTTCTTTTCCCTAAAAAAGATAGCCTAGGGCAGGAAAAAGGAGGCTACACAGCTGCAGAAAAAGGAAGAGGGAAAGAAAGAAAAAGCCACCCTCAAAAGCCATACAAACACACAGCACGCAGAGAAAAAAAAATAGCACACGCAACAAGCAACAAAGAAGAAGAGGAGGCAAACAGGTAGCCTTCTCTCCATGTTGGGTTTTTGGTGATTCCCGAAGCCCCGTCTTGGCAAACCTTGCGAGCTTTCGCTTGTGGCTTGGGCTTCGGAGTCATCAGATCTCCCTCAAATCAAATCAAGTTGAAGGACTGCCGTAATCGACTCTCAAAACCCTGCCCTTGCAAACCTTGCGAGCTTTCGCTTGTGGCTTGGGTTTCGGAATTCGCAAATAGCCCTAAAAGAGGACGAAATGCTGCTGGATTTTTTCCTAAACTAAGCGACTAATTCAAGCAAACAAATTGCAAGACATTCAAGCAAGCCAAAGGAGAAAAACTCTACTGCAGCCATAAAAAGATTTGCTGTAAATCGCACTAACTCAATTGTGCACCAAGCAAAGTCATCAAACTGGAATCAGCCTCTATACCAAGCAAATCAAATAAACTGGTGTCTTGCACTAATCAAATCAGGCCTCTAAGAATACTTCACTTTCTACCCAAATTGAAGGCAACAAAGTATACCTAGAGGAGCCTGAACTCAACTACTCAAGCAAAGAACTGTTGGAAAATGAAAAATCTACTGGAAGAGGGTGCTAAATAATCCATGGCAATTCAAGTGTTTGTTTCAAGCAAAACACCAAATCGAAAGCCTCAATAACCTCACCCAAACAGATCAAGGAAAAAAAAGAGACTACAGTCATCCAGCCCCCATGGTTGTAAAGATTTAAACCAAACAACCCAAACCACATATTCACACACAGATCGCAAGCAACTGCAAACAAGGCTAAAGGAAACAACCTCTCTGCAGCCATAGTTTTTCTAAAACCCTAGCCTTGGAGTCAAGGGTCTACCCTAAATGATCTGCAGGACATAAACTGGAAAGACACAAAGCCTAAGTCATGTTCTATGGCTAAGTCTACAAGTTTCAAGAACAAAACACAGCAAACCAAATTCACCAAAACAAACTCAGTCCGCAGATTCTGTTCAAACTAAATCTATGCAAATCGGTCTCCAAAAAAGCTCCAAATCAGATTAAAAGCTCCAAATCAGACTAATTCAAGCAAACAAATTGCAAGACATTCAAGCAAGCCAAAGGAGACTCACAAGTCACAAAACCCTGCCCTTGCAAGGCATTTGATTCGAGTAACTTGCCAATCTTCAAAACCCCTTCTTGTCCTCTTTCGACTACCAAACCGAAATGCCCCAAATTTCACATATTGAAACCCTAGAAATTGAAAATAAATTTAGTCAAGGAATTGGACATTCAATTGGAAGGGGATTCGCATGAGAATCTGAAATTTAGGCCTAGGGTCACCTAAAAATCGGATTGAGCACGAAACATGGAAGAGGGGGGGGGGGGGGGGGGGGGGGGGGGTGGGAAATTCGTACTAAACAAATAGAACATACCCGTACGCGGAGTCTCTCCAGCTTCGGTTTCCTGGCTCCGCCCTCGGTCCACTCTTGCGTTGTCGTCCTTTGTTCAGTTGCCCGAGCCCCAATTTTTTGGGCGGCCATTGACGAGTGAGCGAGGGATGTCGAGCTACTGGGTCTTGCTTCTAAAAGAAACAAGAACGAAGAAGATGGAGTTCCTCCTAAAGCCAGTAGCGACATCTTGCTTTTGTTAAAAAAAAATTAACAAATGAAAAGATAAAAAAAATAATTACTCCGTAGTAAACATGGGCTGAAGTAGAGGTGGCAATCGGGCGGTTCGGGTTCGGTTAGTCGGGTTTCGGATTATTCGGATTTCGGGTAATTCGGGTTTCGGGTCATTCGGTTTCGGGTAATGTCAAATAATTTGGTCATTTGGTTGGGTCGGGTTCGGGTTTCGGTTGTATCGGGTTTCGGTTCATTCGGGTTTCGGTTGTCTCGGGTTTCAGTTATTTCAATATTCATTTTGAAAAATTTACTAGAATGTATCTTAAAGTTCGGGTTATATCGGGTTTCGGTTGTAACGGGTTCGGGTCTTAATGGGTTTCGGTTGAATCGGGTTCGGTTCATTCGGATTTGGGTGAGTTTCGGTTATCGGTTATTCGGATTTCGGGTCCAAAATGGGTCGGATTGATCGGTGTTCAAAACAATCGATTCCGGGTCAACCGGGTCGGGTTTTCGGGTTCGGGTCGGGTTTTGCCAGCTCTAGGCTGAAGAAATAAAAATGGGGATGCGGTCTCTTAAAATTAAAGTGGGAATTAATTGGGTTCAACGGTTGAACCCAATTAATTCCCACTTTAATTTTAAGAGACCGCATCCCCATTTTTATTTGGGTTCAACGGTAAGTTTTGTAATTAACTAAAAATTCCACCGAAGTTGACGAGCATATACGTCTGTATAAACATGCTGGCTAGTTGTGGGTTTATTCTTTTTCATGGTTTGAATTATAATCCGTACAAATTAGAAATTGAGTTTAACAAAATCACAAAGTTAAACTCATGAAATTTCATTGTCAGATTATTCCAGTGGGTCGATTTTAAAATTGACTTCTAAGCAAAAAACAGAGTCAAAACCTCGAATCAAATTTATCCAAATTTAAGTTCTAAAAAAGAACTACATAAAGACTTGACGTCTTATATCGGCTACGTAGGTAACCCGATATTAAAAATATATCGGGTACAGTCGTCAACCTCTTAATTCACTTATAAATGAATACGGGGTCAAAGTCTAACCAAATTAAATCCTTTGTTCTAAAAAAGAACTACGCCTGATTTGATTCTCGAGTTGTCGGATACGTAGGCAACTATACATAAAGCTAAAGCTCGTTAGGTTCACTCGTCAAACAAAAAAATCATATTAGTTCTAAAAAGAGCTATGTGAAGACTTGATACTCTTTTATGAGTTACGTAAAAGATTCGATGTCAAAATTCAAATATACATTGGATTAAGTCGCCCATCTCAAATCAAATTATATTTGTTCTCAAAAGAATTATATAAGATTTGATTCCTGACACAAAGCTAAAGCTCGTCAGGATCAATTGCCAAATTCAAAATAAATCGGTTCGTTTAGAACTACAAGTATTCTCTTTCAACAGATAATTAAATAAGACACTCGGTGCCAAGCCAAAAGCCCATCGAGTTCAATCACCACCTTCAAACGATCCCATGATCGAATCCAAATACAAAATCCATTTTTGTCACGAATTATGATGACTTGATTCCACCAAATAAGTGGATACGTAGGAAACTCAGTGTAAATCAAATTCTCACCGAGTCCAGTCACACCCAAACAGCCAGTCAAATCTACTCAAATTCATTCGTTGACCTTAGTCGTCCCAAATGTCAAATTTTCATCAAAGCCAAATTATCTACTCTAACTCGATACAAAGCTTTTGCTCGTCGAGTTTAGCCACATCCAAAAGTAAAAAATCAAATCTCACAATTCTCAAATTGACTTCTAAGTCAAAATTCAAGTCAAAACAAGTCAAATCTCAAATTCAACTCCACCTCAAAGTCAAACCATTTTCTATGCAAATGATAGGCGGGTTAATTGAGTTACCATTCCGAGAATGTGGGCTTAGGTTTCTTGGGTGGAGTCATGTTCGAGCTACCCTTCCTAGAAGGTGGGTTTGAACTTCGTCATTTGATGCATACAAGAAAACAAAACAAAAGCCAAATCCAAATTCATCCAAACAAAACCAAAATCCAAACCAAACCAAACACAAATTCCAAAAGTCTAAAACACTCTGAACTACGTAAGGCTTGATTCTCTTCTAAGAGATACATAGGCAACCCGTTAAAATTTGGGTGGAGCCCAAATCATCAAAACCACTCAAGTCTTGGTCAGTACAACTTCGAATCAAGAGGATAACCAAAATGGGTCGAACTTAGATTTTAAAAAATTAAATAAAATATGTTTTACAATTATTCGCGCATTTTTGTCCAACACATGGATTTGTGACATTAGTACCTTTTCAAGGATGGTAATTGATTGCAGGGACATATGGCAATGAATCCAAGATGTTGAGAGTTGTAAATTTCTTCCCCTGAATGACCATTAAAAGTATTGCTTGAGGACAAACAAGCTTAAGTATGGGGTGTTTGTTGTAAGCCTAATTTGGCATATTTTACACCTACTTTTATATCGATTTCTGTATACATTTCATACATTTGGGTTAGAATAGTACAAAATTTGTGTAGTTTATATTTATTTGCAATATATGGAGGTTGACACAACTTTTTGTTTAATTTCGCAGAAATCGGACGCACTTTGGAGCTTAAAGGAAAGTCATGAAGAAACAAAGGGCGATTGTACGGACTCTGCGTTCAGACGATGGGGCGTCGCCAGCTTCACCCTCACGGTGGCTGTGCCGGCGACCGTCGTCCCATGGGTCGGAAAGCCTTCTCTTGTTCTCGAAAACCCCCTGTCCCCGTAGCCAAGAGTGGAGGTTTTGTGTCTCTCAATCGTTCGGCTAATGGTGGCAGCAGGGTTCGCAATTGTGCCAAATCTGGATATGTGAAGGTGGATGCGAGCAAGAATGGTGATTCAAGGGAGAGTGTGGCTCAGGAACGAAGTGGGAACCCCTTTCTGGGGTGAGGAAGGAAGTGGTTAAACCTGCGGGGGAGAAGGTCGGTTCTCTTGATGCTGGTCAGAGTCTGAGGGTTTCAGAGCTGTCAGAGGAAGAGGTTATAGGTTCCAATCAGTAGAATGAGGTATTGTCGTTTGCTCAAGCTGATCGTCAGGGCTTAGAGCGTTAGAGATCGATTACTTCCCAGAAAATCGCCGGCAAGATTAGTTCCAACAGGGATATTGGAATGGCTGAGAAATTAACGTTTTTTTGCTGATGTTCAAAAATGTAAGGTCTCGATTCGGCCGGAGGATGTGGTTGAGTCCCAGAAAGAATGGGCAGCTACGCTTATTGGGGTTGTTACAGGTTCTAGCGTCCCGTTTGCGAAGGTGCAGGATATGATTTTTGAGCAATGGCAGGTCTGTGCTCCGAAGCTATTTCAGTCCGAATCTGACCTTGATTGGGTTTTAAGCAATGGCCCATGGACTGTCATGGGTTCACATCCTTTGATCTTGAAGAAATGGTATGTTGGGATGCCGATTGCCTGGTCTGCGTTTGATCGCATTCCGAGTTGGGTTTGTTTGCCCGATCTTGAGCCACCGTTGTTCACTAATACTAATTTGAGTCGTATTGGCAGCTCTATAGGTAATCCTATTTGTATTGATGATAAGACTGCGAAGGGGGATAGAATTTCTTATGCGAGGTTGTTAGTTGAAGTGTCTGTTAAGGAGACATGGGTTGATTCCATTGAGATTGTGAATACCAATGGTAGTTCCTATCGACAAAAGGTTGTCTTTGAGTGGCTCCCCACCATGTGTATGCGCTGTGATAAGTTTGGGCATGGTAAGGATATATGTTTACTGAATAGGAGGGGAGTGTTGCATAGGCAGATTAATAGAAGGCCAAGTTATCTTCAGCAGCGACGTGAATAGGTTCCTAAGATGAATTCTGTGCAAGCTGGACAAGAGACTCTGCTTGAGGAAAGGGTGGTGCCTCCTGAATTTGCTCATCAGACGACTATAGTGAATAGTTCAGCTGGTGCTAAGGGTTCTTTGTCTGCTTCCTTGTCTGGGTTACAAGTTGCGGATAAGCCTAGTGTTCAGTCAGATTGCACTGTGCATCTTGGTATTATCTTCGTTCAGTCGGTTTGCACTGCACCTCTTGGTACTTTTTTCTGCTCAGAATACACAGTCTAGTGGCCAGATTATTCAAGGAGGGTCGGCTGCTGATGGTTCCTTATCGGAGGGATTGTGGTGTGAGGTGGTGAAGAGAAAGACAGCACATCAAAGCCCCCCTAGAGCTGCGTCAGATTTGATTGGGATGCGAATTGATACTGCTTCTAGTTTTTCTATTTTGCAATCTGATGAACAGTCTGAGACAGTGGTATTTGCTTCTGCAGACAGTGTACCTGTGGTATTTGCATCTGCTTCTAATTCTGCCGCTCTGAATAATGCCTCGGATGAAGATGTTGTTGAGGTGGAGGTGATTTCTGATTCTGCTTCAGCTGAGACTACCATTTCTGATGCTGGTTAGGGGGGTACTAAGGGTATCTCCACAGCTTCTGGTGACTTTAGTGAGAGTAGCACTCACTTGAAGTTGGTCCATGGATAAAGTTAAAATCGCAGCTTGGAAGATAATGGGGTTGAAGGACCCAGTTAAGAATAGCTTAATAAATTCCTTCTACTTTGAAAATGAGATTGCTCTTATTGGTTTGCTTGAAACTAAGATGCTATTCAGAAATATAGAGGATGTAAAGATGATACTGATGCATGGGTGGAAGTGTTGTATGAATGGAAATGAACATGTGAAGGGTAGGATTTGGGTTACTTAGAATCCGGATGTTTTTGATATAGAAGTGTTAGAGATTCACGAGAAGTATATACATTGCTTAGCTGAATGTCGTGATAAAACCTTTAAGTTTGCTGTCACCTTTGTCTATGCACGCAACTTCAGTCCAGAAAGATGACCTCTATGGGCTGCAATGAGAAGAATCTCAGCTATAACAGCTATTCCCTGGACAGTTATGGGAGACTTTAATTGTATTCTGAGTGTGGATGAGAAATGGCCTATGAGACATGCTTATGATGGTGAATTTGAGGAATTGAGAACTGCACTTGAGGAATGTGAGCTGGTAGACCTCCCGTTTACTAGAGCTGCTCTCACATGGAAAAACAATCAAGTTGGAGATGCCAGAGTGGAAAGAAAGTGGGATAGAATCCTGGTGAATGACAGATGGTCTGAACTGTATGAGTATTCAAAGGGCTACTTTGGTACTCCTAGCTTCTCGGATCACTCCCCTGCAATGACAATTATGCGTAACAGAAAGTGGAACAAGAGGTATCCGTTTAAATACAAAAATATCTGGGGAAAGGAGCAGGAATTCCAGGACCTTGTTAAAGCAGCCTGGCTTATTGACAATGGAGGATCTAAGCATCTCAAGTTAGTCCGGAAACTTAGAAATGTCAAAGAAGCCTTAAAACCTTGGGACAAGGCTAGGTTTCCGGAGCTACAAACTCAAATCAATTTGAATAAAGGCATACTCCATGAGCTTTACTTACAACTGGAAGAAAAAAGAAGTGACGCTCAGCTTGCTATTAAGGTTAAATCGGAGCTACAAACTCAAATCAATTTGAATAAAGGCATACTCCATGAGCTTTACTTACAACTGGAAGAAAAAAGAAGTGACGCTCAGCTTGCTATTAAGGTTAAATCAGTAGAGGAGGAGCTAAGGAAAAGTGTGGCTAGGCTGATCAGCTTAACCACCCAAAAACCCAAGCTCCATTGGTTGACAATGGGCCAGGAGACATCCTCGATGTTCTATAGGAGTGTGAAAGAAAGAAGATCAAGGAATGTAATTGTGGTAATGAATGACGATAGAGGGAGAATTATGGATGATGAACGCAAAATCAGAACCCATGTGCAGAATTTCTTTACCAATCTCCTATCCTGCTGAGTAGATAGAGAGCGGTTTCCAGCGTTACCTCCAAGGCAGCAGTTGAGCACTGATTGCGCTGCTGAGCTGATCAGAATTCCAAGCTTTGATGAGATTCGGAAAAGTATTTTGAGCATAGGAAGTAACAAGTCTCCTGGGCCAGATAGGTTTGGTAGCCAATTTTTCAAAGATGCATGGCATATTGTAGGGAAGGACACGTGTGAAGCAGTTAGAGAAATCTTTCGCAATGGCAAGGTGCTCAAAAAGATCAATGCAACTTTTATCTCCCTCCTCCCGAAGGTTCAGAATCCTACTTTAGTGAAAGATCTTCGGCCTATCTCGTGTTGTAATACATTTATGAAGGCTGATTCTAAGATAATAGTGGTAAGATTGAAGAGTAGATTGAGCAACTTGATTTCTGACAGTCAGGGAGCTTTTATACCAGGACGTGCCATTTCTCATAAATGTGCTCTGGCCCTTGAAGTGGTGAAAGGCTATGGTACTAAGAGAGTTTCTCCAAGGTGTACAATCAAATTGGGTCTGCAAAAAGCTTATGACTATCTGAGATGGGATTTTATCAAGGAGACCCTTATCTACTTCAACTTCCCCATTAATCTTGTAGAGATCATTATGGAGTGTGTCACTACCCCATCATTCTCTATACTGATTAATGGATCTTTTGAAGGCTTCTTCCCTGGTAAGAGGGGAGTCAGAGAGGGGGACCCTCAGTCTTCTTATCTATTCGTGCTATGTATGGAGATTTTGAGTCGTATGCTACAACAAGCTACAACTGATCCGTTATTTAAATTTCATCCACGTTGTAAGCAGTTGAGACTCTCTCACATAGCCTTTGCAGATGATCTATTGCTGTTTTGTCGAGCAGATTTGGATTCTGTTAGAATTCTGAAATTATGTTTATATCAGTTTTTTGCGGTCTCTGGCCTGAAAGCTAACAATGAGAAGAGCACAGTCTTTGTTTCTGAGGTTCAGGACAGTGTTACTAGTGCCATTGTTCAGCAGCTTGGCTTTGTACAGAGGTCCTTGCCTATCAAATACCTAGGCATCCCTCTTCACTCCAGAACAGTCATGGTGCACGAGTATGGAGACCTTTTTAGCAAGATTGAAAAGCAGATCCAATCATGGACAATAAGGAAATTATCCTATGCAGAGCGCCTCTAGCTTGTTAAATCTGTGTGCACTGAAGTCTTCACCTTTTGGAGTCAAGTTCTTACGTTGCCTTAGAGGGTAGTGCACCGAATTGAGAGCCTCTGCAAAAGGTTCTTATGGAGTGGTAGTAGTGAAGGCAACAAGTTTCTGGTAGCGTGGAAATGTGTCACTAAACCATTCAGTGAAGGCGGCCTGGATATCAGGGAAATCTTGGCTTGGAACAAGAGTGTTCAAGCCAAGCTCGTGGGAGATCTGGCTTTGCATATGCCTAGTATCTGGTTACGATGGTGTGAGCAAAATCACCTAAAGCGGGCCGAGGTGTGGGACATCTCCCCTAAGGTTGATGACACTTGGGTTTGGAAGAGCATCCTCGACACCAGAAGCGAGATGATGGGTGTCCTACCGCATGATAGCTCTGATCAGATTTCCATGCAACAAGTCTTGACAGCTAGAGGAGGTATTTCCTTCTCCAAAATGTATGACCTTCTTAGAGATAGAGAGCAACCCATCGCTCGGGGGGAGTTTTTGTGGAAGAAACTGCAATGTAGAAAATGGGCATTCATCGTCTGGTTGGCTGCGAGGAATCGTTTGCAAACGGGACACCGAGTGAAGCACTGGAAAGTTGAGGATTCAGCTGTTTGTGTGTTCTGTTTCCGTGAGGAGGAGACCGCTACCCATATATGGTTTAGTTGCCCGACAATGCAGCAGGTCTTAGGGCGAGTCATTAGGTAGGTAGGAGTGGGGTGCATATTTTCTACTATTGAAGCTTGGCTTCAATGGTTCAGTGTTGAGCAACCGGCACGCCAAAAGTCCTTCCCATTCCAGGTTAAGCTTCTAGCTTTTCAATTCATTGTGTATCATACCTGGATGGCTGTGAACAAGGTTGTTTTTTGTAATGAAACCTTTAACCCGGATGTTTATGTTACAATCATTATTACTAGTTGTAAATCCCGTATTTCCGCGAAGTGGAAGTGCAAGTCACTCACGGAAATGACGTGGATTAGAAGTCATTTAAGGAGGTAGGTTTGTTCTTTTGGATTCAGTAGGAGTAAGTAGAAGTCTTTGGCGGACGAGTACATGGGGACATAGAGGTTCGCTGGGATTGACAACTTGATAGTGTGGTGTTCTTGGTGGGCATAAGGGGCCATTTTGGTATACGGATCCTTATCTACGGATCCCTTTTTTCATGAGACCCATTTTGTATGGTCTCATCTTTTGTAACTTTGGTGTTATCACCACATCTCTATATTTATCTTTTCAAGGAAAGTCATGAAGAAGCTAAGGATGGTGTAGTTGGAGAAAAGCCCACTTTTCGTCATTCATCATTCTGAATCAAGTTCTAATGTCATCATGAGAGTAGTATCCTTCGAAAAGTTTTTTCCAACGCATACACATATGTGCCAATACGACAAACGAGGACTCGGGAAAGTGCGTTTCAAGAACGAAGCAGAATGCTGAAACCTGACAGTTCTACTCGACGTCGACTACATCTAGTCGAAGTCGAATACTCTCGAGCCAGAGTTGAGCAGATCACTCGAGGAGCTAGAGCTACTCGACGTGGAGTAAGTCTACTTGAATTCGAGTACACCCGTCGAGTCCATATGGTGCCCTAGCTCGAGTGCAACCCAGGAGGAAAAGTTCTAGTCGAAGTCGACTAACCCTAGTCGAAATCGAGTAGCCCAGTGTCCGAGTCCGAGATCGAGTTCGAGAAGATAGAGTGCTTGCAAGAGAAGATTTGTGGAATTCTATCCATCCAAATGAAGATCTATCAAGTCCAAGAAGGATTTATCCACATTAGTCCTAGTTTCCTTATAGATTTATTTCCTTTATCAATTAAGGTTTATCTTGTGTTTTTAGATAGCAAGTTTTAGATATAGATATAGTTGTTACTTCCTAGATTAGCTACATGGAACATTATAAATAAGGCTTTAGGGGCTGGATTTTAAAATCTTTCAATCATCCAACAATCCAAGCTACAAGCCATAGGAGTTTCCGAGAGTAGGAGAGAGAGAGAGCAAGGCCGAGTGGAGTTGGAGTTTGTCGAGAGACGTTTTAGCTTCGATCGGTAGTAAGCTCTATTTTATTTCATTAATGCAATTAGTTAATTCTTTTATTATATTGATATGTTTATTTATAATGAAGAGCGAGTAGTCACCCAACTTCTAGGGTCGGGGTGAGCCCGACGGTAGCCATGTAAGGTAATGCGATAAAGGTACAATCTTTTTATGCGATTTCGTCTTCTATCCCTACGAACATGATTCTTTTGCGAAAGTTGAAGGTGATCCTTGTTTGTATTATTGAAGTGAAAGTGATCTTACTACAACTTGGATTAATTATGTGAAAAGGGTTAATAACAATTAGGGTTTATGCGAAAGCCTCATAATCCTACTTGTTAATAACGACAGTTATTTGATGAAAATGCATAATCTTTTTTACCTTATGCATTATTTTATATGGTTATCGTTGTGACGTTGATACCCCGATTCTAGAAGTCTTTTATTTTATTGAATTTCCCACAATTTTCGTGTTGCTTCTGTTTTATTTCTGTCATTGCAAAGGTCACGTTTTTACACTGCAAAGCACTCAACATCACCTGAATTCTACTCGACGTCGAGTAGGTCTAATCGACGTCGAGTAGTCCGTGTTACTCGACATTGCTTGTTTTTGCCTCGTTTTGTGTTCTGTTTGCTTCTGTTTTGCAGTTAGTCGACGATGTGGTCGAGATCGAGTACCCTACTCGATATCGAGTACTCTTTTGGTTGAGTTCGAATTGATTTAAGGAACTGAAAAGGTGGGCGCTGACACGCTTCCTCGTGGATCAATCTTGACTACCTTCTACTATAACGAGAGGAAGTCTTGTATTTATTTGTTGAGAAAGGGAGTCAGTTTGATTTTATATTTCGATTTATTTTCATACTTGACCATCCTCCTGCAACAACAAACGACGAGCTCCCCTCTAGCATGAAGTCCCTTGCTGAATTGTCTAGAGCCCTCAGCAAGCTCTGAAAACACCTCTCAAGCGGCAGTGGGTGTTCTGTTCAAGATGTTGCCTCCACAGGCGGAGTTCACCATCTTGCGCTCCTCATCAAGCAATCCATTGAATAGAAAGAGCAACAAATCCTTCTTTGAGAAACCATGGTAAGGGCAACTAGATCAAAGCTTCTTGAAGTGCTCAAAGTACTCATAGATTGTCTCTGTAGTCTACTGGTCAGTTCTGCTGATATCCTTTTTCAGGTTGTTTAACTTGGTCACATGAAAGTACTTCTCCAGAAAGAGACGCTTCAATTGAGTCCATGTTGTTGCACTTCCTGGTGGTAAGTAGTAGAACCACTTATTGGCAGTGTCTTTAAGCGAGAAAGGGAATGCCCTCAACTTGATTTGCTCCTCCGTGACATTGCCTCGTTTCATTCCCACCACGACAGTATCGAACTCAGACAAGTGCTTATGGGGGTCCTCAACACTTAATCCATGGAATTTAGGTAAGAGATGAATCACCCTATATTTTAGCTCAAAATTGACACCTTCCTCAAGTCCAGGGAACACAACAGCCAATGGTTGTTTGGCCAAGTCAGGTGTTGTGAGCTCCTTCAGCGTTCGATTCTCCTCGCTAGCCATCTCTATACTCTCTTATTCTCCTTGATCGAAAGGTAACTCGCGAAAGTGATCACGAGCTTCTCGCCTCAATCTAGATAGAGTCCTCTCAATCTATGTATCCAAAGACAATAAAGATGAGTTAGTAGCACAAGTTTACCAAGATTAGCGATTAAACAAAATAAGAATTCAATAAGAAAATCCTCGGAACGGTGCCAAATTTGACAAGAGGAAAACCTGTCGTTGTTCTTGCTAGAGAATACATGACGGCGGGAAAACCTGTCGTTGATCCGTCAAAGTAAAACTCAAACTTATAACTAGTAGAGCGATAAGTAAGAGGTCGATCCATAGGGAATTTGTTGCTCAAGTATGATTTAAGTGTCGATTGAAGTAACCAAAGAGGGGTTTTAAGAGTGTAAAAGATCCGCCTTTTATCAAAGCGGATTAATGAAAACAAGAGTAAATGATTGTGATTCAAACAATTGTGAGAAGCAGTTCTACCTACAATTTTCCACTTTATTTGGTTTGAAACGATCCTTGTAACTTCTTCTCGTCCTATTAAGTTTCCTATGAATGCCCTTATCCCGACCTAATATAGTTACTAGTCCAACCAGTCCTAGCAACCCTTATCGATCGAACAGTCCCTAAAGAAGGATTTAACCCAACTTATAGCTTTAAGTCCAGAGATTAGCCAAGGTATTTGCAGTCCCTAATGGAACAAGTTTGCTACTTAGATTAAGGTTCACAACCAGGAATCTACAAAACCTTAGCAATTGAATTGATTCTAAATAGTTGCGCGAGCTAGATAGAATAAAACAATAGACAATCAAGCATAAAGAAGTTGATGCATTCAAATATAGAAAACAAGGAACGAGAATGAGAAACTCACAATTAATCCAAATAAAGCTTCAAATTATAGGCATAACATATGAGTTTAGTTTCTCATGGAAGACATCGTTCAATCTCTAAATTGTCTAATAGAACACAGAATAGAATAGAAGTGTATGAAAACTCATAATAATCGGCCTTAAAAGGTTCAAGTCGGCCTAAACAAATCAAACAACTAAGGTTCCACTTAACAATACGAGCCGTTTCGCTGACGAACAATGAGGCGGCCGCGGCATAGATGCGGTGACCGCGGCATATGGCTGCTACTAAGACGTCTCTCGCTGTGGGAATGCGGCGGCCGCGGCATACATACGGAGGCCGCTTCATCGGCCTTTCACGGAAAATGTGTCACGAATTTGATCTTCTTGTCAACACGAAAGTTGTAGTTATCTGAAAGAGGTTTACAGCGCATGGTCATAATAGTAAATCGGACAACCGAGGCCTCCAGAAAGTGCAAAACAAGTTCAGCATGTCTGACGACAACTTCTGCAGACTTGTTCTTCGTTTATTTTCGCTTCTTCTTCTCAGGACCTCTTGAGATCTTCATGTAAGCTTCTTCGATCAACTAGACATTCTCATCCAATGCGTTATCAACACATGTCTCCTCCTCGGATCCACCATTACCTGAAATAATCAATAAAAACGTGTAGATTCCGACTCCAACAACATAAAGAATAAATATGCAAATTATACTTAAACCATGCATGATATGCATCATAACTAAGCTAAATGCAACCTATTATGACCATCTAAATGCATGCTATCAAACTCCCCCACACTTCAACTTTGCTAGTCCTCGAGCGAACAATATAAAAGCAACATATGCCTACGCTTTCCTTCTTCATGCATTAGCCCAAATTAAAAGCAACATCAATTTTAAATGAACACAAGACCAAGCACTACTAGAAAAAGGCAATTAGACATCTGTTGTCAACAGATGTCTTTCAAAAAAAATTCCGATCTCTATGTGCGTGTAGTAAAAGATCAAAACTTTTCACATCGGTTTTAAGCAGATGTCTTTTCTTGGATAAAACATCTGTTTTATTTTAAATATAGATATAAATCAACCCCTCAATTTTGTTTATTACATCTTCAATTGTAATTAAACCCTCGTTATTTTTCACTTTTAAGCATTTGAAGATGTTCGCAGCAAGCCTAAATTTTACATTTATATCACTTTTTTCAAAATAACTAATTTATTAACACAAAATAGACATCTTTTATATCATATTGATTACATGTATATTAATTTCATATTTATAATTTGTGACTTTATATTGTTTTTAGATAATATACCACATGAAATATATGCATAACCAATGTATTAACATGATATAGACTTCAATGTGTACAGAGTTGAGGGTCAACACAAGGTTCTGAAGGAGGCACTTTACTCATCGACTGGTGACTTTCGCATCGTGATTGATGCAATCCATAGAGTCAACGATTGTCAACTGCATGAGCTGCAAACTGCTTTGGAGATCGACCGCTTCAAATGGCCAACAGCGGCGTATAAAGTCAATCTTTTCGATGAGGTAAAGACTTTAATCTCCAAAAAGTGCTTCGATTATCTGTACAAGATGTGGCAGGACGTCGTGAACCAAAAGGTTCCTCCGGTATGCACGAACCAACATTGGAGGGTTTGTTACGGGATCCCTTGTGTCCATGAGATTCAGGCATACGTCAACTCCGGTACTCCGATACCCGCCGAGGACATCCACCCATTCTGGATGGATTTGTCATGAACTGACATCGACGACACCCCACTTGAAATACCCTCGTATTTCCGTTTATTTAATTTTAGAATTTAATTAAATAAAAGTCGGAATTATTTCTTATTCTTATTATTTTAATGTGTCCAGTTCGTAAGATAGTTACTTCATATTTTATAATGTGAAATTGGGAAATTAATTTATTTAAATTATTTAAATAAAGTAAAGTTTCACAAATAATATTTATATATTATTTATGGGTAAATTAGTGGGTAACTAGTTGTATTTATTTATGTATATATATGTGTTACGAGTATATATACAAGCATACACTATATATGTATATGGGTAAAGTATATACATATGTATGTACTCAATCCTACATCACTCATTCTAAACTCAAAAGGGAAGCAACCCACAACGGCCCAAGTCCACAACATCATTCCAGCACACGCCACAAGGAGACGGGAAGAAGGAGATCAGATTTTTAAAACAAAATTCTATCTTTAATCGAGTGATAATTATTGATCTTTGGCCAAATCTTTCAACCCCATATCCCTATCTTTAGGGAATCCCAATTAGGTCAGTTGAAGAGAACGATGTAGACTTCTATTCCATTTAACCCACTTACCAGAACGTCTCTCCATTCATTCTCTACAAACCCCCAAACAGCGACCGAAGAGCACAGTCCACCAACTATCTCCGATCACTCTCGACCGCGATTCCGGCGACACAAGGGCTGAAGGCCGCCACCACTGGTCTTCTCCAACACCTAGGCAACCACCGTGCAAGCCCCGTCGCAGTAGCTCACCCGAAAGACGTCCAAATCGGCGTCGGAAGTTGCTGCAAAACAGTGTTCGACAAGCCTACTTTCGGGCTTTGTGACCACCAGCACCGTGATTTAAAGCCAGCGACGCCAACTGCGTTAGAAAGCTTGCAACACCCTCTGTCGAATCTATCTGTTCTTTCCTTCATACCTTCTTTGAGGCGATCACACCACAGCCTCGAACTTGACTGGTGAGCAGTGTTTCTGTAGTTCAGAGAAACGTGATTTATGTTCGTTTTTCTTTCTTTCCTTCAATCCAAGGGCTGTTATATGACCAAAATTATTCCTTTCAAATTCATACCATATCCAAGGGTTCATAAGCTCGAAACATGGACGTTTTCGAGTCCCGTTTGGGTAAGATCCGCTCTATTCATCGCAATTTGTCGAGGTTCGAATAAGTATGCGATGTTTAACCTAACCTACCTACTGTTTTGGAACAGTTTACAACCTGTTTAGCCCCTGAGATTTTGTGAGTATAGAATCGAGTTGGCTTTTGGAAAAGCAAGGGTAAGTTTTGTACTTTTTAAAAGTTATGGTGCCGTTTTATGGTCAATGGGTGGTAGACGGAGTCTTGAAAATTTTACTCCTAAGTCATATTTTAGTCTACAATAACCAATACCCTTTTATGTTCAATGGGTGGTAGACGGAGTCTTGAACATTTTACTTTCTGCTACTTGCTAGTCGTAAAAAGACTAACCGTCCTATTTTTCTCCTTTGGACGGTTGGGGTCCCTGGTCTGCATAGTATACCTCAACCGTCGATCCACAGGTTTAAGTAAACGGTCTTGAGGCGCTGAAGAATAAAGGATTTCATTGTTTTCAGTTTTATTGTGTTTTTGAATTAAGGTACAAACTTTTAGAATTTATGGGATTATTTTATTCATTCCACTACTACTATTTGAATGTTATTTCCGCTGCCACTATTTCATTATTTCGATTATTGTATTTGGACCCCTTTGTTTTGGGTAACTTATTTTATTTTAGAATATTACTTTATATTTAAGTCTTCCGCTTATTTAATATTTTTATTTTATCATCTTGTTTATGGGAGAATGGTTGCATGTCCCTATAAGCCTAAGGCGGTTACAAAGACATTAAAGTCTGCGTAATTGCTGGCGCTGCAACATCTCTTCAGTGTATTAAGAAGGGGTGTTACACCACTTTTGTATGAGATGTCATCTTCATAGACGACTTCCAACGATGTATGCGAGGATGAGCTGCACCCACCCTCATCAGCAAGCGTCCGAAGGAAGGGGAGGCCTCGGGGGTCGAGGAATGCCTGCAGAACCAACCCGTTGTTATACGAGGAGGTAAGGGAAAGGTTTGAGAGAAAAGAAGCGCGTGCTGCTCGAAATGCTGCTCGGCATCGTCCACAAGCGACCTCAGCTCGACGTGGACGTGATGATGTGTTCGGAGGGTTCAAATGGGGTCGAAACAACGTTGATCCCTTCATGCTCGGTCATATTGAGGGTGTGAGGGACACTGTTGGAGATGGTCATTATGGCTACCGTGCTTTGGCGGCTTTGACATCACCGATCGGCGAGACTGCTTTCCCGGAACAAAAAGCGTTACTATGCAATCACTTGGAGGATCACGCCGATCTGTACGCTGGTTGTTATACGGGAGAGTACCCATTCCAACAGTTCGTCGACTACCAGAGATGGGCGAGAGCTGTGCATGGTGATAGGAGACGGTGGATAGACCTACCCATCATGGGCTTAGTATTTGCAACGGTATATCAGATTCCTCTCGTTGTCCTATCTTGGCATCATCCGTTCACATGTCTCCCCATGACCTCGCCGACACCTGCTAACAACCCTCAATCACCAACCCTTGGTGTAGCCTGCATCGGAAACCAAGACCATTTTGCCGCGGTACGACTTCAAACGTCTTTTTTTATTACCTATTCTTGCTTTTCATATATATATATATATGTCAATACTCTAACTCTAATTTTCTATTCTCATAGATCTGGTTGCGTCCTAACGCTCCTATTCCGCCTCCTCTGCCAGAATGGGTCGCACATCATCATCCGAGCGTCGAAGGATGGGATGCTCTGTTTCAAGCTCAGTTTGAGAGATTTCTAGCCTTGCGTGTCGAGTCCGGCTGCCCCTTACTATTTTCCTAGATTTTATTCCACCAGTTTATTAAAATTATGAATGTAAACCTTTTTTTTCCGTTCCTTGTAACGTTATTCGCATATTATCCGAATGAAAACCTCAACAATTATTATTTTCTATTCAATTAACATTACAAAAACATCGTGAAGGTTCGATAATGTAAAACTAAGTAATGTAAAGATATTCTAGAAGGGGGGTTGAATAGAGCATGCCGGTTTTTGGCAGATAGTCTCAAGACTTTTGAAGCTCGTGCCAAAACTCTTTGAGATTAGACTTCGTCTTTTCCCTGAAAACCTGAATCACAGAGTTAAACAATTCGAACCAAGTGCGAAAATAAGGTAAAGTAGTAAATAAAGGACTCGATGAATTGTTTACGAGATTCGGCATGAACTTAGCCTACGTCCCCGCCTAGGGTTCTTCCACAACCCTAGGATTCAACCAGCTTTTATTGATTCACAAGACTTAGGATCCTAGTAGCTCACCGAGAAGCCTCTCTCATATACAATTGCAATCTAGTCAACTCACGTTCCCTTGGAGTCCTAGACCAATCTAGAAGAGCCTCACCTCTCTATGATATCTATTACAATCCTCTCAAACTTTGTGAATCAATCGCCTAGTGTCCACTTCCTGAGTTACAAACTCTCGAGTATAACACTATCACGAAATATATCATATAAGCTCACTGTGTAACTCTCAAATGCTTTGAAATGAAATAACAGACTCTTAAGGATAGTAGAGAGCACACGAAGAAGACAGATTTCTCTTTGAAGGCTTAAGTGTATGAATGCTTGTGTTCCACGAATGTATGGCTGTCTTCTTCTTCCTTTTCTTTATATTGAAACAAATCGGCGCCTAAGGATCTTCACCAACGGCTAGAGAGGATCATGGCTTGAGCTGGATTCTTCACAATCTTCTATCTTTGGAAAGTTCTGAAGCCATGATCTTCCGATTTAAATCTTCTCGATTTACGACATAAGGAAGGAAATAATATTCGAAAAGGCTTCCTGAAAGGTTAGTGTATATATAATAATAATATGGAAGTATATAATAACATAAAATAATATTCGAACATAATATCTTATATAACAGGTTTTGTGTTTCATCAACACTGCTGAAGCTTCAAGACCTTTGACGAAAACAGACTGTCAAAGCCTTTGAAACTTATTCCGATTTTCATCAAGGGAGTGGAGTTATCAATCTACCCCTTGATGAAAGACAAAACCTGTGCATCCCTGCAACTTAGTCAAACAGATATAATATAAGTAAAATCGGACTAAGTACCTGCACGGGTTAGACGAATGTTGGATCATAAGTTTAAAACAAGAAAATATCCAACCAAAAACAAAACCAAGGTCTTCCAAGACCTTTGAATCGTAACAGTTTTAAAAAGTCTAACACCACAGATCATCTCCCCCTTTTTGTCTTTCAACAAAGGGAGGAGGTAAAACAGTCACCAAAAGTTTTGAAAAGGTATCCAAAAACCAGCAATGTTTCAGATTATGTTAGGGTAGGGTAGGATAGGGTTAAGCTTCATCGTCCGGAACATCATCAGTGAGCCGCGACCACATACCTTGCAACAGCTTGGTTAACCCGCTCATCTCCGTCATAAACTCCTTGTGCAACTCCTTAATATCCAGGCGAACTTCCTCCAAACCCAACTCCAGGTTGTCCATGCGTTCATCAACGGCTGAGGCAGTGGGAAGAGCTTTTGAAGGAGAGGCAAGACTCCAAGTCCCTTGGGGGGACCGAGTGATGCCTATGCGATGCCTATCTTTTCAAGGCTCTTGGAGTCGAACTTACCCATATGATGCTTTTGTTCTTCATTTTTGAAATTGATTCCAGATGCTTTGAAGATGTGGGTCAAAAGGGTGGCAAAGGGGAGGGGAGTTCCTTTCCTGGCTTTACTAGCATGAGCCATGGATCCAAGGATAGTGTTGGTCAGATCAAGGTCAAGGCCATTTAAGATGTGGTATAGAAGGATCATGACATTATCGGTAAGGAGGGAGCCAAAGTTAAGACGGGGTAAGAGGCAATGCACAATGATGTTAAAAATAATCTTTGCCTCTAGGGTAAGGGATGAGTAGGTAAGCTTCTTTGAGGTGCCGTTGGATGCTTCGGGTAGGAGATATTTGGATCGGGCAAGGGGTATGCATTGATCTTTTATTGGGTTCTCGGGAGAGGGTGGACAAGATCTCGGTAGGCCAAGGAAATCAGCAAAGTCAATGGAGTTGAAAGAGATTCTAACCCCCTTAACGATGGATTCCAAAGACCAACCGTCGGCATTGTGTTTGGCTTTTAGGTTTATGTAGAACAGGCAGGTAAGTTGAGGATAGTAGATAGATTCAAGGTTGAGAAGGGTCCAGGCAT
Source organism: Persicaria tinctoria (assembly GCA_037127255.1). Taxonomy (NCBI): domain Eukaryota; kingdom Viridiplantae; phylum Streptophyta; class Magnoliopsida; order Caryophyllales; family Polygonaceae; genus Persicaria; species Persicaria tinctoria. The sequence goes on from JBANSL010000012.1 coordinate 45,602,871, forward strand.
GGGATTGTTTGAGAAGAGATATGGAAGGTAAATTCAAAGCTTCAAAGAATGCAAGATCTAAAAAATCAGAACAACAAATCTTACGAGTTCGAAACTCATCTACCCACTTTCCATCCGTTTCAGCATCTTCAAACCATGAAGAGGGTAAGGATTGGTTTACCTAGATGTAGGCGGGTGGATCAGCATTCTTCCTGCGAGCAAGTATTAGAGCAGCCCTCTTGGCAGACATCTTAAGACTTCTGAGAGTGTCTTTTTTGGTACTCTTGGGAGATGGAGGCTTGGCCGCTAGTGGGGCTTTCCGCTTCTTTGGAGACGGGGGAAGAGGAGAAGAAGAAGGAGAGGTAACAGGTTCTGGCTCCTTTTCCTCCTCGTCCTCAGACCCCGAGTCCTCAGCGGACCCTTCAATGTCCTCTTTGTCTCCTTCAGCATCCTCATCACCGCCAGTCTCGTCTTCCTCTTCTTCTTCTTCCTCTGGTACCTTCTCAGTGGGAACCTCCTTCTCAGCCTCTTTTCGAATTCTCTCGGCCTCCTCCTCGGCCAGTTTCCTCACCAGCTCGGCCTCTTCCTCATCCTTTTTCTTTCTCAGAGCTTCTTCCTCGGCTTCCTTGGCGGCATCCCGTTCCAGAATGGCGTTGAGATCCTCCTCTTCCTCCTCATCATCCACCTCCTCAGCGATGATTTTCTTTTTCCCTTTCTACTTTGCACTGAGAGGCTTCTTCGCTGAGCGTTTTTTAGAGCCCCTGGTAACTGTAGTCGTCCTCTCAGCAATGGTGCTCTGGACAACAACAAGGACGATTGCTTGTGGAGTGGGTTCAGGTTGAGGGGAAGTAGAAGTGGCTTGGCGTCCCTTGGGGGTGGCGCCAAGTCTTTTGGGTGTGGAGGCTTTCTTTGATTTGGGAGCCATGGAGGTTTTCGGCTAGGGTTTTAGAACATGTTGAGAGGTTGAAGGAGAAGTAGAAATGGAAAGGTTTGGATAAGTTTGAAGTGGTGAGAGAATCGGGTACAGATTGGGGTTTAAGTAGAGTGAGATGATGGAGTTGATGGGATGGGTTTAGAGTTCCAAGGATGGGTAATGATAACATTGCCAATTTGAAAAAATTTCCATTCAAAAGTCAAACCTTCTCACAATTTAAAATAGGAGGGAAATATCCGAAAGTATTTTGTTCCAAAAATAAAACATGTACTCGGAAGGGGGAATAAAATGTGTAACAAACAAAATTTTAAAAACCGTTAAAAATATACTTGATCAAATATCTAAAAGATATTAACCAAATATATAGGATCCGATATCTGTACTCTACCATTCAGTTCACAAACCTTGACATAATTCTCAAAGGTCTTGACACTGATTAGAATTTATCTTTCGTAAAGGGAAAGCTCCCCCTACAAAAGTGCATCATTGTTAAGCATCCCAATCTCTCGTCTAATGAAGGTGAGCCTATCCTCTGCCAAAGGCTTAGTAAAAATGTCAGCCCATTGATAATCAGTTGAAATAAAAGAAATGGACACATCACCTTTTTTAACATGGTCTCTAATGAAATGATGTCTTACATCAATATGTTTTGTCCTTGAATGCTGAATATGATTCTTCGTGATTGATATGGAACTTATATTGTCACACTTAATGGGAATACCTCTGAGGTTAATGCATTTGTTGAGCTATCCAAAGGATTTGGGAGCAACAAGCTCCAGCTGTTATGTATTCGGCTTCGGCAGTGGATAGAGCAACTGTGTTTTGTTTCTTTGAATGCTAACTAATCAAGGATGCTCCTAAGAATTAGCAACATCCTGATGTGCTCTTCCTATCCACGTTATAGCCTGCAAAATCTGCATCAGAATACCCAATTAATGTAAAATCTTTTTGCTTTGGGTACCACAAGCCAAGCTCCTTAGTGCCATTGAGATATCGGAAGATCCTCTTCACAGCTACGAGGTGAGATTCTTTAGGATCATCTTGAAACCTAGCACACATGCAAACACTAAACATGATGTCAGGTCTACTAGCTGTAAGATATAGTAAAGATCCAATCATTCCTCGATACTCCTTTTGATTGACACTCTTCCTAGTCTTGTCTTGATCTAGAGATAATGTTGAGCTCATGGGTGTCTTGGCTGCTTTGGATTGATCCATCTTGAATTTCTTCAAGAGATCCTTAGTGTACTTGCTTTGGTTGACAAAGATCCCTTTCTTGGATTGATGAACTTGTAATCCCAAAAAGAAGTTGAGTTTACCCATCAAGCTCATCTCAAATTCGCTGCACATGATGTCAGAAAATTCCTTGCACAAAGATGTGTTAGTAGCACCAAATAATATATCATCAACATAAATTTGAATAACCAAAATGTCCTTTCCTTTGGTCTTGATAAAAAGAGTTTTGTCGATCAACCCCCTTTTAAAATCATTTTCTAAAAGATATTTTGACAAGCGCTCATACCAAGCTCTTGGGGCTTATTTCAAACCATAAAGCGCTTTGTCTAGTTTATAAACATGATTGGGAATTCTGAACTTTCAAAACCTGGGGGTTGAGCCACATAAACTTCTTCATCTAAGAAACCGTTAAGAAAAGCACACTTGGCATCCATTTGATATAACTTTATGCTCATAAAAGATGCAAATGCTAATAAAATGCGAATGGCTTCAAGCCTGGCTACGGGAGCAAAGGTCTCCTCGTAGTCAATACCTTCCTCTTGATTGTAGCCTTGAGGAACAAGCCTTGCTTTGTTCCTCACGATCTTACCATTCGCATCTAGCTTGTTTTGAAATACCCATCGTGTGCCAATGACTGGTTGATGCTTTGGCCTAGGCTTCAAGGTCCAGACTTTGTTCCTTTCAAATTCGTTAAGCTCACTTTGCATAGCAATGATCCAGTCTGGTTCTTGAAGGGCCTCATCTACCTTCTTTGGTTCAGTAAGAGAAACAAACGCGTGAAAAGCGCAAAGATCTTTAAGTTTAGAACGAGTTTGAACACTAGATGTAGGGTCAGAAATGATATCCTTTAATGAGTGTGATGAGGAGTATTTGAATTTACTTTTTCTAGTCTCAACTCCTTGATTCGTCACACCAGCATGATTGATTTGTGGTACATCTGACACTGTGGTCCTGTTAGGTTCAATTTCAGCAGTTTCTGACGTTTCAACATTGATGGATTGGACACCAAGGGCTTTTGATGAATCTTCAACACCTTGGGCCAATTCTTCAGTGTTGAGAATTTGTTCCTGCATGTCCCTCTTCTCTGTGTTCTTGGTAGCAGCATCATCAACTTCCTCGTTCTCTGCATGGATGTTAAGATCTATATCTGCAACACTTTCACTCAAAGAACCGTCATTGCATTCATCAAATATAACATGTATACTTTCTTCAACTAACTGGGTCCTTTTATTGAAGATTCTATAAGTTTTGCTACTTGTGGAGTAGCCAAGAAATATACCTTTATCACTACGCGCATCAAATTTCCCAAGGTTATCTTTTCCATTGTTATGAACAAAACAAGTACAACCAAAGGGTTTAAAATAAGATATAAGTTGTTTGCGGCCTTTGAAAAGTTCATAAGGAGTTTTCTTTAAGATGGAACGAATAAGACAACGATTCAAAATATATTTAGCTGTGCTAACAGCTTCAGCCCAATAGGTTTTAGGTAATGCATTTTCTAAAAGCATAGTCCTGGCCATATCCTCTAGGGTGCGGTTCTTTCGTTCCACAACCCTATTTTGTTGAGGTGTCCTAGGAGCAGAAAAGTTATGGGAGATGTCATATTTAGCACAAAACAAATCAAACTGAAGTTGATCAAACTCCCTACCATGATCACTCCGAATTGACACTATGAGCTCGTTTCTTAAAGTTTGCAACTCCTTACAAAGTTTTGAAAACTCAAATAAGGCCTCTGATTTTTCTTTAAAAAAAGCAACCCAAGTATATATCTAGAAAAATATTCAACAACAACAAGCATGTACTTTTTACCATTGGGAGATTTGACTCGCATAAGACCAAATAAATTCATATGTAAAAGTTCAAGGGGTCTAGAAGAACTTACAACCTTTTTGGGTTTGAAAGAGCTACGTGCTTGTTTACCTCGTGTGCATGCATTGCACATATCAATACCTTTGAAGTCCATCTCAGGTAGCCCTCTTACAACCCTTTGGACACAAGCTTCTGTAGTGTATGTGGACTCACATGACCGAGTCTCCTGTGCCAGAGCTTTGGATCGTCCGTCAAAGCCTTTAGACAGGTTAAGCTTCCTTGTGCCACTTGATCAGCATTCACAACGTATATATTGTTGTAACGATATGCAGTCAGTATAACTTCACTTGTATCTTCTCTGCACACTAGACATCTTTTCTTGTTAAATATGACATTATTGCCACTATCACATAATTGAGAAACACTAAGCAAATTATAATTTAACCCATTCACAAGATAGACATTTTTAATACTATGGTTGGAATCACTCCCAACGCTACCAATACCAACGATGTCACTTTTTTCTTTGTCATCAAGAGTGATTGTTCCTGTGGATTGCTCCTTTAGCTCATGAAAGAGAGAACTCTTCCCACTCATATGCCTCGAGCATCCACTATCAATAATCCATTTTTGCTCATTCACCTTGGTGATCTCCTCAAGCTTCTCATCGTGGGATTCATCTCCTGAGGCCATAAGACAAACATTGGCCTTCTCATCATCGGAGTCAGAGTCAGAATCGCTCCAAGTTGCCACCATGGCTTTCTTTTTCCATTTATCACCCTTCTTGGACTGGCTCTTCGTCTTTTGAGGGCAATCTTTCACAAGATGATCTATTTCACCACATTCAAAACAAGACAAAGGTTTACTCTTCTTATCTTATTTGTTGTACTGAGACTTACCTCGGAATTTAGAAGACTCTGATCCATCCTTGTTGTTGAATTGTTTCTTCATTTTAAGGATTCGAGCAAGGCCTCTTGTGATAAGAGCAAAAGAATCATCCTCATCGTCATCCTCATCTTCGGAATCAGATCCATCTTTAGACTTGAGCGCCAAGTTCGTGGGTCTTGCTGGAAGTTCTCTACCGTCTTCATTAAGGATCATCTCATGCGTGATCAGTTTCCCAAGCAGGTCATCAAGGGGCACAGTAGTGAGGTCTTGGGCTTCCTCTATGGCTGTAACTTTGGGACCCCACTTTTCTTTTGGGAGGCACCTCAATATCTTTCTTACTTTCTCAACGTTCGTAAAGCTCTTGCCAAGAGAGTCAAGGTTGTTGGTAATTTCCGTGAATCGTGTGAACATGGCTAACGAAGGGAAAGTCGTTGATTCACCTCGTCAAAAAAATAAATCCCAAACAAACAACCTAGTATAGTATGCAAGTAAGGGGTCGAACCCTAGAGAATCAAGTATTTCTAAATATTGTGTATTTATCAATATAAAAGAAAAGACTTTTATGAATGAAAATAAAAGAAAATAATATTGACAAAAGCAAATAAAGGATAGAAGAAAAGCGTTTCCACCTACAAGTTCTCGACTTTGGTTGGTTTTATTGATCATCGAATCCTTTTCAAGTTATTATCTTTTCCTACGAATTCCTCTCGTCTTGGTTTAAGTAGATTAAAAGTCCTACGAGTCCAATTAATCCCTTACACCTCAATGCAACCTTAACACGGTCAAGATTTAACAAAGAGATAGCAAATAGTCCCAAGAACTTGAGCATATAAATAACACCAATTAAACACGGTAAATCAATGTTTAAGATATATGTCAACTCCCTACATAATCATGCTTCAAACACGGAATCCACAATCTTATGCGTGCTACTACGGAAATAACACAAATACGAAAGTATTAAATCCTAGCATGAAATCAATATTATTAAGGTAGCTAATCAAGATAACATCAATAACATAATCAATATCACACAAAGAAGTTGAAAGAATTATAGAGGAAAAATAACTTGAATTAAAAACTCACAAACCACCAACCAAGTCTCGAAATTGTAGGCGAAAACTACAAAATTAGCCAAACATGACTTACCTAAGCTTTCTTCTCTTCAATAGTGATTTCTCTACTTGGAATTTAAATTGAAACTTAATTAAACTAACCCTAGAACATCCTATTTATAAGCCTAATGTCTTCCATAAAAGGTAGATAAAATATAGAAACTTCCTAAACAAACTAGATCAAAGATAGAACTTTCCTAATTTAATTCAGCGTCGGATTCCGCTGGCAGCGAGAAATTTCGCTAGCAGCGAAAAGCCTTGATTGAGCCACTGTTGGATTTTCGATACCATCTCGCTGGCAGCGACTTTTCCATGCCTCAGAAATTTTCAAGCCTCTCCGAGTCCTTCCTTTCCGCTGGAGTGAGCTGCTGAACCCGTTGCCGCGAGCTTCCGAGTTATCGTCGTCCTGTTGCATCCCGCTGGCAGCGAGGATTTCCGTGGCAGCGAGTGGCTCGCTGCAGCGAGTCCAGTCGCTGGCAGCGTATTCTGCCTGGTCGGCGGGGCTGACTCGATTCACTGGCAGAGAGTTTCCATTTGCTGGCAGCGAGACATGCTAGTTCCAGAACATCCTCTCGCTTACTCCAGTCGCTGGCAGCGACAGATGCCCAGAAGCTTGTTTTCTCTTCATTCTTCCCTCGTTCCTTCTTGCATCTTTTCTTTCTTTCCTTAGCTTGCTTTCTTGACTTCACTTGGACATGTTGTTCACCTTTACTTTGCTTTCCACCATGTCGGATCTACGATTCTGCACAATTCAACCGAAATAGCATAGATTCCGAACTTTGCCACGAAAAGAGTTTAATCTAAATTGTCACTAAACATGCATATTCTACAATGCAAATGCATCTAAACTACCCTATAATGCTCATTAGAAATGTGCATTATCAAACTCCCCCACACTTAACCTTTTTCTTGTCCTCAAGCAATGCAAAAACAAGAGCAAAAGCATCATACCACAAATATGATCTTCAAGCACTAACGTTGTCAAAAGCAACATCAAACTATCAAAGTGTAGGAGACGTGAACATGAAAGCTAACATCCTAGCAAGTATATGAGCGATTCAAAGTCAAAGGCACATCTAATCCAACCTCACCGGGATAATGTGTTTGCTCTCACTCTCATGTGTTTAGGCTTAATAATACAATCTCTCAACTCAATCCAAAAAGCAAAAAGCTACATAGAAATTGACACATATATCACATATTCTCCACCGCGGATGCAATCACTTATAAGAAACATCAAGAGGTCTTTTATCAAGGTTGTAATGGGGCTTGGTAAGAAATTAAGGTAGGAAAATATTTAGGCTTGTGGTGCTAAAAATCCGGGAAAAAAGGATCCCCAAGAACAACCGGAAGAACACTAAAAACCAAATACTTCCAAAACCAAGATAACTCAAACTTTCATTCTTAAAACACTCAACAAAAGAACTTTTCACTCAACCATACGTATTTTTCTAACTCTCACATTCGTAATAAAGATAATAAGGCTCTTTATTCTTTCTTTTTCTTTTCTTTTCTTTTCTTTCTTCACTTTTTTCTTCTTCTTTTTCTTTTTTGATTTTTCTTCTAGAGCCAAAAATACAATAATGCACAATGTGAGGAATATATAAAACCAAAATTACATAATCATCCAAAACTTGTAACTCTTTTAACAATATTTCCTTTTCCACTCAACGTACTAGATCAATCATTTACCAACTCTAATCCCAATTCCCGGATAGGGTAAGGCTTATCGTCGGCTAGGGATAAATTTTGCGGAGCTTCAAAGAAAAGGCTAAGGCTCAAATTGGCTACAAGCAAAGGACACATATGTAGGGTGGATATGGATAATAATATGGCTAAGAAAATCATGCCTCTATCATTTGAAACTCATAAGCAATAGACATATAAAATCGGCCTCAAATATAGATAACAATGTCAATCTCAAGAGGTAATTGCATAAGGAGAGTATAATGTCACACAAAAAAGCAAAAGAGAATAAATATGATGAAAATCCCTATAAGGCCAAAAATTCTCACTTGGACAAGTTTTTGTTGGATTTCAATAATGTCCAAGACTAAGAATCATACTTGCTCAATTAAACTAACAAGTCAAGCTCCCATAAAAATCATTTCAAGTATGTGACAAGGCTAGGTAATTTAATCATATTATGGAACATATATGGTAAAACTCATAAAAATAAAATAAAGGACAAACTAAGGCAAGATGGGTATTTGAATAACACATATATGCAATGCATGATCTTTTTGGATTTTTTTATATTTTTCTCAATTTTTTTTCATTTTCTAATGCAATAAAATAGAGGAAAAATAAATATGAATGTATAAGGGAAAAAATAAATATGAATGCATGAATCTATGAATGCAACCCTCCCCCACACTTAAACTCTTCATTGTCCTCAATGAAAATCAAAGACAACAAATAATAAAAATATGAGAGAAAGAGGGTAAAGAATAACTCACATTGTGGAAAATTTTCGGTGGCGAAGATGACGAAGCTTGGAAGAAGAATGATGATGATCGAAAAAGACGAAGACTAACGAACCACGAGCACGGATGAATGAAGATGACGATGAATGAATAAGATGCGTTGCGACGACAACGGACGAAGATTGGGCAGGAGCCGTGGGCGTGATTGATCAGGCCACGGGCGCGGCTAGTGCTAGCTTCGGACACTGGGCATCGCTTCTGAATTCGCTGGCAGAGAGTTTTGGTTCGCTGTCAGCGAATGAAATCAGCTCCTATGTAATCTGGGTGGCTGGACTCGCCGGCAGCGAATCATGATTCGCTGGCAGCGAATTTAGCACAAATCTCTATTCTTCGATCGTTTTCTTCTCTGTTTTTTTTCCTGCATGGTTAGCTCCAAAATATTCCGAAAACGTCTATCTAACATATAAAGGAAATCTCATTTATTAAATGACAAAACTAATTAACTAACTAGGAATTGAAATAATTAATTTAGGAAAACTTACCTCGGGTTGCCTCCCGAGAAGCGTCCTTGTTTATCGTCATAGACTCGACGGTTTATTCGTCCATGTGTTCAAGACTCACTCGGACATTGCCAAAGCTCTCTTTAGTAAATCAAACTCCGGTGCACACCATCTAGGTAGGTGAGCACCACATATGAAGAAGTCGAAGTCAAATGATGTGATGTTGAAGAAGGTCTCCAACTCTTCATATGCTCGAGCGTGACTTTCCGCCGAGGGTATGTAGTACCACCAACACAGTTCCGCTGGTGACTTGTCGAAGTAATGCTCCCAAGGATCTACATATTCACCAAAATCCATAAAAGTGTAAGAAATATCTTACCTTGCTCGGGAGCCATAGAAATCGGCTCCGGACTTGATTCCTTAATTGATGACTTGGGGATGATTTCTATGGGTGGAGTAGGTGTCAAAATACATGGTTCCTCATGCGTGCACTCATGAGACTCCATGTCAAGGGGCATCGGGCTCCCTTGTCCATCTTCGATTGAACCATTGGTGCTTGCATCTTGGCTTCCCTCATGTATCTCGCCCGCCATCGGTTTGAAAGGTAAGGGTGTGGATGCCAACTTGTAGTCTTCTTCCACCTTCGCCATGTCACCCACACAAAGGAAAAGATCCCATAATTCCGACGAATCCAAACCGTAAAATCCTTCAACTTTCAATGATTGGGCGAATTCTCGTATCTCGGGAAGCATGCCATCTTGAATGCAAAGTACTTGTTCTTTCAAATCATCTTGGATACCCCGTGAAGCACGGTCATCCACTAAATCTTGCACTCTTGCGAGGTAATGGTGAAAGTATTCTCCTTGGTATTGCCATAACTCTAACTCCATTGGAATAAATTAGTAACGAGGTGTCGTGAACCGTAAGATAGGTCCACGACGGGGATAGATATACATACAAATATTAATAAATACACAAACCAAAGAAATAAACTTGATTCCCCGGCAACGGCGCCAATTTGACGAAGGGAAAGTCGTTGATTCACCTCGTCAAAAAAAAAAATCCCAAACAAACAACCTAGTATAGTATGCAAGTAAGGGGTCGAACCCTAGAGAATCAAGTATTTCTAAATATTGTGTATTTATCAATATAAAAGAAAAGACTTTTATGAATGAAAATAAAAGAAAATAATATTGACAAAAGCAAATAAAGGATAGAAGAAAAGCGTTTCCACCTACAAGTTCTCGACTTTGGTTGGTTTTATTGATCATCGAATCCTTTTCAAGTTATTATCTTTTCCTACGAATTCCTCTCGTCTTGGTTTAAGTAGATTAAAAGTCCTACGAGTCCAATTAATCCCTTACACCTCAATGCCACCTTAACACGGTCAAGATTTAACAAAGAGATAGCAAATAGTCCCAAGAACTTGAGCATATAAATAACACCAATTAAACACGGTAAATCAATGTTTAAGGATATATGTCAACTCCCTACATAATCATGCTTCAAACACGGAATCCACAATCTTATGCGTGCTACTACGGAAATAACACAAATACGAAAGTATTAAATCCTAGCATGAAATCAATATTATCAAGGTAGCTAATCAAGATAACATCAATAACATAATCAATATCACACAAAGAAATTGAAAGAATTATAGAGGAAAAATAACTTGAATTAAAAACTCATAAACCACCAACCAAGTCTCGAAAGTGTAGGCAAAAACTACAAAATTAGCCAAACATGACTTACCTAAGCTTTCTTCTCTTCAATGGTGATTTCTCTACTTGGAATTTAAATTGAAACTTAATTAAACTAACCCTAGAACATCTTATTTATAAGCCTAATGTCTTCCATAAAAGGTAGATAAAATATAGAAACTTCCTAAACAAACTAGATCAAAGATAGAACTTTCCTAATTTAATTCAGCGTCGGATTCTGCTGGCAGCGAGAAATTTCGCTAGCAGCGAAAAGCCTTGATTGAGCCACTGTTGGATTTTCGCTACCATCTCGCTGGCACACTCGCTGGCAGCGAATTTTCCATGCCTTAGAAATTTTCAAGCCTCTCCGAGTCCTTTCTTTCCGCTGGAGCGAGCTCCTGAACCCGCTGCCGCGAGCTTCCGAGTTATCGTCGTCCTGGTGCATCCCGCTGGGAGCGAGTGGCTCGCTGCAGCGAGTCCAGTCGCTGGCAGCGTATTCTGCCTGGTCGGCGGGGCTTACTCGATTCGCTGGCAGCGAGTTTTCATTCACTGTCAGCGAGACATGCTGGTTCCAGAACATCCTCCCGCTGACTCCAGTCGTTGGCAGCGAGATCTTATTCGCTGCCAGCGACAGATGCCCAGAAGCTTGTTTTCTCTTCATTCTTCCCTCGTTCCTTCTTGCATCTTTTCTTTCTTTCCTTAGCTTGCTTTCTTGACTTCACTTGGACATGTTGTTCACCTTTACTTTGCTTTCCACCATGTCGGATCTACGATTTTGCACAATTCAACCGAAATAGCATAGATTCCGACCTTTGCCACGAAAAGAGTTTAATCTAAATTGGAACTAAACATGCATATTCTACAATGCAAATGCATCTAAACTACCCTATAATGGTCATTAGAAATGTGCATTATCAATGGCCTTGATAGACTCATCAGACTTCATTTTGAAAAGCTCATACTTTCGAAGGAAGATACTGATCTTGGTGTCCTTTACTTGGTTGGTTCCTTCCAGCTTGTCCCTAATCTCTTTAGCTGACCTACAAGATGAAATACGGTTAAACTCATCAGTGTTAAGACCACAATAAAGTAAGTTAATAGCCCTGTAGTTTTTAGAGACGAGTTCAAGATCCGCTTGGATGTATTCAAACTCCTTCTTTGCGACTTTGGTTCCAGTTGGTTCGTCTTTCTCTGGAATTTTCAGACCATTCTCTATAATGTTCCAAAGTTCCAGATCTTGATCTATAATGAACATCTTCATCAATGATCTCCAGTGGACAAAGTTTTTTCCTACAAAGAGTGGTGGTCTGCTGGTAGTCCTTCCCTGTGCAAATCCTCCGCTTGCTTCACCAGACATGATCGAAAACTCACAAGATTGTTAAATCAAAAGTAGTGAGTAAAGCTCTGATACCAATTGAAGGTTCGATAATGTAAAATTAAGTAATGTAAAGATACTCTAGAAGGGGGGTTGAATAGAGTATGCTGGTTTTTCGCAGATAGTCTCAAGACTTTTCAAGCTCGTGCCAAAACTCTTTGAGATTAGACTTAGTCTTTTCTCTGAAAACCCGAATCACAGAGTTAAATAATTCGAACCAAGTGCGGAAATAAGGTAAAGCAGTAAATAAAGGACTCGAATAATTGTTGATAGACGGTTTTTAGTCGCCTAAACCGTATCAAAATAAATTCGAATTTACTAACTAATGTAGCGCAGTAAGCACGAGTCGATCCCACAGAGAATCAAGTTATTCCTAAGTTAAGTCTATTTACCAATTAAGACAAAAGGGGGTTTTGGTGTGATTGAGAATAAGAAAGAAAATAAAATAAACTATAAACAAATTAACGGAGATAACAATTAAAGGACTAGTTTCATCTACAAATATCCACTTTAGTTTGGTTAGTTGATCCTTGATTCTTCTTCAAGTTCTCTTTTCATCCTATTATTGTTCATGTCCTGATCTTGTGTAAATTACTAGTCCTACGAGTCCTAATAACCCTTACTAATTAGATAACCTTAACACAGTCAAGATTTAACCTAATAGTAACATTAAGATTAAGGATTAACCAGGATACATGCAACATCAAGCTACGAGTCAGTATTTAACATGTAATTGATTCTCTACACACCAGTTTAGTCCTACGATTCCTAAAAAGGCATGATTGCTACTATGGATTAAGGTTCGCTACGGGGAATCTACAAAATCCTAGAAATAATCTCAACTAGTTGTACATACTAGAAGAAATCAACAATAATCGCAAAAGAATCAATACGAATCAATAGGAATAAAACAAGAATAGAAATCTCACAACTTTATCAAACAAAAGTTTCAATCTATAGACGAAACAGAAGAGTTTAGCTCTCCATAAAAGTAAGATAAAAACAATTAAGAGTAAAACTAAAGTCGGCCACGATTCTGTCTACGTGAACACGGCTTACGATTTCTGCCGTATGAATTCAATATATAGTATGAACGTATGACATATAAGTATATTGCAAAACCTAATCTATATAATATTATTATATCTAATAGTCTATCAATAATACGAAGCAACACTTCAATTAGTTCCAAGTAGTGGGCCCGTGTGGCTTCTTCCGCCTCTTTCGTATGAATTCACATCATTAGCCCATTCTCGTATACTTTGAGTAGCTCGGCCCAATCTTCCATTCATTATGAGTAACTCGGCCCTATTTTGTATAATTCGCTCCAAAATGCCTGAAATCAATAAAACACGGGTGTAGACTCCGAAAACTAAATAATAACAAATTAACTATAAAATATGTAAAATATGCATGAAAATGACCTAATCTAATATGCAATTATACGACCAAAATAGACCCTATCAAACTACCCCATGCTTAGACTTTTGCTTGTCCCCAAGCAAACTAACTCAAAACAAAGACAAACTCAAAAAGAAAGATAAAGACCCAACGAAATTCACTAACTCAAAACAAAGACAAACTCAAAATGAAAGATAAAGACCCAACGAAATTTCTATGAATGATCACTCATCAGTATGGTTATCATGGCTATAGGAGTATTTATTACGTTAAGCTCAAAATAGTTATGACACTATGAGACTCACATCAAACCCTTCATACTCATTGTTTTAAACTCAAATTAGGTTCAGAGGATGCTTGCATTCAGAATGTATTGAGCAATCAAAATCATTAAGTACACTTAAAAATCGCCATAAACACCCATAGATTACTAGGCATTTTCTACTTCGGAATTTCAATTAAGCTCATATTCTTTTTTTTTTTCTAAACACTTTTTCTTCCTCTTTGCGTGAATTTTATTCTCCACAAACATGATCGGTTACTAACCGTATTTTTTTTCAATTCCTATAATTGTCGAGTGAATTTTATTCTCCTCAACATTGGTTTATTGATGATTCTTTTCACTCGAGTGAATTTTCTCCTCCTCGAGCGGTGTAACTGAATTTTATCCTCTTTACACTCATCAACCCAGCATATATCAACGCACATCAAAAATCACATCAAATATATAACCGAATTTACTAGTGCTTTTCATCAGGGGTTTAGACATACAAAATAAATCAAATAAATTTTTTAAAGATTGCTCTAAACTGAACATCCAACCAATAATCAAGTTATAACTAAAGCTCATAATCCAGATCATCTATGGAAATCTCACAAGTGTCTTTATTCAATTAAAATTCCATTTATTAACTCTTAAGCCATGAAAAACCATATATCATCATCGAGGTCATACCAATCATAGAAACAACTTCCTATAACACAACTAAAATGAAAAACTAACAAATAAAAAATGAAGAATCAATATAACTTATATGAGACCATGCAATATTATCAAATACCTACAATGCAACCTATAATGTAATGCATAACAAAAATTGAAAAAAAAAAAAAAACTAACACATATATGATTATATGAATATGGAGCTACACTTGAATTCCCCCACCCCATGCTTAAAATTTTACTTTGTCGTCAAAGTAAAGAGAAAGAATAAAATAGGTAGAGGAAACTCACAATGTAAATCAGGCATTCAGAAACAAGCTTGAAGCAAATCTGAAGGGAGGAAGAAAGCAAGTGATCGATGTTGTTGGAAAAATTCAGCAGCAAATCCCACCAGAAAAAGGCAAAAGCAACTTCTTACAGCTTGGAAACAAAACATACCTGTCCAAAACAAGCACACCAAATCACAAAGCAAGACAGTAACAAGACCGAAGCAAAGCAATGACAAAGCAAGACTACATCGGTTCTCAACAGAAATTTCAGCAACAATCTTGAAAACAATTTGCACTTAAAGACCCTCTCGGAGCATTCTCCTCGCGATAATGCCTGGCCAAAACACAACACACAGAAACCATACCCAAACAAGTGTATCCCAACTATCCAAGAACACAAACAACCAAACAAAGAAGCAAATCCCGGTACTCACACCCATCCATATTTTACAAAGTAAATTCATGAAAATTGAAATGGACACATAGGGCATGAGACAAGCACGAAAACAGAATAAAAAAATTAAAAATTAAAATAAAAAATAAAAAATAAACATGGACTCAATCACATCTCATGATCAAACAACCTAGTCAACAGTAAAGCTTTATCCAGTAGCCGGAACTTCAAATAATTATGTGGAAATCAACCAAAATTACTAGCCAATTTGATCAAGTTCAGCTATAAAATTCACTTAATTTTCACACTCAGTTCAACATAAAGGAAAAGGCTACCAAAGACAACACAACAACACAAATGTGTTGATGATCAAACAGACTCAAGGACAGCATGATAGGAAACCCACATTGAAGTCCAGCAGATTGATCAAAAATCTTACAGCAGATCCAAAATGGAAAGCATTAGCTACTGTGCAACCAAAAATCAAAGCAACAACCAATCTATAATTTAAGAGGATCTCAATCAACCCAACATTAATAGTAAATCCCAACCAATTGACAGTAGATTTCACTCAATCTCGACAACGAATGGGCAATTGAGATCAGCCCGTGAATATGAAGCCACAAGAATCGAAAATAAGAGATAAGCAATTTCAACAAACTCAATTCATCATCCTCTTCCATAAATCACGAGAATCTCAAGGATGACATACCTGCACTTACCGGTTGCGGAATTGACTAGCAGTAAAATTTCCGAGAGGGGCTGGCCGAGACTTGCTGGGGAAGTCCAGCGATTCTGGGAGATCGCCAGTGGTCAGGTGGCGAGGATCCGGTTTCAGATTGCCGGAGTTGTGGTCGGCCAGGCAGAAGAAGAGGCGGCGATGAGAAGATACGACCAGGAGAGAGAATAAGGCGGCCCTTGGGTTAGGGTTCCGTCGAGACAAGGGCGAAGGGGACAGTGGTGGCGGCCGACGGTCTCAGGGGTGGCGAGCGGTGGAGAACAGGGACCGAGAGAGATTGGTGGTCGGAAACGGGGCATGGTGGAGTGTGTTGGGGAAGACGATGTCGGAGATGGGGCTGGCCCGACGGCGGTCGAGGTGAACAGCAACGGTGAGAGAGATTGGGTGGTTTCTGGTGGCCAGAGGTCCGGCCGGTGATGGTAGGCAAAGAGGGCTGACGGGATGAGGAAGAAGGCGCGGCAGTGGGGAGCGAATAAGGGCGAGGAAAGAAAAGGCTCGACCTTTCTTTTCTGTTTTTTTTTATTGTTTTATTTTTTTTGTTTTGTTTTGTACGAAAATAAAAAAAAATTAAAATATATAAAAATTAATCCGAATAAAAAAGAAAAAGGAAAACTCTAACTTATGATTTTTATGTCATTAACATGACTTATTTTTATCCAAATTCCTTACCTATCAGACATCGTCAAGGCCCTCAACAACCTATAATAATCATGTGCACACATCTTAAATAGGACATCATACCCCAATAATAAATTGAAACTATATAATATAACACTTAAATACCTTTTCAATTTATCAAAGAGTTGAGCATGACTCTCTGATGGAGGAATATAATACCACCAGTTCAGTTCCACTAGTGGTTTATCAAAATAGCAATTAAAAGGATCAACATAATCACTATTACCTTCCAAATTGCAAAGATTTACCTTTATTACCTCTTGAGCCTCAGCAGGTAGCTCTAGACATCGTTCATCAATGGGTGAGCTCAAAATGAATGCATCGGATGGAGTAGTAGACACAACACATGAAACCGCATGCGTCGACTCATGAGATTCCATGTCATGAAGCACTGGACCATCTTCTCCATCGGCAAAGAAACTATCGTTGTCTATGAAAAAATCATCGTCGTTATGAAACCAATTAGGAGGGAATGAATTAAGCACAATGACTTCGGCAGGATCTTCCATTCTTGCATCCTTCACTGTCTCAGGAGATGACGGAATGGATTGGCTTTCTTTATCAACTTAAGGGGTGACCATCTGCTATGCTATTATCTCGCTTAATGTTTGAGTAAGTTGGCTAATTTGTTCCCCCAAGTTTTTGATCCTCTCATCATTCTCCTGCACCGCTCGTGTAAGGGCTTTGATTGCATCATCTAGGTATATGACAGAGTCCTCCATTGGTGGAGATATCGAAGTGAAGGATTCTTCCGGTGCAATTTGGTAATCCATATAACAGAAAAAATCCCACAACCCCGACAAACCTAACTGTGCTAGGCCTCCATTACTCATGTGCTCAGCAAGCGCTCGTGTCTCAACAGTCATCCCGTCAATTATGCAAATAATCATATCTCGGATGCTGTCTTGATAACCCCTTGAATTACGAATGTCAACATATCTCTGCACTCTGGTAAGATATTGGTGAAAGTTCTCACCTTCAAACTACAATAACCTCAACATCTAAAAAGTTAGTACCAAGGGTGTTATGAACCGTAAAATAGGTTCACAATAAATTAGATATATACAAAAATTGATAAACACACAAAACTAAGAAATAAACTTTGATTCCCCGGCAACGGCGCCAATTTGATAGACGGTTTTTAGTCGCCTAAACCGTATCAAAATAAATTCGAACTTACTAAGTAATGTAGCGCAGTAAGCACGAGTCGATCCCACAGAGAATCAAGTTATTCCTAAGTTAAGTCTATTTACCAATTAAGACAAAAGGGGGTTTTGGTGTGATTGAGAATAAGAAAGAAAATAAAATAAACTATAAACAAATTAACGGAGATAACAATTAAAGGACTAATTTCATCTACAAATATCCACTTTAGTTTGGTTAGTTGATCCTTGATTCTTCTTCAAGTTCTCTTTTTATCCTATTATTGTTCCTGTCCCGATCTTGTGTAAATTACTAGTCCTACGAGTCCTAGTAACCCTTACTAATTAACAATAATCGCAAAAGAATCTACAAAATTCTAGCAATAATCTCAACTAGTTGTACAGACTAGAAGAAATCAACAATAATCGCAAGAGAATCAAGACGAATCAATAGGAATAAAACAAGAATAGAAATCTCACAACTTTATCAAACAAAAGCTTCAATCTATAGACGAAACGAAAGAGTTTAGCTCTCCATAAAAGTAAGACAAAAACAATTAGGGTTAAGAGTAAAACTAAAGTCGGCCACGGTTCTGTCTACGTGAACACGGCTTACGGTTTCTGCCGTATGAATTCAATATATAGTATGAACGTATGACATATAAGTATATTGCAAAACCTAATCTATATAATATTATTATACTCCCTCCGTTCAACAAAATTTGTCGTTTACTATTCATGCACGCTTTTTTAGAATGATAAAAACTATATAAAATATTCATTTTTTTAAAAAAAATTTAACAAGTTTGTACTTATTAATAATAACTACGAAATTGTTAAAAGAAATTATTTAAAAAGTCGATATTTTATATAGTTTTTAGCTCCTAAAAAAGCGTGCATGAATAGTAAAACGTCAAGTTTTGTTGAACGGAGGGAGTATTTAATAAATAGAGTAGGGCCATAACCAGTTGATTTGCTTAGAAGAGACAATTATGTTTCCATTTTTTTCCTAGGAAATCCCCTAAATATCAGGATATACCCAAGAGAAAATGAATTCTAGCAGGATTAGAAAGACAGAACCCAAAAACATATTTGAAATTATCTACGATAAACTTATGTTGCACATTGGAATAAATAAATTACAAAATACACTTCAGGTTACATCCCGCATAGACCGTGTTACGTTTCAAATGCTACTAACTGCATATAATGTTTTAGCAAGCAAAAAACTTACTTCCTCTGCTCATGAACGATCTGTGCGGCTGATTTGGCAACCAAATATTTCTTGGGCTTCAATACAATCCTTAGAACAACCAGAACAATAGTTTCTTCCTTTGGCTTCAACATTATGTAACAATACATATTCGCATTTAATCTCCAAATCAAAGGTAGGCGAAATGATAGGGTTTATTTTAGTCATGTTTTTAGTATACATTTGCATATTAATTTAGATCATTTTTACATATTTTATAGCTTAATTTATATTATTTTGTTTTCGGAGTCTACACTATTGTTTCTATATATTTCAGGTATCGTTAAGCTGAATCGTATGAATTTGGAGGTTGATAAAAAATTGTGGGATTATTTTGCAAATTAAAAGGAATAATGGGCCGGCTCGGATCGAATGTGCAAGGCCGAACTTCTTTGGACAGGACTGTCTGTACTTGGAGAATGGAAGGAGCCCACATGAAACGTGATTGGCTATTTGGCTTCATACTGCTTTATTTTATTTAATTAGTTTAGATAGTTTAGATTAGATATATTAATATTATATGATGAGGTTTCGATATATATACATACATTCGTATGAAGATACGAAAGAGGGCCGAACGAACATAGTGACCGGCAGACTAACTCTTTCCACCCCAAAAACCCTAACTATGCTTTGTCTTATTTTTATGGATATCTAAACTCTCTCGTTTTGTCTACAATTTGAAGATTTATTTGGATTGATTGTGAGTTTCTAATTCTTGTTTCTTATTTCCTATATTGAATGTTTCGACTTCTTTATGCTCTGAATGTTTTATTGTTTTATTCTATCTTTTCTGATCAACTTGGTAGAATCAATTCAATTGCTAGGGTTTTGTAGATTCCTGGTTGCAAACCTTAACTCAAGTGGCAAACTTATTCCTTTAGGGCTGGTTGAACTAATTGAATGAGTAGGAGGCTGTATGTGTTTTTAAATCCCTCTTTAGGGATTGCAAATACCTTGGTTAATCTCTGAACTTACAGCTATCAATTGGGTTAAATCCTTCTTTAAGGATTGTTCGATTGATAAGAGTTTCTATGACTGGTTGGACTAGTAACTATATTAAGTTGGGACAAGGGCATTCATAGGAAACCTAAAAGGATAAGAGGAAGTTACAATATCAATTCAACCAACTAAAGTGGATATTTGTAGATGAAACTATTTTATTAATCGTTATCTCCATTAATTTATTTATAGTTTATTTTATTTTATTTCTTATTTCAATCACTCAAAACCCCCCATTTCCTATTAATTGGTAGATAAACTTAACTTAGGAATAACTTGATTCTCTGTGGGATCGACTCGTTCTTACCACACTACATTAGTTAGTAAGTTCGAATTTATTTTGATACGGTTTACGCGACTAAAAACCATCCATCAAATTGGCGCCGTTGCCGGGCACTCAAGTTTATTTCTTTGTTCTGTGTATTTATTAATTTTTGTTTATATATCTAACTTTGTTGTGAACCTATCTTACGGTTCACAACACCCTTGCTACTAACTTTTTCAAGATGTTGAGATTAGCGCAGTTTGAAGGTGAGAACTTTCACCAATACTTCAGTAGATTGCATGAGTATGTTGACGACCTTGGTTCATGGGGTTATCAATTCAGCATTCGAGATATGATTTTGTGCATAATTGATGGGATGACTGTTGAGACACGAGCGCTTGTTGAGTACATGAGTAACGGAGGCCTGAAACGGTTAGGAGGATTGTCGGGGTTATGGGATTTTTTCTATTATATGGATTACCATGTTTCACAAGAACTCTTGCTCTCTACGTCTTCTTCGCCGATAGAGGACTCTGTCACACACCTGGAGGATCCATTGCACAGTCTTACTCAAGTGGTGCAGCAGTTAGAGGAAAGAAAAATGAGCCGAATCGGAAAATTGGTGGAGCAAATGAGCCGCTTTAAAAACTTGAAGAATCAGATGAGCCAACTCATTCAAATTTTAAGTGCAAAAGGTGAGAAAGAAAGGAGCTTCGAAGAAGAAGAAGAATTGGTTGCAGACAACGATAGTGTCTTCGACGATGGAGGAAAGGGTCTAGTGCTTCCTGACATGGAATCTCATGAGTCGACGCATGAGGTTACATGTGATGTGTCTCCTACTCCATCTGCACCATCCATTATGAGCTCGCCTATTGATGAACCAAGTCTAGAGCCATCAACTGAGGCTCAAGAGATAATAAAGGTAAACTTTTGCAATCTTGAAGGTAATGGTGATTATGTTGATCATTTTGACTGCTATTTTGAAAAGCCACCAGCTGAACTGTGCTGGTGGTATCATATTCCTTCTGCAGAGAGTCACGCTAGACTCTTTGATAGATTGAAAGGGGACTTAAGTTCCACATTTTATGCTTTCAATTTATTGTGCTATGATATGCCTTGTAAGATGTGTGCACAGGAAAATGATAGGCTACTGAGGACGTTAACAATGTCTGATCTTAAAGAGGTTGAAAAGAAATAAGGTATATTTTTTTTCAATTCTTCATATTATTTTAAGTTAGAATTAGTTTTTATATACATATGTTTTATTTTTTTTTTATTTCGTAAAAAAAAAAAAAAAAAAACCTGTGTCTCATTCGTTCTTTCCTTTCTCTTTACCCGTCTCAACCCTCCTGAGCGCCACCCCCGCATCCTCCCCTCCGTTCGCTGTATCTCTCCCAGACCTTCTTCCCTACCACCGCCGGTTTTCTGAGACCGTTGCGCACCACCACACACCCTCCTAGTCAGGATCTCCCTCTCCCAAGCCGGCATCTTCCTCTTAACCCTTAGCCACCATCGTCTCTTCTCTCCTTTTCTGTTCACGATCGCCATCTCGTTTCTCCCCCTTCTATCATCCACCTCTGTTGTCCCCCATTCAGGCGACTCCTTCTCCGAGAAAGCCACCCGCGCAGCAGCCGCCCAAATCTCTGCCTCCTCTCGCCGGACCTATCACTTGCTAGTCGTCGGTGCCCTCCATCGCTTCACCCACCGGCTACCAGACCATCAATTTTCCAATCACCCATCCATGTCTCGCCAGCTGCCAGCACCATCGACCATCCATGTTCAGCAGAGCTCTCGCCATCAACAATCTGCCACTGCTGCTCGTCTCGACGACCTTTTCCTCTCCACACCAGTCCAACTCCGCCATCGCTGCTGAGATTCCTCTCGACCTGAATGTGATGCCTCGGACTTCAGTATTAAGCAGGTAAGTGCAGGTATGTTTCAATCCCCTACCTAGTTGTGCTTCTATGAAATTATTGGGAAGAACGTGCTTTGCATATCTAGTTTTTGTGGAATTCAGTCAAGTTATTGGTGGGATCTAGTCATTGTTGTCCTGTTTGTCTCTTTTTATTTGCTGATATTGGGTTAGAGGTGAGATTGATAGTTGGTCATTCCCTGTCATGTTTTGCTGCATTATTGGGTCTCTATTCTGAATTTTGATGCAGCGGAATTGTTTGTGTGTTTTGTTGGAATTTGAAGGGAAGTTATTTTCATGAGGTGATATGACGATTGCTGAATTTTGTAGCCTCTGTTGGCTCATGAACTCACTGTGGCTGTTTGATTTCTTGTTGCTATATTTTAAATCAACTGAGTATTTTTATTTAGTCTCGAGTGCTATTATCAGGACTAGCTACTTTGAGATGGTGCCCATGTTTCAATTTATGCTTACTAAGTTCTTGCTCTCTGAAATCACTTGAATTTCATGTTTCAAATTTGTCATAAGTAATTGAGCAGGTACTAAGCTGTTTTTTTTTATATACCAGGATGTATTATTTCTTTTGCTTGGATGATATTATTATGCTTAGACAGTTGGATTGCTTTGTCTTGTGTGTTCCTTGCTTTGTCTCTTGGCCAGGATCTTTTGCAAAGGATACGATACCTATATTTTTTCGACTCCAAGAAGGTTCCAAAATGCATATTGCATCCAGGAAGGACTGATTGGCGAATATTGGGCTTCGAATATCCGTCCTATAACTATGAGAAGAGCTGAATTTTATGGTCTGTTCAGAGGAGACACCACTACCTCCTCGTGAGTTGAAGATTAGTTTTGAATGCCTGATTACATTGTGAGTTTCCCCTACCTCTTCCATTCTATTTAATTACTTTGAGGACAAAGTAAGATTTTAAGCATGGGGTGGGAAATTCAAGTGTAGCTCCGTTTTTATATATATGTTAGTTTTGTTTTTGTTTTGTTTTTTTTTGTCAATTTTTGTTATGCATTTCATTACATTTAGGTGTTATTAACGATACCCATCTTGGTTTAGTTTGTCCTCTAATTCATTTTTATGATCTTAATTACATAAATCCCATGAATTGATTGAATTGCTTGAAAATAATTTTTTTTAGCATGATTTGTGAATATAATTGAGCAAGTATGATTCATAGTTGAGGTTTAATTGAAATCTAAAAAAATATAACCCTTGTGAGTTTGATTTTGGCCTTATAGAGACTTTACATATTATTCCCTTTTGCTTTTATTGTGTGATTATACTCTCCATATGCTTCTTATTTCAATACCGTATTGCACATGTTTGTTTCTTGTGAATTTCAAATGATTGAGGCATGTTTTCTTTAGCCATATTTTACCCTGTCTACCTTACATATTATCCTTTGCTTGAAGCCTAACTGAGCCTTAAAGCCTATTCTTTTTTATAGCTCCACAAAAATATATCCTAGCCAATAATTAGCCCGACCCTATCCGGGAATTAGGAGGAGAATTGGTGAAAAATCTTTATGTGGGAGTTGCTTTGAGTGGAGATGATGTATGTATGGTTGTACATTGCGAGAGGCATAGCCAAAATAAGGAAACCCTTCTTGCATAATAGAGATGACTTATTACTAGGGGCCTAAGAAGGATAAAATTCACTTAGGAGTAAAAGTCTAGTAAGCTTGGACCTAGGGAGGATAAAATTCACCTAGGGGCAAAAGTAAGCATAAAAGAAAAAAAAAAGTCATCATCCAAATGAAAAAAATTGCATGAGTTTTGTGGATATTGAAATCTAAGAGTGCTTATTGATGTTTATTGGAGTTTATGTTATTGGAATGGTTTGCGAAGTATGGAAGTTTTGGTGTTGTTCTGGTTGATTGTTGTTCCTTTTTCCCGAATTTTTAGCTCCACAAGCCTAAATATTTCTCATGCCTTATGTTCCTACCAAAGCCCCATAACAACCCCATAAAAGTCCTCATGATGTTGTTTGCAAGTAATGACAATCACGGTGTATAAAGCATGTTGGATTGAGTTGGGAGTTGTACTTTAAAGCCTAAACACATTGAGCCTGAGAGAAACACATTACCCCGGTGAGGTTAGATTAAATTCGCCTTTACTATTTGATCGCTCATATACTTGCTAGGATGTTTGTTCTCTTATTCGTGGCTCCTATTCATTGATGTTGCTTTTATAAAATTATAGCAGGAAGATCTTATTTGTGGGATGATCAGTTCTATATTTGTTTTCTATTTCTTGAGGACAAGCAAAAGTCTAAGTATGGGGTAGTTTGATAGGGTTTATTTTAGTCATGTTTTTAGTATAGATTTGCATATTAATTTAGTTCATTTTTACATATTTTATAGCTTAATTTATATTATTTTGTTTTCGGAGTCTACACTATTGTTTCTAAATATTTCAGGTATCGTTAAGCTAGATTGTATGAATTTGGAGGTTGATCATAAATTGTGGGATTATTTTGCAAATTAAAAGGAATAATGGGCCGGCTCGGATCGAATGTGCAAGGCCGAACTTCTTTGGACAAGACTGTCCGTACTTGGAGAATGGAAGGAGCCCACGTGAAACGTGATTGGCTATTTGGCTTCATACTGCTTTATTTTATTTAATTAGTTTAGATAGTTTAGATTAGATATATTAATATTATATGATGAGGTTTCGATATATATACATACATTCGTACGAAGATACGAAAGGGGGCCTAACGAACATAGTGACCGGCAGACTAACTCTTTCCACCCCAAAAACCCTAACTATGCTTTGTCTTATTTTTATGGAGATCTAAACTCTTTCATTTTATTTACAATTTGAAGATTTATTTGGATTGATTGTGAGTTTCTAATTCTTGTTTCTTATTTCCTATATTGAATGTTTCGACTTCTTTATGCTCTGAATGTTTTATTGTTTTATTCTATCTTTTCTGATCAACTTGGTAGAATCAATTCAATTGCTAGGGTTTTGTAGATTCCTGGTTGCAAACCTTAACTCAAGTGGCAAACTTATTCCTTTAGGGCTGGTTGAACTAATTGAATGAGTAGGAAGCTGTATGTGTTTTTAAATCCCTCTTTAGGGATTGCAAATACCTTGGTTAATCTCTGAACTTACAGCTATCAATTGGGTTAAATCCTTCTTTAGGGATTGTTCGATTGATAAGAGTTTATATGACTGGTTGGACTAGTAACTATATTAGGTTAGGACAAGGGCATTCATAGGAAACCTAAAAGGACAAGAGGAAGTTACAATATCAATTCAACCAACTAAAATGGATATTTGTAGATGAAACTATTTTATTAATCGTCATCTCCATTAATTTGGTTATAGTGTATTTTATTTTATTTCTTATTTCAATCACTCAAAACCCCCCGTTTCCTATTAATTGGTAGATAAACTTAACTTAGGAATAACTTGATTCTCTGTGGGATCTACTCGTTCTTACCATACTACATTAGTTAGTAAGTTCGAATTTATTTTGATACGGTTTACGCGACTAAAAACCGTCCATCACGAAACCACCTCACATTCTTTGACAAGCAGAAATCTAGGGCAGAAGAAGATACGCATGAGTATATTGGGGACAATGAAAAGGGGCTTGTACATTCTATCAGATCATAATCTCACTAGGGCTTAAAGGTAAGAATGCTCACTTTTCAGGCTTGTTTGGGATATCATTGAGGCTGTAATTGATTATCCAAATGAGACCCAGAATTTGAATAAAACCCGAACCCACCATACATCAAAGTTGGTTTCAAGGATCCCTTTGAGTTTCTTTTTTCCATCATTAGCAGTAAACCGAGGAATATGGGCAAAGCATGAAATAAATCAATGGAAGCCTTTATATGTCTCAACCAAATATTTAACTCTAAAGTTCGATAAACAATTGAAATCAAACAGGTTTCTTTGCATCAAATTGGAGTTGGTTGAACAACAAATGAACCCATTAAGCCTAAACCTATGAATTTCACTCATGACAACCAAAATATGATTTTTCACCATCTGAAAAACGAATCATACTTAAATCATATGATGTCTAATTACAATATTTTAGTAGTGAAGTGAATAAACATCATAGCATGTATTTAGCGATCAAAGCATAGAAGTAGAAATCATCCAACCCCACCATGAATATGTGTTTCGCTCATGCTCTCATGTGTTTAGGCTTTACGGTTCAACTTTCAACTCAATCCAAAATGCACTAAGCTCATATACATTGATCACAATATCACCAAATCTCCATCAAAATGTCATTACTTGCGGGACACAATAAAGAAAATAAGCAAAATTGACTCTAGTAATTATTTTTTATTTCTTTTCATTTTTGATTTTTTCCCCTTTTTTTCTTTTTTTTTTCTATTTATTTTCTTGCATTGGTGTCTTCCTTACGCGAGTCGCAAACATGGGTGTCATGAATGACCCCGGTTTATCGACGCCTCAACCTACTTAATTAAAGTCCACTTGAATATCTTTTGACACAAGTTGCAAACATGGGTGTCTCATACCTAGTTACTCAATGATCAAGCTTTCTTTCCTAGTGGATAGTTGTCAACACTGTTTTACGGGAATCATACCCATGGGTGTCATGCGTAGACCCGGTTACTAAGTGCATCAACCATTGCCACCTTATTTCACTAAATATGCACAAATTCAAACAAAAGACTGAAAGTATAAACAGAAACTCCGCAAGCAACAAACATGTGAGTCGGTCTTGAAAAATAGATATTGCAGTCAATGCCAATAGGTAGCAACACAAGGAGACTGAATCACACAATTGAGCAAAATAATTATAAATGATTTAATAAGGCTACAACATTCTTACAAAGGTCATGTTTTGTAGGATTTCCATCATACTCAACCTCAACCATACATGCTCAATTACATCACAAAATCATGCTTCATAAGAAAACATTTCAAGGCGATTAGGCTAAGCAATTCAAATTTATCGTAGGATTTACAAGTTCATGCCATAAGAATGTAGAGTTTTGCTAACTAAAGTGGGTATTTGAAATCTATGTATATGCATGGTATTTTTTCTTTGGATTTTTTTTTCAAGTGCAATATAAGTATAGAAATAAATATGAAGACATAGATAAACACGATAACATAAATAAACATGATATGCAAACTCTATCTATATGCAATGCAATCCCTCCCCCACACTTAAACTTTTCATTGTCCTCAATGAAACATAAAAGACAACAAAAAATAACATAGAGGAAGAAATGAATGAAATACTCACAATGTGGTGGATGGGTCACTATAGGTCGGATTTGAGCATTGCAGCGGCCTTTCCTGAGAGGTTAGTCTATCCCAAACCAAAACAACTATCCAATATCTAATGTAAAACCTAGTTTATTGAAAAACAAAGTAACTAATGAGGAATCGAAATAACAAAATTAGAAAACTTACATTGGGTTGCCTCCCAAGAAGTGCCTTGTTTAATGTCGTTGGCTCGGCGTAATGTTGAAGCTCAAGACACTAATCAGACATAGTCAAAGCCCTCATCAACCTGTCAAACTCTTGTACAAAACTAACAAGCAAACATGCACTACATACAAATAAATTGAAACTAAATATTAATACATTTAAGAACCATTTTAACTTATTGTATTCATGAGCTTGACAACCCACAGAGGGTATATAATACCACCAATTTAGTTCTATTGGTGGCTTGTCAAAGTAGCAGTCAAATGGATCAACGTATCCACCAATATTCTCTCTAGTGCAGGAGACAACCTTTACTTGCTCTGTAGATCAGATTCATCAATGGGGGAGCTAGGGATCATCTCGTTAGATGGAGTGTGCTCTTCATCTACCTTCTCAATGTGATTTTCCACCATGACCTCAAGAGGTGCAACAGAGGTCTCAACGATTTGAGATAGTGGAGGAAGTGACTCATTCTGTGCACATTGATGATCCATGTAGCACAAAAATTCCCACATCTCCGAGAGTCCCATATTTAACAAACCTCCATCACTCATACGCTCAGCAAGACTCCAGGTCTCAGAATTTATGCCATCAAAGATGCATAGAAGCACTTCCCTTATACTAGCTTGATATCCCCATGAATAAACATCGTTAATGTACTCCTGCAATCTGATGAAGTATTGATGAAAACTCTCTTCGTCTAACTGCAATAACCTCACATTCAACATATGTTAATAGCACGAGTGTGGATCATGTAAGTGGACCACACCAAAAATCAGCACAAAAAACACACAGGAATCAATAAATTTCCCCGGCAACGGTGCCAAATTTGACGGAGGGAAAACTTGCCGTTGATCCGTCAAAGTAAAACTCAAACCTATAACTAGTAAAGCGATAAGTAAGAGGTCGATCGACAGGGAATTTGTTGCTCAAGTATGATTTAAGTGTCGATTAAATTAACCAAAGAGGGGTTTTAAGAGTGTAAAAGATCCGCCTTTTATCAAAGCGGATTAATGAAACCAAGAGTAAATGATTGTGATTCAAACAATTGTGAGAAGCAGATCTACCTACAATTTTCCACTTTATTTGGTTTGAAACGATCCTTGTAACTTCTTCTCCTATTAAGTTTCCTATGAATGCCCTTGTCCCGGCCTAATATAGTTACTAGTCCAACCAGTCCTAGCAACCCTTATCAATCGAATAATCCCTAAAGAAGGATTTAACCCAACTGATAGCTTTAAGTCCAGATATTAGCTAAGGTATTTGCAGTCCCTAAAGAGGGATTTAACAACAAATCCAACTTCCTACTTAGTCAATTAGTTCAACCAGCCGTAAAGGAACAAGTTTCCTACTTAGGTTAAGGTTCACAACCAAGAATCTACAAAACCTTAGCAATTGAATTAATTCTAACTAGTTGCGCGAGCTAGATAGAATAAAACAATAGACAATCAAGCACAAAGAAGTTGAAGCATTCAAATATAGGAAACAAGGAACGAGAATTAGAAACTCATAATCAGTCCAAATAAAGCTTCAAATCATAGGCATAACAGATGAGTTTAGTTCCTCATGTAAGACATTGCTCAATCTCTAAATTGTCTGATAGAACGCGGAATAGAATAGAAGTGTATGAAAACTGATAGTAATCGGCCTTAAAAGGTTCGAGTCGACCAAAACAAATCAAACAACTAGGGTCCCACTTAACAATACGCGTCGTTTCGCTGACGAACAATGCGGCGGCCGCGGCATAGATGCGGAGGCCGCAACATATGGCTGCTACTTAGACGTCTCTGGCTGCGGGAATGCGACAACCACGACATACATGCGGCAGCCTCTGCATCGGCCTTTCACGGAAAAGCTGTCCTGAATTTGATCTTCTTGTGAACGGGAAAGTTGTAATTCTCTGAAAGAGCTTTCCAGCACATGGTCATAATAGTCAATCGGACAAACGAGGCCTCCAGAAAGTGCAAAATAAGTTCAGCATGTCTGGTGACAATTTCTGCAGAGTTGTTCTTCGTTTAGGTTTGCTTCTTCTTCTCAGGACCTCTTGAGATCTTCATGTAAGCGTCTTCGATCAACTAGATATTCCCGTCCAATGAGTTATCAACCCATGTCTCCTCCTCGGATCCACCATTACCTGAAATAATAAAAAAAAAAATGTGTAGATTCCGACTCCAAAAACATAAAGAACAAATATGCAAATTATACTTAAACCATGCATGATATGCATCATAACTAAGCTAAATTAAACCTATTATGACCATCTAAATGCATGATATCAATACTAAAACTCACAACTAGTATAGTTGTTAAGAAAGAGGTCGATCCACAGGCAAATCTATCCATTCAAGTGCAAGTCTAATCGCTGTATAAGAACATGGGGGTTTCAGTGAGAAAAAGATTCGCCTTTTATCAAAGGGGAAGAAAGCAAACAAAGTAAATTGATTGTAGAATGCAATGGAGAGAATTAGGTTCACCTAAAATTTATCACTTTGATTGATGAATTTGATCCTTGTTTCAGCCTCTAGTTCTTGTCTTTTCCTATCAATGTCCTTGTCCGGATCTTAGGTAGATTACTAGTCCTACAAGTCCTAGCAACCCTTATCTCTAAATAACCCTAACACAGTTAAGATTCAACCTAGAGATAGCATTAAGAGTATGAATTAACCAAGGTACATATAATATCAAGCTACGAGTCGATATTTAACATGTATTCAACTTCCTACACCTCCAATTAGTCGTACGAGTCCTAAAGGGATATGATTGCCACTTGGGTTAAGGTTTGCTACGAGGAATCTAAAAAAAACCTAGCAATTGAATGAATCTACTCTAACTAGTTGATCAGGCCAGAGAGAATAAAACACATTCAAGCAATTAAGCGCAAAGAAGTCAAAACATTTGAATATGAATAAGAACTAGATTAAGAAACTCACAATTCAACAATCAAAGATCCAAACTGAAGGAGAAACCTCGAGAGTTTAGTTTCTCATTCTCAACGGCGCTCTCAACAATTCTCTAAAGTGCATAAGGTAAGTGAAAGAATAACCTAAGATGCCTCTTAAAAGCCTTTAGAAAGTCGTCCAAGAAATAAACTAAAAACCCTAACTAAAGTCTGATTCTGAACGTTGCATTTCTGCGAAGGCCGTGGGGCGGCTAGGCCAGGCCGCGGGGCGGCTGGCGATCAGCGAACTCTTTCGGTTTTGTCTTCGAACTGCGGGGCGGCCGACGATTCCTCCCAACTCCTCCACGTCGCTTCTCCAGCTGCTATGGAATCTTCTTTAGCTTATTTTTGCTCTCCTCCATGTCATTTCACCTTGAATTCGAAATACCTGAAATAAACCATATAATTGTGTAGATTATGTAAATGTGGATAAATATATGCAATATTCACAACTAAATTACGCTAAATGCAATCTTAAACATGCTCTATCAATGGTTCAATATAAAGAGTAGTAATAAGAGCAAAATGAGAAGAAGGAAGGATGTCAGAGGTTACCAAGTTCACTGATGGTGCAGTCGATGGAGGCTTGTATGTGCATACATAATCCTTTAGGTAACCAAGAGTGGAGTGTCCTCTGTTGGAATGACGTAATGGTGGTGGAAGAGAAGGGGTAGGAGAAGTGGTGGTGGTGTCTGAGAGGGCCTCAGTAATAGAAGAATCACAAAGGATGGTAGTGTCAGAAGGTAGGGAGATGTGATCAGGATAGTCAATAGTGAGAGTAGGCAATGTGGCTAAATTGAAAGAAGAGCTATAATGAAAAGGAAAGTGTTTCTCGTGGAAGGGCATATCTCTAGAATGAAATACATGTTTTGTGTGGTGATCCAAAACAACATATGCCTTCTTGCCAAAAGCATAACCAAGGAAGACACAAGGGGATGCACGAGGTTTAAACTTGTCCCTTCCACGTTTGAGAGTACAAGCAAATGCAAGATAACCAAAGGCTTTGAAAAAATTGTAATTGGGAGGCCGATTGAAAAGTAGCTCATAGGGAGATTTGTTGTGAAGGGAAGCAAGAGAGGTTTGATTTATGAAGAAGGTTGTTGTGAGCACACAATGGCCCCAGTATTGAGAAGGGAGATTGGATTGGAAAGATAAGGCTCGAGCTACTTCAAGCAAATGTTTATGTTTCCTTTCAACAACACCGTTTTGTTGAGGAGATTCAACACAAGAGGTTTGATGGATGATACCCTGATCACAGTAAAAGGCACGAGCATAAGAATCATCAAACTCAGGGGCATTGTCTGAGCGTATGATTTTGATGTGGGCATGAAATTGGTTGATCACAAGAGCATGAAAAGATTTAATGATAGTGAGAGCATGACTTTTATGAGACATCAAGAACAACTAAGTACAACGAGAAAAGTCATCGACAATGTGTATGACATCAAAAGGAGCAAGAGCTCTAGTTGTAGAAGTGTGAAATGGTTTTATATGTTTTTTATCCTGAGGACAGAGTTTACAAATGAGAGTAGATTTAGAAGTACAGAGAAAAGGGATGTGTTTGAGCTGATCATATGCAGCATGACCCAACATGTAATGCCATTGATCAATACTGTTGTCAAAGGAGCCAGTTGAAGATGAAGCAACAATCACAGATGATCCAACAAAGGACGGAGAAACATTTGGTGTGGCCGGATTATCCAACACATATATACATGCCCCGATCTTCTTTACCAATCAAAATTTGCCTCTTTGTTAAGAGGTCCTGAAGGTAACAAGCATCAACGGTAAATAACACATTAGTTCAAAGTTTTTGGTGAGTTTACTGATCGATAACAAATTCAAACAGAAATCTGGAGCATGGAGAACATCATTAATGGTAAATTGAGAATTGAAACTGGAAGTACCAAGGTGTTGAACACTTGATTTATGGCCATTAGGTAAGGTAATCATGATGCGATTAGAAGGTGTCTAAAAGGAGGATAAGAAAGAAAGGTTTGGGGTGATATGATCGGTTGCACCACTGTCAATGATCCAAGAAGAAGTATGGCGAGAAGAAAGAAGGCAAGAAGCACTACCTGCTAAGAAGGCACAGGAGTCTGACGACTGAGATGGTGAAACCTTACCCAAAAGAGACAACAATTGATTGTATTGATCTATAGAGAGAGAAAATGAGCCATTTGCTGTACTAGCACCTGAACCAAATGACGAAAAAGAACTCGAGCCAGATGACCTCGAGTTTGGAGAATTAGAAGTAGTAGTAGCTCCTGTGTGAGTAGATCGAGAAGGCTGAAATTGGGCGGATAGCCATGAAGTTTCCAGCAGCGATCGATCTTATTATTAGTCTGCTTGCAATGTTCACAAAAGAGATTGTTTTTCCTTGTCGAATCCTTTTGAGAACCTTTCTAGGACGACTGAGATGTGGAGCTATTACCTCTGCTATTACCATTCTTTGAGGATTGCCGAGAAGCAAGAGCAGTGGAATCAAGATCCACGTTCGCATTAGGAACATGAATCGTTCGTTGTTCCTCCTCTTAAAGAACAATTTGATAAACATCATCAAACGTAGGAGAAGGATGAATCAAGAGAATATTACCACAGACAGTAGAGTATGAATCATTCAATCCCATAAGGAATTGAACGGCCTGTTGATCCTGGAGAATTTCAACTACAATCGCTTTTGATCACATGAACAGACATTATCATCAAGAAGCACCATGTATTCATCCCAGAGTTTCTTCCATTTAGTGAAATAGTCGGAAATACAGGAAGTACCTTGAGCGAGAGAATTGAGATCTCATTGAACCTGATACACTCAAGTACGATTTAGTTTGCCAAATCGTGAAGCTAATTCCTTCCAAACCTGTGAAGCAGATCGACAATACATATAGATTCGGCGATGTCCTTGCTCACCGAATGGAAAATCCAAGAAAGCACCATGTTCTTGCATCTCTCCCACTGCGTGGAGAGAATCTGATCATCAACGGGAGGCCTGCAAGTACCGGTGATGAAACCGAGTTTATTCTTCGCAAGAAGAGAAACCTCGACCAAACGACGCCTTAATGGTAATTGCGACCTTCAAGTAAGTTTGTTGAGAGGATGTAACTCGAATGATCTGAGTTGTGAAGGTACAACTCGCTAAGAGGATCCATCGGTGATGGTGGAGGAAAACACGGATTTGGAACTGGTTGAAACACCATGGAAATGCAGCGGAGAAGCAAGGATCGAAATCCCTAAACTCATACCATGTTATAGTTGTGGGAAGAGGAAAACAGAGAGAGATAGAGATTATGAATTGAGGAAAACTGAATGAATCTTTATCATGCTGTAAAATGAGTATTTATAGAGCTACAAACAAGAATGAGTAACAAACTGTAACAACTTCTAACAACTCAAGTGTAGTGACGTGTACAAGCTCTAACATCAGCTCGTGTGTAATGTTCATCACAAACCATTCTGGCCTCGTGGGATCGATATGCTGATCAATCTCAACTTTCCGGCATTCAAGACCAGTCAATTTCAGTCCCCAGGTTGAACCTAATTCAAGCTCTTTTTTTCCCTATTCGATTTCGTCGATTTCTGTTTTTCATTATAGTTTTGATGTTTTCTACATTATACTGTAGTTTCTCATTGTTTAGATGTTTAGATGCTTGTTGTGGCTTAATTGATTTTTTTTAGTTATGCCCACCTAGTGTTTGACAAAATGCTTAAACCAACTTGCAGTTTATTATTATCAAATATGCTAATTTAGGTTTTCATTTGGAGCTGGGCTGCTACTCCTGAGTGAGTAGATTCATCTGAAAACCTAATTGAAGCCCCAAATTTGGTAATTTAGTTTTCGTTTTGGTCACTTAAAAAAAGTGAGGGAGTGAATCTGGTCAATTTGTGATCATATCACTACAAGAAAAACTGTTTATTGCAACGACTTTTTGCAACGACATATTTATTGTCGTTGCAAAAGATATTTTTCGCAACAAATAAAAATTGTTGTTGCAAAAAGTTGTTGCAATAATCGAAAATTTCATTTCGCGCGACTCCAGACTTTGGCGGGTATGGCAAAATTTTGAGTTTTATTTTTGGCAACGACATTGTTGTTACAATAGATTTTTTCATAGAAATGCAATTTCTTTTGCAACGACAATTTGCGTTGTTATAAAAGTCATATAGTAGTATGGCAAGAAAATGTTGTTGCTATATCATAAACAAAATTTTATAAGAAAAACAAATAAATCATTGTTAATTTCGATTGAAGTAAAAAAAAAGTATCATAAAAGGAATAAATCAAACTTTTCCCCCAATGGCCCAATCATAAAAAAAATTGATCTCATATACCAATTCCCTAACCTTTCTAAAATTCCCTAAATCCCTAACCTTTCTAAAAATTCCCCAAACCAAGTTCTCTTCAATTCGTCTTCAACCCGACCTGCTGGCGAACAGGGAGCACTGGCGAAATTGGCGACCTCGCTCTTTCCCTGTCATCGATAGAAGCTCAGAACCCTAACCTCTCCGGCGTACTCGTCACTGACTTCAGTCTCGCGCCTCTGTCTTCCTTCTCATGTCTCCGGGTTGTTCGTGGTTCTCCAGCGGTTCTCGTGTTCGGAGGAGAGCCACTGCCCCCATCTTTGCCACCTTAGCACCGCATCTACTTCTCTTTTTCATGTGAATGACGCTCCTTCCCCTTTCAATTTGAGATCTAGATAGGAGCTTTCTCTATGGCTTCCTCCAATCCCGTCTCAGACCTCTCGTTTATCTTCCCTAATTTCATATCTCAACTCCCTCGTCTCTCATATTCAACAATATTCCGCTACTAGTGTAAAATCATTGTTCAGAGCACTCACTTTTGCTTTCATATCTAATTTTCGAGATTTTTTTGCTTGCTCTCTCGAAGAATAAGGTTGTTGAGGTTGTTTTCGACCACAAGATGGAGGATGACACCGATCGAAGGGCTAATCAATACCAAATCCGAAGCTGACAATGTCAATGGAGGAGACTCATGTTTCAGGTTGGCATTCTCGTTGTTTTCTCTATTCAATTCATTTCTCTCGTGTCAACGTGGTTTCCATTATAGGGTTTTACTTCTCTATTTTCAGGTTGTCCTTCAATTTTTGTTTCCTCTTGAATATGTGATGTTGTTTCATTCCTCTTCAATTTTTGTTTCCTTTATTTTCAGGTTGTCCTCCAATTTTTGTTTCATTTACATCCTACCAGAGATTAACTGATGAGAAATGTCACAAGTCTACAAATTGAAGGGTTTTTTTTTGTTTGACAGTTATGTGCTCTTATTACTCTTATATGTGCTCAATGAGAACTATACTTGGATTGTTAGGGTATAACACTTCTTATTCAATATACTACTACATATTTTGAAAATTGATTCACACTAGCTTAGGGAATGATATGACTATAGGAGTTCAAGAATGGGTTAATTGTTTATAGAGATGCTTGCTTTTAGCCACTTAGAGGTAGTTGATAATATCTATGCATTTTTATAAACTCTAATATGGTTTTACATTCTTGTTGATCCACTAAATCTTTCTCCTAATTTAAATCCATAGAGGGGTTAGATCCTAACTAGGTGTGAATGAACCTGTCGGTCACAGTTTACATGCATGCTATCCATTTCAAATTTTAAAAGCGTTCATTATGTATTTAAAACTAATAGTGATTTGAAACATCAACTGTCATTCTTGCCATTTTTCTTCATAAAATGTGATTGATGTGTTACCTAATTGTTTTTTCTTATTACCACATTTAGAAGCCCATTTACTCCGTAATTTAGAACAAAACGGAATTGTGATGTTGGGAGCATGGGTAGAGACATGCGATATTTTGAAAAGCGCTCATTATGTATTTGAAACTAATAGTGATTTGAAACATCAGCTGTCATTCTTGCCATTTTTCTTCTTAAAATGTGATTGATGTGTTACCTAATTGTTTTTTCTTATTGCTTAGGTTTTCAAGAATGGCTGGTCTTTCTATACTTGGAGAATCTAAGGAGCTTCAGATACGCATCAGTTCTAATCTTGAGAATGGGAAAATTACTATATGTTCAATTTGATGTGATTTAAGGAAGGCAATAAAGCTTGACCATCTTGGAATTGCAACCTTGTCTAGTCAGCTATTTCATGAGCTCGAACTTCTAAAGAATCTGCCATATTTGTAAGTAATTAATGTAGTGCTAATTGCTAAGTCTACCTTGTTCATATTTTATATCTTCATGTCTTTTTCTTTTTTAAAAAATGTTTGAAGAAGGTTTAGATTAAATTATGTTATAAGACTTCACTGTTTAGTTTTTTTATGCTTCTTAGAATTTTGGTTCCTTATCTCATTATTACTTTTTGTCTCTCTAGATATGTACGCTTATGCAACTAACATGTTTTGAGATTTTCAAACCCTATATACCTGCATTCCGATTCATAATAACCTTTGTCCCTTAGTGTGGCACAACGGTCCTAAGTCGTCATGGTTGTGCTTTTATTAGTAATTCGTCTTATTTGCTTATGATTGACAATATTTTTTTTTACAGATTATCAGAAGTGGTAGAAGGATGAAAGTGTCCATATTTAATGTTGTTGTCGGAGATGATCTACCTTTAAAGATTGGTGACCAGGTGATGTATTTTTCCTATTTTCCCTGCCTTAGTTTGGTTACCCATCATACTTTTGTCTTATTTGCTTATATGAGAGATGATGCTTATTCATTAGGTTCTTGTTGTTGGAATTCTGGTAGCTGGTCATTCAATTGCAATTGATGAATCAAGCATGCTAAGAGAGAGCAAGATAGTAAGCCCTTGCATACCACCCATGCCATTTTGTTTTCATGGATGGATAGAAAGCTAAACTAATGTCTTTTGCAAGATTGACATTGTTCTTGTGCTGACCAATATAGTTGGAGGATTTCTAGTCTAGAACCATTTTGATTTCCTTTTCTTTTCTCTCCTCTTCTATAGTATTCTTTGTTCTTTGTACCATATACATGCATCATCTTGATCTATCACATGTGTTAACCATTTCTCAAATCTATCACATGTAAGGCTTTTTCCTCTTGACGAGTGTAGACTCCCTCTCCCTGGTGGCTTGGTGCAAAGATTGGTGATAGCATCTAGTTTTTCATATTTTTCATGTGCATTTAGTTTAGTTTCATGCATCATTTTAGAGTAGTTTAATTCTCTTTTTATGTGTTTTTTGTATTATTTATGATCTAAAGAGCTACACAAGCATTGTTTGTATTTTGTAGGTATGAGTTGGTGATTCGACATAAATTTCATGCATCTAATGGAAGGGGATTGAAAGGCAAGCAAAAGAGACAGGCGGTGAAGCAATCATATCAAGTGAATAACTCTACGGAGCTCAAGTGATGTCCCACAACTCGTGGGAGACCTTCACGAGTCGTGACAAGTGGTTCTGGCTGATATGTGAGATGCTGAGAAGTCCCACAACTCGTGGGAGACCCTTCACGAGTCGTGGCAGGGCCAGCTACACCCAACCTTTCATATTTCCAAGTGTTTATTTAATTTGTTTTTGGATTATTTAAGGGGGTTAAATAATGAGAATTGAGTCTAAACAGGGGGTTACGAATTTGTTTTGTCAATTTTTTTTTAATTTCAGTGGATTCTATCTAGGTTTATTCAGGGTTTTGATTTCGGGTGGATGTTTACATGTTCTTGTCTTGTACTGCTGCTGCATTTATTATAGGGTTTTGATTCCTATCTGTTCTACATTTTTATTGCTACAGAAAGACTACTGTTCTTGCTGCTGGTGAGATTTCATATCCTTAGGTTGTTGAAAGGTAGGTAATTTTAAGTTTTCACAGTAGCTGTTTGTAGATGATTTATTGTGATTTAGAAGTATATGTTCTCATAGATTTGAAAATTTAACTTATGTGCAGGATTCAAAGCGGCAAAGTTTATGACTTCAGAAGAATGTAGCTGAAAAAACGGGTAAAATGATGAAATTTCACAAGTTAATATTGCAGTCTCCCTCTTTCAAAACCCATGCTTGGGTGTCTATATGCATATGATAGATTTCAAACCTCTTTAATGTAACTTATGAATAAATTATATCCTAAATCATATATTGAAAATATAATCAATTTTGTCACATAATGTGTCTCGTAAGGTAGGACTTGATTTTCTTCTATGTTTGTGATTGATTATGTATTTAAATCTCTTTAATGCTCACATCTTAATTTTTGTATGTCTTTAACTTGAAATGAGCATTTAACAGACATGAATTAAAAGGAAATATCAAACTTTGTAAACCTGATATATTAACATCTGGAGGTCGGTGAGTGTGACATGTTCTTATGTTGTAAATTTTTTTTATTTGAGTGGATTCTCCCTCTTCTGCTGCTTTTATACTGCTGCTGCATTTATATTGTTGTTGCGTTCTTTCCTGGGCTTTGCAATTGTGCTACTGCTGCGTTATTTCTTGAGTTGTGCAGTTGTGCAACTGCTGTATTTTTTTGCTGCTGAAATAATGGTTTCTTGTGCAGTTGCGTGTGGTGTTTGTGTTAATTCCTTCAATTTGTTGGTTATTGTAGTTTGGTGTCAACTCAGCCATGGGGGCTTGCTTTTTTTTTTCTCACCCTTTATCCAAATGCTAGGATTATGGATCTTATGTTCTAGTTAATGAGCTAAATGAGAGTCAACATGAAGAGTTAGTTCCTTCAATGGGAGAAGGGACGTTATAGAAAACTCATAAACTCTTTATATTATGAGTTAGTATGAAAACTCATAAAGACCTTGTGGTTTCCTAGGTACGATAAAGAGAACTTCTAAGCTATCTAGCAGAGTTGCTATGAGTTTGCAAGGGAAGGAAGTTGCAAATCCAACCCCTAGGGAAATCATAACTTATGGTGAGTGAATGATCTTTACTTATCATATTTAAAATAGGAATAAATTATCCAATTATGATTAGATTATGCAACTTCCAATGGGCTAGTTATAATGTTGTTCCTTCTTATAGGGTAAATTAAAAAATGTATTGCCACAAGTGGTGATGTAATGACCCAAGAGCGGATTTCAATTGATGTTTTAGGGTCAAGATCGGGCTACGTACATGAAAAAAGGGACCGTTTTGCATGGCTATACTAAGGGGAATAAAGCAACTTGCCCAACAAGATATTGTAGAGCAGCAACATGGGCGATTACGAGAACAACAACTAAAGATTCAAGATTTGGAGAAAATGATGGAAGAAATCCAACTGACGCAACAAAGAAAATTAGAAGAGTATAAAGCATAACAAAAACGGACAATGGATGCATTCAAACAAGAGTTACTCCAAAAACTCGTTGAAAAAAATATTTAGTAACGTAAAAATCAGGTAATTTCGCGTATGCTATTTAGGTTATGCTTCTTTTGTTTACGTTTGGCTTGTGGTTTTTTCAATATGCATATCTCTATGAAACATATTCTCTCAATATAATTCAGTCCTAGAAACCATTATAGGTTCCATGGGATGTGCATTTTTAGTGACGTATGAGGTCATCAATGCCCATGTCAATTTCCTTGGCTTTTAGAATCTAGAGAATGAAGCTTTTACTTTGATCATAATTTTTTTTTTTTTGCTCTTTTGCAGGATCTGGATCTAGCTAGAAAAAGGAGCAAGGATGATGGATGCAAGTTTTTGTGGGTTAGTTTGCATATGGAAAATTTTATATTACATTTTGCCTTAGACATAAACTTTGATATAACTTTGATATAGCTTGACATAAACTTGGAAGTATATTT
Organism: Persicaria tinctoria; assembly: GCA_037127255.1. Taxonomy (NCBI): domain Eukaryota; kingdom Viridiplantae; phylum Streptophyta; class Magnoliopsida; order Caryophyllales; family Polygonaceae; genus Persicaria; species Persicaria tinctoria. The sequence goes on from JBANSL010000012.1 coordinate 45,642,950, forward strand.
TGCTAGTTAGTTTGTCTATGAAAGTACAAGTTTGTATTTTGCATATGGAAGGATATATGATTATTAGCATTGGAATGAAGGAGTGATGTGATAAGTACAAGGATGAAGTTATGTGTTGGAAGCAAGTATATTTTATGAGGGTTTTTGGATATAATCTAAGTATAGGTTGATTTGAAGGATGACATATGTATTTGCTTACAAATTACAATAGTATGAATGAATGTGTTTGGAAGAAACTGTAACACTTGTGTGTATTAAAGCAGGGAATGGTAAAACAGGGAATTGGGAAAAAAAATTACTATATATGAAACATTTATCTATTTTGTAACGACTTTGTCGTTGCAAAATACCTTAGTTATTATTATATACCCCTATTGCAACGACAAAGACGTTGCGAAAGACTGAGTCTATAGCAACGACATTGGTTGTTGCCAAAACCAGTATTTATAGCAACGACTATGGTCATTGCAATACATATCCAGAAATTTTATCAACTTTTAGCAACAATATTTTCATTGCAAAAGGTAGCATATATAGCAACGACAAATGGTGTTGCAAAAGAATTACCCCCAATTGCAACGCCATTTTTGTTACTAAAACATGTAATTGTTTTGTGATGTCCATGTTTTGTGCCATGTTTTATATCGACTTTTATGTCGATTTCTGTATGCATTTCATGCATTTAGGTTAGTATAGCACAGAATCTATGTAGTTTATGCTTATTTGCCAAATTATGGAGTCTACACTAGTTTCTGTTTAATTTCGCAGAAATCAGACGCACTTTGGAGCTTAAAGGAAAGTCATGAAGAAGCTAAGGATGGTGCAACTGAAGAAAAGCCCACTTTTCGCCATTCATCATTCTGAATCAAGCTTTGATGTCTTCATGAAAGTTGTATCCCTTGAAAAGATTTTTCCAACGCATACTCATATGCGCCAATCCGACGAACGAGGACCCGGGAAAGTGCGTTTCAAGAACAGAGCAAAATGCTGAATGCTGACGCGTACTTGACTTCGACCACACCTTACTCGAGGTCGACTAGAAATGGGCAGCTACCAGAGCTCGACGAGGAGAAGCACTCGAAAGCTGAAGATTACTCGAAGTCGAGTACACCCTACTCGACGTTGACCAGACTTGGTCGAAGTGGACTACCACAGTGCCCGAAATCGAGCTAGTCCGGGTCTTGTTAAAGTTCTATCTCGAATCCCATGAAGATATTTTCGAGATGAGATTCCCAACACATGAAGATTTAGATATTTTTCTCTTTTTTATCTTTCTATTTATCCTAAGGGTGGAACGTTTAATTACCCTATGATTTATCTAGTTTTACTTATTTAGATATATTTATTTCCTAAGTAGAATTATATCTTCTATTTTAGATAGAGATATAGATAGAAATTCCTTCCTTGATTAGCAACGATTGGAAGCCTATAAATAAAGCCCATGGGACTAGTTTTTATTTATTCAATTCTAGAGGAAGAAGAGGAGAAGGAGGAGAGTAGAGAGAGAGAGAGTGTGTGTGTGGCCAAGAGGAGTTTGTGAAGCGAGAGCGGAATTGGCTTCCTTTGGCTGTAAGCTCTATTTAGTTTTATTAATGCAAGTTTATTTCTTTTATTATTGATGTCTTTAATTATGATGAAGCGCGAGTAGTTCACCTACTTCTAGGGTCGTGGCGAGCCCGACGATAGCAAGGCGTGTTTGAGGTAAAGATCCGACCTTCATTGTGTTTTAAACATCTACTACCTTTTATGTGTTTATTCTCTACATAATAGAAATCCATGCTAACAACTTGGATTAATAAACATAAAATCGGTAGATACAATTAGGGTTTCTTGAAAGAGTTTCTTAATTGTTGGAGAAGGCGAAAGCTTGATCCTTCGATGCGATTTGCATAATTACCGTTCTTTATCTTGCCTTATGCATGTTTGGTTATCGTTGTTGCAACCCCCGATCTTTGAAGTCTTTTTCATACATAGTTTAACTCGAGATTTGCATTCGTTTATTTTATTGTTCCTACTCAACTTCGACCACCCTTTGGTCGACGTCGACCACTGATTTTCGATCGAGCAAAGATCGCTGTTGCTTGTGTCTCTGTAGCAACTCGACTACCACCAGACGGTACTCGACGTCGAGTACGGCCTAGTCAACGTCGACCACCACCAGTGACTTCTGTTGCTCGAAATCGGACTTGCCTGGCCCCTTTCGACTACCACTTAGTCGAGGTCGAGCACCCTGAAGTCGATTTCTGCCCCTGAGATTTCTCCACTTCCTAGGATCCGCTGACCAGCTTCCTCGTGGATCGATCCTGACTTCCCGCTGCTACATCAGGAGGAGGTCTTGTAATTATTTACGTGGGCAAGATCTGGTTTGATTTATTTTATTATACTTTGAACTCGATTTCCTCCTACAACAAATTGGCACCGTTGTCGGGAAAGCAATCATTCGCGCCTTAGGTAGTTAGATCTCACGTTTTCCTTAAGTTTCCCTCTACAGGTGGATGCAGGACACCTTCGTGTGTTTTGAAACATGGGATGAAAGGGAAAGAGAAAGACGGTATGCAAAAGAATTTGAATATTTGAGATGGCTATTCATCGTTGATGATGAGGCATGGCTTTAGGGTATACGCGCATTTAGGAAGCTATGAGATTCCTCAAAACCACCGCCAGAAGCCCCAATACCTCTACAGTCAATACCTAGGTATGCCCTTCCACGATCTCAATTCCAAATTTGCTATCTGTCTTTGAAAAACCATTTGAAGGACCCCAAGAAGAAGAAGAGCTAGAAAAGAAGAAGCTGATTATTGTTGCCCATGTTGTTTCAAAGTCTCTTTTACCTTACAAGGTGAAGGCTATCCTCGATGATTTTGACCAATCGATGTTCATATTCAAGTAAGGGGTCCTAGCAAAGTGGCATGAAGCTCCGCATGATGAGGTAGAAATATCTCTTCCCACTCCACCGTGTTGTTGTGGTGGAGACGCGTAAACAAATCAACTAATGAAGCGGAAGAGGTATGATGATGAGGTATGTATAATTTCTTTATATCTTCCCTTATGCATGCCATCTAGAGCCCAGGATAATGAATGGGCGAATCCATGGAGTGTTCACTCGGGGAGGTTTAAACTTCTTCCCATGATGCCTCCGGATGACATCTCACGCTTCCCACCACCGGAGGAACCACTGGACCCACCTATACCTCCGGAATATAATGAGCTAGGCTAATGCTCAAGCGGAGAAGTCGGCCTAGCGACTCTAAAATCTAGAGCATGTACATAGAACTTCTGAATTTTTGGACTTTAAAACTTTTGGTTTTGGTTGTTTTTTTATTTAGTTTTTGAATACTTCATGTGGAAGGTCTTGTCTTCGTGCAAAAAATCTAACATTTTTTCAGGCCGAGAAGCATAAAGGATTGCTAAGAGAGAAAGAAGAAGTCTCTGCCAACAGTTGAAATCGACTAGGCCAAGTCGAGATCGACTACGAAGAGGATCGAGTACAACACCGTACTCGACGTCGAGTAGGCCACTCGACGTCGACAAACCAGAAAGCATCCTCGATTTCATCTTTCACTCGACACAGCAGATCTGTACTCGATGTCGACCACGCCTACTCGACGTCGATCATCACATTTACTTGACCGCCCTGTTTTGACTTTACGACGCGTTATTTGGTGAGTTCCTTCCTTTACCCTTGTTTTATATTATTTTATACAGTGGGGACACTGTATATTTGAAGTATGGGGTGGGGGAAAAGCTCATTATCATTATTTTATATTTTATTCTTGCTTTTGGTTTTAGATAGTGAATTTTGAGTGAATTTTTAATTTTTTTTGTGCATAATTGCTTAAACTCAAAGATCTATGAGACATATCCCAAAAGCTTGTAAATTAATCAAAGAAATAGTGTCATGGAAGCTTAAATTGTTCAAAGAAATAGTGTCATGTTGCATGATAAGAGGATGGAGGACTTTATATTTGCATATAATGCTCATATTGTTTACATATCATAGCCTTACCTATGCTTATGCATCACACGAGCCATATTATGCCTTATTTCAATTATTGTTCCATATGATATAAATATTGCCATTATTTACCTTATTTCCTATCCGGGGACTATGTTGAGAATGAAGTCACATTATTGAGATATTATATGGTGTTTGCGTTGTTGTTATATATCATATATGGAGTTTAGGAGGAAAGTTTGAAATACATGGAAAATTTAATGAGTGAAAAAAAAATCCGATCACCTCAGGAGATAAAGGTAGATCGACCCTGCTTGCTGAGATAATAGTTCAGTGAGATGGGAAACACATGTGAGAAGTCCAAAGCACTATGTATTCGGGGCCATTCATGACACCCATGTTTGCGACTCGCGAGAAGGCAGTGCTCAGGTTAGAGAGGTAAAAGTAATATTATTGGAAAAAGCATTAAGCGATTGAGAGAAAGGTGATGAATCTTCTGAAGAAGGAATGTGGAAATTCAGTTTGGAAAGTACTCCATTTCCCCGGATTATTAGCACCACATTGCCAAATATTACCCACCTTGAGCCTTTTACCAAATCTACTCCTTATTGAGCTTGATTAAAGTACTCTTGATTATTGTTGCTTTGTCACTTATGAATTGTTTTTGCATAACCCTCATTTTGTGAGTAGATGTTGCTTTTTATCGCACATGTATGGATTTGTGGCACAAGTACCTTTTCGATGATGGTAATTGAATGTAGGGACATATAAGAATGAATCTATGATGTTGAGAGTTTGAATTCTTCCCCTTAATGACAATCCAAGTTATTGCTTGGGGATAAGCAAGCTTAAGTATGGGGTGATTTGATGTCCATGTTTTGTGTCATGTTTTATATCTACTTTTATGTCGATTTCTGTATGTATTTCATGCATTTAGGTTAGAATAGTACATAATCTATGTAGTTTATGCTTATTTTCAAAATTATGGAGTCTACACTAGTTTTTGTTTAATTTCGCAGAAATCGAACGCACTTTGGAGCTTAAAGAAAAGTCATGAAGAAGCTAAGGATGGTGCAACTGAAGAAAAGCCCAGTTATCGCCATTCATTGTTCCGAATCAAGCTTTGATGTCTTCATGAAAGTTGTAGCCCTCGAAAAGTGCTTTCCAACGCATACTCATATTCGTCAATCCGACGACCGAGGACTCAGGGAAGTGCGTTTCAAGATCAGAGCAAAATGCTAAGAGCTGACGCGTATTCGACGTCGACCACACCTTACTCGAGGTCGACTAGAAATGGGCGGCTAACCGAGCTCGACGAGGAGAAGCACTCAAGAAGCTGAAGATTCCTCGAAGTCGACTACACCCTACTCGACGTCGACTAGACTTGGTCGAAGTCGACTACCACAGTGCCCGAAATCGAGCTAGTCCGAGTTTTGTTAAGATTCTATCCCGAATCCTATGGAGATATTTTCGAGACGAGATTCCCGACACATGAAATTTAGATATTTTTATCTTTTTATCTTTCTATTTATCCTAAGGGTGGAACATTTAATTATCCTAGGATTTATCTAGTTTTACTTATTTAGATATATTTATTTCCTAAGTAGAATAATATCTTCTATTTTAGATAGAGATATAGATAGAAATTCCATCCTTGATTAGCAAGGATTGAAAGCCTATAAATAAAGCTCATGGGGCTAGTTTTTATTCATTCAATTCTAGAGGAAGAAGAGGAGAAGGAGGAGAGTAGAGAGGGAGAGAGTGTGTGGCCAAAAGGAGTTTGTGAAGCGAGAGCGGAATTGGTTTCCTTTGGTTGTAAGCTCTATTTAGTTTTATTAATGCAAGTATATTTCTTTTATTATTGATGTCTTTAATTATGGTGAAGCGCGAGTAGTTCACCTACTTCTAGGGTCGGGGCAAGCCCGACGATAGCAAGGCGTGTTTGAGGTAAAGATCCGACCTTTATTGTGTTTTAAACATCTACTACCTTTTATGTGTTTATTCTCTATTTAATAGAAATCCATGCTAACAACTTGGATTAATAAACATAAAATCGGTAGATACAATTAGGGTTTCTTGAAAGAGTTTCTTAATTGTTGGAAAATGCGAAAGCTTGATCCTTCGATGCGATTTGCATAATTACCGTTCTTTATCTTGCCTTATGCATCTTTGGTTATTGTTGTTGCAACCCCCGATCATTGAAGTCTTTTTCATACATAGTTTAATTCGAGATTTGCATTCGTTTTTTTACTGTTCCTACTCATCTTCGACCACCCCTTGGTCGACGTCGACCACTGATTTTCGATCTAGCAAAGATCGTTGTTGCTTGTGTCGCTGCAGGAACTCGACTACGACCAGACCATACTTGACGTCGAGTACGGCCTAGTCGACGTCGACCACCACCAGTGACTTCTGTTGCTCGAAATCGGACTTGTCTGGCCCTTGTCGACTACCACTTAGTCGAGGTTGAGCACCCTGAAGTCGACTCTTGCCCGTGAGATTTCTCCACTGCCTAGGATCCGCTGACCAGCTTCCTCGAGGATCGATCCTGACTTCCCGCTGCTACATCAGCAGGAGGTCTTGTAATTATTTGTGTGGGCAAGATCTTGTTTGATTTATTATATTATATTTTGAACTCGATTTCCTCCTACAATAAATTGGCGACATTGTCGGGGAAGCAATCATTCGCGCCTTAGGTAGTTAGATCTCACGTTTTCCTCAAGTTTCCCTCTACAGGTGGATGCAGGACACCTTCGAGTGTTTTGAAACATGGGACGAAAGGGAAAGAGAAAGACGGTATGCAAAAGAATTTGAATATTTGAGATGGCTATACTTCGATGATGAGGAGGCATGGCTTGAGGGTATACGCACATTTAGGAAGCTACGAGATTCGTCAAAACCACCGCCAGAAGCCCCAATACCGCTAGAAGAAGGATCTAAACCTGAGGTCGACTTCGACCAACGCCTAGTCGATGTCGACCCATCTCCAGTCAATATCGACCTATCTACAGTCGATACTCAGGTATGCCCTTCCACGATCTCAATTCCAAATTTGCTATCTGTCTTTGAAAAACCATTTGAAGGACCCCAAGAAGAAGAAAAGCTAGAAAAGAAGAAGCCGGACATCGTTGCCCATGTTGTTTCAAACTCGCTCTTACCTTACAAGGTGAAGGCTATTCCTGATGACTTTGAGCAACCGATGCTCATATTCAAGTATAGGGTCCTTGCAAAGTGGCATGAAGCTCCGTATGATGAGGTAGAAATATCTCTTCCCACTCCACCGTTTTGCTGTGGTGGAGAAACGCAAACAAATCAACCAATGAAGCGGAAGAGGTATGATAATGAGGTGTGTATATTTTCTTTATATCTTCCTTTATGCATGCCAGCTGGAGCCCAGGAAGATGAATGGGCGAAGCCATGGAGCGTTCACTCGGGGAGGTTTAAACTTCTTCACATGATGCCCCCGGATGACATCTCAAGCTTCCCACCACCGAAGGAACCACCAGACCCACCTATACCTCCGGACAAATATGAGCCAGGCTAATGCTCAAGCGAAGAAGTCGGCCTAGCGACTCTAAAATCTAGAACATGTAAATAAAATTTTCGAATTTTGGGACTTTAAAACTTTTGGTTTTGGTTTTGGTTGTTTTTTTTTTTTAGTTTCTGAATACTTTATGTGGAAGGTCTTGTCTTCGTGCAAAAAATCTAACATTTTTTCAGGTCGAGAAGCATAAAGGATCGCTAAGAGAGAAAGAAGAAGTCTCTTCCAACAGTTGAAATCGACTAGGCCAAGTCGAGATCGACTACGAAGAGGATCGAGTACAATACCGTACTCGACGTCGAGTAGGCCACTCAACGTCGACCAACCAGAAAGCATCCTCGACTTCATCTTTCACTCGACACAGCAGATCTGTACTCGACGTCGACCACGCCTACTCGACGTCGATTAGCACATTTACTCGACTACCCTGTTTTGACTCTACGACGCGTTATTCGGTTAGTTCCTTCCTTTACCCTTGTTTTATATTATTTTATACAGTGGGGACACTGTAAATTTGAAGTATGGGGTGGGGGAAAAGCTCATTATCATTATTTTATATTTTATTCTTGCTTTTGGTTTTACATGGTGAATTTTGATTGAATTTTTAATTTTTTGTGTATAATTTCTTAAACTCAAAGTTCTATGAGACATCTCCCAAAAGCTTGTAAATTGTTCAAAGAAATAGTGTCATGGAAGCTTAAATTGAACTCGACAATGCAAAATTGGATTAATTAGAGATATATCATGAAATTGCCTAGTAAAAGGAAGTTACAATGAAGTGCACTATTTCTTGAAAACCATGAAATGAGGTAAAATTTGAAGTTGCTTTAGACATGTTGCATGATAAGAGGATGGAGGACCTTATATTTCCATATAATTCTCATATTGTTTATATATCCTAGCCTTACCTATGCTTATGCATCACACGAGGCATATTATGCCTTATTTAAATTATTGCTCCACATGATCTAAATATTGCCATTATTTACCTTATTTCCTATCCGGGGACTATGTTGAGAATGAAGTCACATTATGGAGATATTATATGGTGTTTGTGTTGTTGTTATATATCATATATGGAGTTTGGCAGGAAAAGTTCGAATTACATGGAGAATTTAATGAGTGAAAAAAAAAATCCGATCACCTCAGGAGATAAAGGTAGATCGACCCTGCTTGCTGAGATAATAGTTCAGTGAGATGGGACACATATGTGAGAAGTCCAAAGCACTAAGTATCTGGGGCCATTCATGACACCCATGTTTGCGACTCGCGAGAAGGCAGTGCTCAGGTTAGAGAGGTAAAAGCAATATTATTGGAAAAAGCATTGAGCGATTGAGAGAAAGGTGATGAATCTTATGAAGAAGGAATGTGGAAATTCAGTTTGGAAAGTACTCCATTTCCCCGGATTATTAGCACCACATTGCCAAATATTACCCGACGTTAGCCTTTTACCAAATCTACTCCTTATTGAGCTTGATTAAAGTCTTCTTGATTATTGTTGCTTTGTCACTTATGAATTGTTTTTGCATAACACTAGTACAAATATAGGGGGTGGAGCACGGTAAGTTGGGTACTGTTTTTGACAAGCGTGCTTATTTTTTTATTTTAAGCACGGTTTTATATTAAAAATGTGTTCCCAACCCCAAATTCAACTAAAAGCAACGCATTTTTCCATAAAACCGTTCTCGTTTATTTCTAAAAAAATATTTAGACCGGTTTTCGTGTAAAGCGTGCTTTAAAAAACTTAAAACGAACACGGTTTAATTTTCAAAGTGTGTTCCCAAAACCAGATTTGACTAAAACAAACACGCTTTTCTATAAAACCGTTCTCATTTATTTTTGAAAACTATTAAGCTCGGTTTTCGTGTGAAGCGTGCTTAAAAATAAATTAAAACGAACATGGTTTCATTTTACAAGTGTGTTCCCACAGCCAACTTTAACTAAAATCAACACGCTTTTCTATAGAACCGTTCTCGTTTGTTTCTAAAGGAATAATTAGCTCGGTTTTCATGTAAAGCGTGCTTAAAAAAATTAAAACGAACACGGTTTTATAAGAAAAGTATCTTCCCAAAACCAAATTTAACTAGAGGGAACACGTTTTTCTTTTAAAGCATCCTCATTTAATTTTATAAACCGTTCTCAAATTTTTTTTTATATATTTAGAGTTTTTTTTAGTAATTAGATTAAGTAAATGCACAAAGTTACAACAAAATTCCGTAGCTCGGATGGAAGGAGTGTAAAGTGGACGAATTCAGTATGAGGGTGCAAGAGGTCTTGGGTTCGACTCTTGGTTCGATTGCGCAAGAGGTCTTGAGAGAAATATGAAATAGCACACTTTTTATTTAATGCGTGCTTACAGGAATATGAAATAGCACATCTACTCACAAAAGGAGGGTTATGCAAAAACAATTCATAAGTGACAAAGCAACAATAATCAAGAGAACTTTAATCAAGCTCAATAAAGAGTAGATTTGGTAAAAGGCTAACGTCGGGTAATATTTGGCAATGTGGTGCTAATAATCCGGGGAAATGGAGTACTTTCCAAACTGAATTTCCACATTCCTTCTTCATAAGATTCATCACCTTTCTCTCAATCGCTTAATGCTTTTTCCAATAATATTGCTTTTACCTCTCTAACCTGAGCACTGCCTTCTCGCGAGTCGCAAACATGGGTGTCATGAATGGCCCCGGATACTTAGTGCTTTGGACTTCTCACATATGTGTCCCATCTCACTGAACTATTATCTCAGCAAGCAGGGTCGATCTACCTTTATCTCCTGAGGTGATCAGATTTTTTTTTCACTCATTAAATTTTCCATGTCATTTGAACTTTTCCTGCCAAACTCCATATATGATATATAACAACAACACAAACACCATATAATATCTCCATAATGTGACTTCATTCTCAACATAGTCCCCGGATAGGAAATAAGGTAAATAATGGCAATATTTAGATCATGTGGAGCAATAATTGAAATAAGGGATAATATGCCTCGTGTGATGCATAAGCATAGGTAAGGCTAGGATATGTAAACAATATGAGCATTATATAGAAATATAAAGTCCTCCATCCTCTTATCATGGAAAATGTAAAAAGCAACTTCAAATTTTACCTCATTTTATGGTTTTCAAGAAATAGTGCACTTCATTGTAACTTCCTTTTACTAGGAAATTTCATGCTATATCTCTAATGAATCCAATTTTGCATTGTCGAGTTCAATTTAAGCTTCCATGACACTATTTCTTTGAACAATTTAAAAGCTTTTGGGAGATGTCTCATAAAACTTTGAGTTTAAGCAATTATACACAAAAAAAAAAACTTACTCAAAATTCACCATGTAAAACCAAAAGCAAGAATAAAATATAAAATAATGATAATGAGCTTTTCCCCCACCCCATACTTCAAATATACAGTGTCCCCACTGTATAAAATAATATAAAACAAGGGTAAAGGAAGGAACTAACCGAATAACGCGTCGTAGAGTCAAAACAGGGCAGTCGAGTAAATGTGCTGATCGACGTCGAGAAGGTGTGGTCGACGTCGAGTACCGATCTGCGGTGTCGAGTGAAAGATGAAGTCGAGGATGCTTTCTGGTTGGTCGACGTTGAGTGGCCTACTCGACGTTGAGTACGGTATTGTACTCGATCCTCTTCGTAGTCGATCTCGACTTGGCCTAGTCGATTTCAACTGTTGGCAGAGACTTCTTCTTTCTCTCTTAGCGATCCTTTATGCTTCTCGACCTGAAAAAATGTTAGATTTTTTGCACGAAGACAAGACCTTCCACATGAAGTATAGCCATCTCAAATATTCAAATTCTTTTGCATACCGTCTTTCTCTTTCCCTTTCGTCCCATGTTTCAAAACACTCGAAGGTGTCCTGCATCCACCTGTAGAGGGAAACTTGAGGAAAACGTGAGATCTAACTACCTAAGGCGCGAATGATTGCTTCCCCGGCAATGTCGACTTCAGGGTGCTCGACCTCGACTAAGTGGTTGTCGATAGGGGCCAGACAAGTCCGATTTCGAGCAACAGAAGGCACTGGTGGTCAACGTCGACTAGGCCGTACTCGACGTCAAGTACGGTCTGGTCATAGTCGAGTTCCTGCAGAGACACAAGCAACAACGATCTTTGCTCGATCGAAAATCAGTGGTCGACGTCGACCAAGGGGTGGTCGAAGTCGAGTAGGAACAGTAAAAAACGAATGCAAATCTCGAATTAAACTATGTATGAAAAAGACTTCAATGATCGGGGGTTGCAACAACAATACCCAAAGATGCATAAGGCAAGATAAAGAACGGTAATTATGCAAATCGCATCGAAGGATCAAGATTTCGCATTTTCCAACAATTAAGAAACTCTTTCAAGAAACCCTAATTGTATCTACCGATTTTATGTTTATTAATCTAAGTTGTTAGCATGAATTTCTATTAATTAGAGAATAAACACATAAAAGGTAGTAGATGTTTAAAACACAATAAAGGTCGGATCTTTACCTCAAACACGCCTTGCTATCGTCGGGCTCGCCCCGACCCTAGAAGTAGGTGAACTACTCGCGCTTCATCATAATTAAAGACATCAATAATAAAAGAAATATACTTGCATTAATAAAACTAAATAAAGCTTACAACCAAAGGAAACCAATTCCGCTATCGCTTCACAAATTCCTCTTGGCCACACACTCTCTCCCTCTCTACTTTCCTCCTTCTCCTCTTCTTCGTCTAGAATTGAATGAACAAAAACTAACCCCATGGGCTTTATTTATAGGCTTCCAATCCTTGCTAATCAAGAAAGGAATTTCTATCTATATCTCTATCTAAAATAGAAGATATAATTCTACTTAGGAAATACATATATCTAAATAAGTAAAACTAGATAAATCATAGGGTAATTAAATGTTCCACCCTTAGGATAAATAGAAATATAAAAAGATAAAAATATCTAAATCTTCATGTGTTGGGAATCTCGTCTTGAAAATATCTCCATGGGATTCGGGATAGAACCTTAACAAGACCCGGACTGGCTCGATTTCGGGCACTGTGGTAGTCGACTTCGACCAAGTCTGGTCGACGTCGAGTAGGGTGTACTCGACTTCGAGTAATCTTCAGCTTCTCGAGTGCTTCTCCTCGTCGAGCTCGGGTAGCCGCCCATTTCTAGTCGACCTCGAGTAAGGTGTGGTCGACGTCGAGTACGCGTCAGCTCTCAGCATTTTGCTATGTTCTTGAAACGCACTTTCCTGAGTCCTCGTTTGTCGGATTGATGCATATAAGTATGCGTTCGCAAACTCTTTTCGAGGGATACAACTTTCATGAAGATATCAAAGCTTGATTCGGAATGATGAATGGCGAAAAGTGGGCTTTTCTTCAGCAGCACCATCTTTAGCTTCTTCATGACTTTCCTTTAAGCTCCAAAGTGCGTCCGATTTCTTTGAAATGAAACAGAAACTACTGTAGACTCCATAATTTGGCAAATAAGCATAAACTACATAGATTTTGTACTATTCTAACCTAAATGCATGAAATGCATACAGAAATCGACATAAAAGTAGATATAAAACATGGCATAAAACATAGACATCAAATCACCCCATACTTAACCTTGCTTGTCCCCAAGCAATAACTTGGATGGTCATTCAGGGGAAGAATTCAAACTCTCAACATCATAGATTTATTCTTATATGTCCCTACATTCAATTACCATCATTGAAAAGGTACTTGTGCCACAAATCCATACATGTACAATAAAAAGCAACATCTACTCACAAAAGGAGGGTTATATCACTAGTACAAAAAGGGGGACCAGAGCACGGTTTTTTAATGCATGGGAGCCCACTTCTCGTACTGTGCTTATAGTGAGTGCGCTCCCAAACAAGCACACTTACTATTTAACCGTGATCCCATATTTTAAGCACGGTTTTGTATTGAAACGTTCTTAACATTGTCATACGACCAATTATAAGAACGCTTCAATTAAAGTGTGCTAAAAAAAATGTTTTAACACACTTTTTTTCAAACCGTGCTTAATAATAAGAACGCTTAAATTAAAAGTGTGCTATTTCATATTCCTTGGTCGACGTCGACCACTGATTTTCGATCGAGCAAAGATCGTTGTTGCTTGTGTCTCTACAGGAACTCGACTACGACCACACCGTACTCGACGTCAAGTACGGCCTAATCGACGTCGACCACCACCAGTGACTTCTGTTGCTCGAAATCGGACTTTTCTGGGCCCTGTCGACTACCACTTAGTCGAGGTCGAGCAACCCGAAGTCGATTTTTGCCCGTGAGATTTCTCCACTACCTAGGATCCGCTCACCAACTTCCTCGAGGATCGATCCTGACTTCCCGCTGCTACATCAGGAGGAGGTCTTGTAATTATCTGCGTGGGCAAGATCTGGTTTGATTTATTTTATTTTATTTTGAACTCGATTTCCTCCTACAACATTTTGTAAGATATAAGTGTTTAGCAACGACAAACGTATTGCAACAATATCTGTCGTTGTGAAAGCCTTTCGCTACTCCCCGACGCGCAACGACCCTGCAACGACAAATGCCGTTGCTATAACTCGTTATGGCAACGACATTGGGCTTTTCGCAACGACCTTTGCCGTTGCAAAAACCTGTTTTTCTTGTAATAAATAAAAGCGAGGGCATTTAGCAACATATAGTTATATCTCAAATATTTTGGTTGTCATTCCAATTGGTTCAAGATTATTCGAAATTACCAATTTCCATATCCTACTTTAGAATTGAACCATTTTATCACTCTTTCAGATAAGATGAAGGCAACATCTTATTGATTGTCCTTGTTTCTTTTAGATATGTTGTCTCAAGATTAAGTTCTATAGAATTGTATAGGAGGTCTAGTGCTTGTAATTATATAATATATCTGATCTAAAATACTTGATTTTTTTATTATTTCTCATAATTTTTAATAAAATTTAAAAATATATAAAATAGCAAAATTTTAAATTTTTTTAAAAAATAATTTCTTGCAATTAGTAATAAGCATAGAATTGTTTTTAATATTTTTTAGAGTTTTTATCTTCTTAAAAAATGTGGTAAAAGATCAAAAATTAAATACTATCGATCGGAGGGAGTATTACACAAAACAAATAAATATCAAAGTTGAGGGATTATCACACAATACAAATACATATTTTTGACGCGGCTGCTTGTTTTCTTGCAATTGGCATATGGTTGTAATCTTATCGACATGGACTGAGAATTGGTAATCTTTTTGGCCTATTAGCTCAATTGGTAGAGCAACGTGTGTATGCAAAAAGATGTGATTTCAAATCTCACATGGGTTACATTATAGACAAGAACACACCAATCCCAAATTGTTAATCATGCACATTATAATCTTAGTATGTAGTTTTTAACCATAATTATGCACTTTTTAATCTTAATTTTTCACTTTAATTTGGAATTGTTATAGGTAAAAAAAATCGATTTCAAACTCACATCTTTCTACATAAACTATGCCAGAGTTTAACCCAAACTCTCAAAAGTAAAGGGGCAAAATTAACACATCGATTTCAAAACCCATCGTGTGTCTCATTCATGCACTTTATGATCTTATTTTGCACCTTATCATTTTAATTTTGCACTTTATCATTTTATTTATGGACTTTAGAATCTTAGTTGTGTACTTCATAATCTTATTCATGCACTTCATATTATTATTCAAATACATCGTCATTTTATTCTTGCACCTTATCATTTTATTCATGCACTTTATAATCATAATTGTGCACTTCATACTCTTATTGTAAAGGCTCAGATTTTTAAATCCTTAATTCTCGGAAAAAGAAAATAAAAATGAATTTAAAAGCGGAATTTAATGGAAAACTTGCTAAATCGAATTTTATTTTAAACTCTTAAAGCGAATTCCGGCCCAATTTTAAACTTTTAAAGATCAGTTCCGTCTTTCACCTTGGGATTGAATATTCCTTCGGATGGCGATATCCTATTCGGGTTTTAAAAATCTAATTGATCGAGGGAGCGGAATTCGGAAGACCAATCGTCGAAAATTCAAATTTTCGATTCAGGACCATAATTCCGTCCTCTTTCACCCATTTTTATCCTATTCCAAATTAGGTAAAATCTTATCTCTACTTTACCCCCTCCCTTCTTTATTCCCCCCATCTTTGCAAAAAAAAAAACAACCTTGTACACTCATATCCTTCATGTGTTGGCCGAAAAGGAGCTGCAAATCACATTCCCCTGTTCAATAGTCTGAACCCATGCCCAAACTGCAACTCTGCCTCTCCTCCTTTTTTGATTTCAAACAGCAACCCCCCTCCTTTCATTTCGGTTTAAGCAAACATAAGCACACCCTTATTCTCTTTCTCCTCACCTTTGATTTCAAAATCCAAACCCATACACAAACCCTCATCTCATATCACCTCCCTTCCTCCATAACTTACTGATTTCTGTTTTGCCGAGGCCACCAAACACGCCTCCACCTTTGCTGGTTTTCGGAGGGCAGTCGAGCCTCAATCCACACCGCCACTCCAACCTCGCTCTTCCTCTTCCTCCTTCCTCTCGATGAACAGCAGCCACCAGCAGCCTCCCCACCCCCTTTCCATCGTCTCTGACCAGCAGCTCCACCGCCGCACCTCGTTTCACCATCACTGAGCACCACTCACATCGCCACCCTATTTCTTCCTATTCTCCATTTCGTTCGGCCACCACCAGACCACCGTCACCTTTGTTCGGACGCCGCTAGTAGACACCACAACCACCTCCACCACGCTACCCTCCTCCCTCTGCTTCTCCTTCTGGCAGGCCACCTCTGAGCACCCGTCCGAGTATCCCTGAGCACACCGAGCGCAGCCCAAGCACCTTCCGAGAGCCATGTTTCCCGCGAGCTGAACATGAGCCTTGACAAGCAACCTAACTCTGTCTCTCCTGTTGAGATGTGAATGGACAAAAATTGTACCACATCGAAAGTTTGAACAAATGAAGCCTAATATATAAGCTGGTGAGTTACTCCTCCTATTGTCAATTGGTTTTAGGATGGAACCTCACTGTGCTTATGTGTTGGGCTTAGAGCGCATGTGCGCACATGCACACGACCCCCAGGTAATGGTCTGAGTCGGACTTTAATATTGTATCATATCCAAGTGCCAACTAGATGTGACAATCCTAGTTGCACTTACAGGGGAGTGTTGAGATGTAAATGGACAAAAATCGTCCCACATCGAAAGTTTCAACAAATCAAGCCTAATATATAAGATGGTGAGCTACTCCTCATATTGCCAATTGGTGCATATGCGCACATGCACACGACCCCCGGGTATTGGTCCGAGTCGTACTTTAATATGGTATCAGACCCCCGCTTATTGGTTCGACTCTGTCATCTTTGCCGTCGTGAGCCTCCTGGCCGAGTCCCTGTCTTCGATCTCCATGCACGGTAAGCTATTTCCTCTTCTTCTTGATCTTGAAAACCCCATAAAACTTCACCTTTATAACCCTTGCCTCATTCCTAGGCCATGCCCTTCATCGGTGAGCTTCCTTCCTCGTTCACTCTCCTCCCATCTCATTTTTTTTTTTTTGAATCCATGGAAACCTTGCTCCAGGGGTGGGTAGGGAGACCTTGAGAGCGAGAGCAGTGAGAAAGAGAGAGAAAGCGAGAGCCGGGCGGGGGTTCATGCCCTGTTCTTCGAACAGTCCAGGGAAGCCAAGGGAGAAAGAAGAGGATGTGGGTCCCGTCGTCTCCATTTCATCTGCCACCTCAGCATGGGCTCCTCTTTTTTTTTCTCTCTCTACTTTTGATCAGATTGAGGAAATGAAGGGGATGGCTTTTGGGCCTAATTTTGTTCAGAAAATCAAGAATGATTTGGGCTTGTTTGCAAAAGGAGATTTGATTTTGGTACATTTAACAAAAGCCTGAATTTTTGGGTTTTGGGAAATAAGGGGCGTTTTTGGTAATGTAAAGAAGGGTTGATTTTATTAAATGGGAATGGTTGGAATTTTAAAGGATTTGAAAAAAATATTTTATGAAAGTGCTTAAAAAATGGTATTTAAAATATTATATAGTATTATTTGAGATTAAAAGATAAAATGTTATTCTTTAGATTTAAAGATATAATATTACAATGATTAAAAGAAAATATAATATTATGAGACATGGAGATTTAGAAAGGCGTGATCGGATTTAAATAGAAAAAGAAATTTGACGAACATTTTTCCAAAGTCAGGATTTCTAACTATTTGACTTGAATTTCAAATAGGTTTGTTTTAACTTGGGAATCTGAATTGTTCGATAACTGACTAGCATGATGTTATGATATGATTGATTGACTAATAGCAGGATTGTGTGGACTAATGGCATGTCTGAATGACTAACGACATGATGAGATGTTAAGTTATGTATCGTTTGTCTTATAGCTTATGAACTATGATGAATATGGTGAACTTTGAGATATATGGCTATGCGGATATAACATTACGGAATGTGGAAATGAGATGAATGGTTAAACTTGATGGAGTGACGATTGCAATATGGTTGTTAGTCTCTTTGAATGATGTATGCTTTGAGTGCTTGAATGATTAGGCGTAGACTTATATATATATATATATAGACCTGTCAAACGGGTCATTCCGGTCGGGTTCGGGTCGGGTCTCTCCGGGTCTCGGGTAAAACGGATTCCGGGTTTTTTGGGTTGACTAGAACCCGGGTTTGACCGGGTTTCGGGCGGGTTCGGGTCGATTTCGGGTTTGTCAATTTTTTCTTTTTTAAATTAAAAAAATCATAATTTGATAATTTTGCGATAAATTTTAATTAAATATAAAAAAAATTAGTTATATTTAATTATAAATCAACTGGGTCAATCGGGTCACCGGGTCAATCGGGTAAATCGGGTCAAAATTACCGGGTCAATCGAGTCACCGGGTCGAAACCCAGATTACCCGGAAAATTTCCAGGTTTTCGAGTTCGGGTCGAAAAAAATTTCCGGGTCAAAATTTCTGGGTCTTGACCCAAAAAATTTCGGTCGGTTGGGTCGGGTCACCGGGTCGGGTTGTGTTTTTACAGGTCTATTCTTATATATATCTAGGTGATACATGTGATTATGATTGATCGGTGTTGGATCTTCTATTATGATGTTCTGCAAAGTTAGGTAAGTCTCTTCGGAGCTTACTCAGATTGAAATAGAGATATTCCCAGCTTTAGGTTCATGATATACTAGGTGATTGCATCCATGATCAGCATGCCATGTAGTACCATGCACTACAAAAAAAAAAGAATTTTGCCACGCACGGTAGCAACGGCAAGGGTCTGCCGTAGCTAGTAGGGTGATTTTGGCCACGGTGGAGCTACGGATAAGGAGCATGGTAGCAACGACAAGGGTCTGCCGTAGCTAGTAGGTAGATTTTGGCTGTCGTCTAGCAACGGAAGAGGAGCCGTAGCTGAATTTTGGCACGGCAACAGCTATCCCGTGGCTAATTTCACTTCGGCTGGCTATAACGTGTGCGACGGCAAGACCCTACCGTGGCAAAAAATGAAGTGGAGGTGCCAAACTTATGAGCCCCAAATCCTTAACAAATCTATAAACCCCTTTTTTTCACTTTCCATCTTCTTCTCTCTCCCGACTCAATCAGCCCTAAATCCTAAATCGCCCTAAATCTCCCCGCATTCAACCCAGATCTAGCTTGCCTCCAAATCGCCATCGCCCTTAGCTTGTGCGCACATCGCCGTCGTCCCCACGCCGCCAATGCCATGACCTTCGACAGAAGCAGATCTCGGCCACCATCAACAATAGCAGATCTTGGGCACCTTTCTCAGATCTTCGACATCTCCATGTCAGGTAGTCTCTCCAAATCCCTTCCATTTCAATTGAAGAGTTTGATTACTTTTCGGGTAGGTTTGATTTGGGGGAAAAGTTACTCTTTGGTTAGGATTTGATTTTGCCTGCTCTTGTTGGGGACTCGACACTCCTAGACGGCGACAACGGATTCGGAATCTCAGAAGAATCCCCCAATTCAGGGCTCTCACGTCCTTGCCCCTCTCTTGGCTTTTGGTACCGGTGGTGGTGGTAGGACTGGCGTCAGTCCTCTCTCTCTCCCCCGTTGCTCAAACCATGGATGCACAGGTCCTCACTCTAGTCTTGGCTATTGATGGTTTGGGGTACTTTTTAACATTTTTATGACAATTATTTCATTTATGGTCTTAATTTGTATTGTCGATTGTCGATGTGATTGCAATTACTTCCTTGTTTATGAATAGAAACAGATCCTTGAAGTTTAATAAATTTCCATGTGCATTTCCCTATAGGTTTTTGAGTTGAATATTTTAGTCTAAGCAACAGATACTTTATGTCATGGCTTTGAAGTTTAATAAATTTCCATGTGCATTTCCCGACAGTGCGAGACAAACAGCAAGGTTATCATCCCGAACGGTAAGTTTTGATCTTCAAATGCAATTTACAATTAAAGTGAAAAAGCCTTTGAATTTCTGAATTTCAGTCGGTCGTGAATTAAGAGGGTTGAGATTTGCTTTTTTCATAGGTATGCTGTTTTTATTTGAACTAAGAAATCGGTTTGGGTTTGAATTGGGTTTATTCTGTGGGAATTAGGATTTAGATTTATGGGTTGTGATTTTTAAAGACTATTACTGATTAATGAATGAATACCCAAACTGTAACCCCTACACTCAACAAATGTAAAGATCCTATACAATCTTAATCACCAATGTAAATTTATAGCCTTTCATTGCAGCAGGCACTTAATTTCAGTAAGCAGCAATAACAAGTTAAGCGTCGACAGATCCATCTTCTTGAGGATTTTAGTAAGAACACAATACTGGTTGTGCCTGTGGTCAATAGATCATTTGGTTTCTTTAGCTTCAACAACAATCTATGTTGATAAATAGCTATTTCAGTTTTACTCTCAATTGAATTCAATTTGAGCATTAATTCTTTACCCCCAATCTCAAGTTATGTTCCAAAAACTTAATTCTTTACCCTCAATCTCAATTTCTGTTACAATTCAGTTTTTCTTATGCTTCAAGTGTTTTGTGGATGAGGTTACTAGTTTCTGTTTTTGCTTTGATGAGAAAATAAATGATGTTATCATCGCTAAAAGTTTTTTTGGTGCTTGAACACAATTTTCGTATTTGCTTACCCTAAGATGTTCCTTTTTGGATGTGGCATTTTCAGTTGCTTTTTAGTTCTTTGTGTATTTGTTAATATATCCTTGGATAAAATGACAAATCCTTTACAGTACTGAGTCAAATATTGTGACAACAACTCTTTTCATAATTTCAGATGCTCTTTGTTATTCCCTTGCTAGCATGCATCCCTACTCTGATATGTGAAAGATGAGCCCGGGTGATATTTGTCTGTCATGTCATCCATATTTTGAATTAGGACCAGATAATTGAGGGATGAATTAAAAGATCCATTTATACTTTATTTTTGTAGATGTGGTGTGTTATCTTCAGCATTTTTGAAATCCAGAGAAGTTTTTCAAGTTTATAAACATTCTAGGGTATAATTGCGCTGAAAAGTTTGATGGATTTTATTCTAACCAACAAACCTTTACCATCAATGTGCAGCAAAAGGTTGGAACTTTAATCGTTTTTAGTTCCTGATGAGGGGCACAGTTATCTACATTTTCGATTTCATTTTCCATATGTTACTGTTTTTAAAGTGCCGTTTACTTGATATTATATCCTAACACTCTTCACAAATGTCTGAAAGTGTTTTGGGTTAGGTGTCGAAGACTTGGAGAACCTCTCAGGGGAGGAATTGCATTCACCAGATTCATTTCTTGTTATATTCAATGGACTTATTCTTGGCAAGCATACGAGACCGCAGGTACTCTTTGTTCAAGAAATCATGTGCCTGATTTAAGAACAAAATGGTAGCTCTTTTCTTCCATAGTAATTTATAGTTCTAGCGATTTTTTTTCTTAATGTTTATTTGTTCGATCCCTGCTTGTTTGTCATTAGCAATTTGCAAATGCTCTTAGAAGGTTGCGGAGGGCAGGCAAGATTGGCGAGTTTGTGAGCGTGTTTGTTAATGAGAAGCAGGTGAGCTCTTAATTCACACCGTGTTTGATTATCTTTAGTGCTGCCTTACAGCACGTGATTCTCTGAATAGTTGCATTTTGCTTGGTATGAAATTTCCAGTAGAGTGATGCGTCATAGATTCTTAGCAATCTGTTAAATTAATGATTTTGTTTTTTTTTTTCTGTGTATACGAATTTTTAGCAGTAGTTCAAAAAATTGTTTTTACTACAGAGAAGTAACTAGTTTAAAAATTGTTTTTTTTTTCTCACCATATACAAAGCTTCCCTGGGATTCCTCCCATTCTCTCTATCAGTAATTTAAGCGAAGATAGTTGGTATGTACTAGCAGAGTTAGGTTTCACAACAATAGCGTTGTTCTCAATTTAACAGAGTTACTTTTATTGAACAGATTTGAGTCAATTGACTTGTGATATTCTAAAATACTCTATATAACATTGATACTTGTGATAGTTTATTTAGTCATTTTAATCGTCTGACCCTACATATTGGATTGCTTGCTCGTAATTATATAGCTTGAAATTATGATAGAATTTTGAGTTCATTCTACAAAGTTATAGCTGTATTGCTTAAGGAGCAATTGTGAGGGAATGTCGGAAGTAAATGGGTTTGTCTGGCCTTTTAAAATGTTCTTGTTTAGTGTGATCTCTTCTTAATGCTTAAGGAACAATTATGACGCGACAATATAATAATATTTGTTGCAGTCTTGTGTATATGTTGCTTCTGATGGGGGGCGTGTTTGCCGACCACTTGTTATTGCTGATAAAGGTGTGTCGAGGATCAAACACCAACATATGAGAGAGCTTTTGGTAAGTTTGTGGATGCAGTTCGCCTAGATTGATATGTTGTCATCAGCTAATTACAAATTTGTTTTGTGTAGGATGGAGCACGTACTTTTGATGATTTTTTGCGTGATGGCTTGATTGAGTATCTTGATGTTAACGAGGAAAACAATGCTCTGGTTTGTGTTATTTTTTGTATAGATTTTTGTTGTGATCTTTATTTTTTCATCCAATGGAAATGTTATGTAATGTGATTTATCTAGATTGCATTATATGAGGCAGACGCCACAGATGAAACAACACATATAGATATACTTCATTCTGAAATGGTCCAGAGCCTAGCTAAGAATAGGCTACTCTAGATATTTCAATTTTTTTCAAGATTATATTTTTTTTATCTATTTTGTTTCTTTGGATGGCTATGTTTATTAGGTGTCTTTATCTCCTTTCTCTGTATTTGTTGACTTGTTGAGGCTTTTTTGCCTTTATTTCGTGTTGGTAAAATATCCCTTGTTTTAATCTATCATGAGTTGAAACAACCATATGTTATTCTTTATTTGAATTGTTTCTTTTTTTTACAGGAGCCATGTTAATCTTGCTCGTTGAAGTAATACTCTTATCTTTTAGTTAAGTAAGTTTGGAGTTAGAATTACTATTGTCTTTTGGACATTTTTATTTTTGGTTAAAATGTAATTTTGGACATTTTATTGTATATGTATATTTTGTAATTATGTATATTTATTCTATATAAATTATGTAGTTTTTTGTCATTTTATTATAAATGTAAATTTTGTATAATTAATGAAATTTTATTATATAGGTAAATTGTGTGTATTATTTTATTTTATTTTTAAAAAAGTATTGGACTTTTTAGCCCGGGTCTACAGAATTCGGGCTAAAAAGCATTTTTTTTTTTAATTTTCCACCCGAACCTTAGCTACGGCAACCTACCGTCGCAAATGTGTCGTGTCTTTCATATGGGGTCACTTAGCCGTAGATATGCCGTGGCTAGGTTGGTCGCCACGGCAAGCATCCGTAGCTATTAACATTTTGCCACCGCAGACTTGGCCACCCCTAGTTTCCCGTGGCTAAATAGGTTTTGCCACCCCAGATCAGCTTTTCGCCATGGTAAATTGCCGATGCTAAATTGTTTTTTTTTTTGTAGTGATGCTAGGTTGCATTGACCGTTGAGCATTCTATTTCTTTATGCGTATGTAAATAGAATGGCCGTTATCTGTGAAGTATCTAGAGTCTTTGCTAGGGTCATAGGACGGCCCAGTCTTATCGGGTCTCGTCCTGAGTCATCGAATCATATGGAACTTCCTTTACATATATTATGAGAATGATTGTGAAAGCTGCCTGCGGGCCTTATTTTTATTGTGGTTACGGGTTGGGCCTGCGGGCCGCCCAATTATAATGGAACGCATTCACGAGCTGGCCAGTCTCCGCCCTATCGGAAGGGGGTGGAGGTAGGAGAGGGATATATCACTTGGTATTCCATGCTAAGGCCTTATTATTATTACACACTTGATCTTAGGAGCATGTTAGTGTGTTAATGTTCCGCCTTGCCTCTAGAAGCATCTTTATTAGGTATAGCGTATATGTGTGCTTAGGGCCGAGATGCAGAGCTAAAGTGGCCATCGATCTGATCCCGCCCGCTATCATTTTTTTTAGGTATCTGTTATGCTTCTACTATTGATGCTGATTTGGCTCCATGACCGTGTGGTCTAACATGACGGAAAGAGAAAGTTGAGACTTCGACTTCACCGATTTAATTACGGTTTGGACTTACCTACTTGGATCCTGTTTTAACCCGGCTCCTCCGTGACAACCTTATGTGTGATTTTTCAAACTCACAGGTTGTATGGTAAATGGATTTTCCAACGGTCCCTCTCGGTTTTTGGGTATCAAATCCCACCTGTAAAGCGAAGTTGTTGATTTCAATCCTTCAACCTGTACTCGGGGCGCAAGATCCTAACGAGATGTTTCATCATTCGAAACGTAACCCGGGAATCATAATCTCGGGCCGTTACACTTATTCATTCACTTTATATTATTACTAGTCCAGTACCCGCACTATTTGCGGTTTTTTTAAAATTTAAATAAATTTGTTATTAAAACCCGTTCATTTAATTAATTAATTTACTAGGTTTATTACCCGCGCATTTCGTGGTTTCTTAATTAATAAATTATATATATATATTTTTATATTATATTTTTTTTATCATAGTTATTACTAATAAATATGAGATTGTAATTTTTTTATATTTCATATTGTTTTTAAAGCATACACTTTGACATTTTAGACCTAATAACATGAATAAGATAATAAACTTCTCTCATGCATTATTTAAATTTATATTTTTTTATGAAAAACCAAACTTTATTAATCCAAATAGTTCAAATCACATGTCCCTAAATCACCTGTCCCCAAATAGCTCAAATCACCTATCCACAAATTTATATTTCTCTTATGCCCCTTTTCACTTGTTTAGAAGGCTCCAAATCACATGTCCCCAATTATGACCCCTCCCTCACAAGCATTAGCTAAAAGAAAAAGAAAATATCTATATTTATATATAAAAAGAGAGGAAGGGCCTCTTGAACAATAAAATGACGTTATTACCCCTAATCTTTATAAAATTTCCATTTCCACATCCTGTGCATCTTCCTCCTTCCGCTGAAATGCGCCAGCCCGTGGTCTTATTTTGATTTTGATGGGCGAGAATCAATGAGTTGCTCTCATCCTTACTTTGTTTCCCCAATTAATTGTGTAACAATGTTAAGCCATCTGTGTGTAGAGTTATTCATTCAAAGGATTGTCTTGTTTGGATCTAAGCAGTTGTTTGTTCAATGCCCTACTTTGGGTATTGTTTAATTGATTTGGGTTTGGATTTAAGAGCATCACACCCCATGTAGTTATATGATATAAATCCTAAAACATGTCATTGTGCTTGTACTTATGATCTGTTTTGATCTTTGTGGTGTTAGCGGCTAAATTTTTTGCTACATGGTCATTAATTTAATTTCCATGCTATGATGCTAGAATTGAAGTTTTTATAGTTTATACTCACGTATAAATGATTTGGAACTTCTCATAAAAATTTGCAGGCTTTATATGCCTCTGGTTTGCGGGGACTAAGATATGCACAAGAGGTAGAAGATATTTTCCAGGCTGATTTCGTTTCAGGCAAACCAAGCAGGAGTGAGTAGTGACATATAAATTCAGTTGTGTGCACTCCATTTTAGTCATTACTATGGCGTGTAATAGCGCTCAATCAATAATTACAACTCAAATGAGATGTTCTCTATGCTTTCTATATGTACGCGTGGTACTTTATCCATCTTGTAACTTGTTTTGTCAACTGATAGCATGCATTTAGATAGGCATAATAGGTTGCATTTAGCTTAATTAAGATGCATTTCATGCACGGATTAAGTACAATTTGCATATTTGCTCTCTATGTTGGTGGAGTCGGAATCTACACGTTTTTACTGATTTTTTCAGGTAACTGTGGATCCGAGGATGAGACATGGGTCGATGACGCATTATATGAGGATGTATAGTTGATCGAAGAAGCTTACATGAAGATCTCAAGATGTCCTGAGAAGAAGAAGCGAACCTAAACGAAGAACAAGTCTGCAGAAGTTGTCGCCAGACATGCTGAACTTGTTTTGCACTTTCTGGATGCCTCGGTTGTCCGATTGATTATTAAGACCATGCGTTATAAAGCTCTTTCATAGAACTACAACTTTTCTGTTGAGAAGAAGAGAAAATTCAAGACGGATTTTCCGTGAAAGACCAATGCAGTGGCCGCAGCATGTATGTCGTGGCCGTCGCCAAGGCTGCTGCAGCGGGATATGGGAGAGTTGTTGATGTCGTGGCCGTAGCATCCATGCCGCGGCCGCAACATTTGACCTTAGCGCAACGTTTTATTTAAGAAACCCTACTTTCGTTGTTGGTTTGGTTTGGCCGACTTAGAATTAATATAAGGTTGGATTTATTTTATTTTGGGGACACCTTCTATTCTATTCCACGTTCCATCAGACACTTTAGAGATTTGAGCGATGTCTTCCATGAGGAACTGAACTCTCTTCGTTCTACTTGCAATTTGAAGCTTTATTTGGATTGATTGTGAGTTTCTGAATCTTGTTCCTTATTTCCTATATTGAATGCTTCAACTTCTTTGTGCTTGATTGTTTATTGTTTTATTCTATCTTGTGTGGCCAACTAGTTAGATCAATTCAATTGCTAGGATTTTGTAGATTCCTGATCGCGAACCTTAATCCAAGTAGCAAACTTGTCCCTTTAGGGCTGATTGAACTCATTGGATAGGTAAGAAGTTGGATGTGTTGTTAAATCCCTATTTAGGGACTGCAAATACCTTGGTTAATCTCTGAACTTAAAGCTACCAATTGGGTTAAATCCTTCTTTAGGGACTGTTCGATTGATAAGGGTTTCTAGGACTGATTGGACTAGTAACTATATTAGGTCGGGACAAGGGCATTCATAGGAAGACTAAAAGGACATGAGAAAGTGACAATATCAATTCAACCAAATAAAGTGGATAGTTAGGTAGAGCGATCTTCTCTAAATTGTTTTGAATTATTTGTTTTTATTTTATTTTCTTTTCTTTTCAATCTCAATCAACCAAAACCCTCCTTTCTACTAATGGGTAAATACACATTGCTGAGAAATACTTGATTCTCTGTGGGATCGACCTCTTGCTTACTTTCTCTACTAGTACTAGTTTGTAGGTTTGAGTTTTATTTAGATACGGTTTACGCGACTAAAAATCATTCATCATCAATAGATATGTTCAAGCTTGAGCAATTCGGTTTTTGAGCATGATAAATTTGCTTTTGACACTCAGACGAGTATGAAACCCTACTAAAATCTCATAGTTAGATCTCACAATCGGGTTGCACAAGTCAAGTTTATGTTAACCATGATGCTCCTCATGAATTCATCCCCAGGATCTGAAACCATATATTGGATAGAAATGTATCAGATTCAGTGCCATAGTTTATTAACATGTCATTTAAAGATGATGTACATGACATGAACTGCTATTCACATGCCATTTACATACGATGTACATGATACGAGAAAATCGCTTGGGAGAGGAGTGCTCGGTCTTCAGTTGAACAACCTCACGGCACATGCCACCCCCTATGCCTAGAATTTCAGCCTCTCCTTGATAGCTTCTGGATGATCACCGATCATCACATAATTACCCGTCACCCGTACTGAATTAACATGTCACCAATATCGGATTTACGTGACACATAGTGTATTTTACTTGACACATGAATTGTTTTACTTGACACGGGAATCATTTACTTGACCGGTGGTCATACACAAAGATCCTCTCTTTTTTATGAAAGCAGCACCAAAAAAAAAAAGCATACCTCATTTTGGCCAAATGTCCCTGAAGAAAAAGGCTGATTACTTCTTTAGAAAGCTATAGGAAGTTCCAGAACTCAATTTGCTGCTCTGTTGATAAATTTACACAATTTTCTATCGAAATCGAGCATTTTTTCCTCTATTTTCTATGACAGCAACACCAAAAATAATCACTACCTCATTTTTGGTCAAATTTTCATGAAGAAAAAGGCTGATTACGTCTTTAAGAAACTATAGGAATTTACAGAACTCGATTTGGTGCTCTGTGGCCCTTGAATCCTCTCTTGGCCACATTGATAGAATCGCGGGGATAACCTTTTCAATTAGAAAAGTCCGGATCAGCATATAATAACCCGTCACTCATATTGAATTTACATTTCACCCATACCGGATTTACATGACACTTAATGTATTTTACTTGACACGTGAAATGTTTTACTTAACACGTGAATTGTTTACTTGACAGGTGAATTGTTTTACATGACATGCGAATTGTTTTTAAATGACATGTGTGAAGCTTGGTATTTTATTGAATTTAGAATTTGGCTTAAGTTTTAGTAAAAGCGAATGATATACTCTTAAGAATTAGCTATTTCGTATTAGGTGATGAATTCAGATTAAATGATGACAACAGATCTGTAATTGCATTTTTCTAGTAGGGGATGGTCCACCTGTCATCTCAGTATTGACATTCGTCACGTATAAGGATGTACATGTCATGTTAATTAAGTGCCCATTTATGCATAGGGTGTTGAAGCTGTCAAGGAAAAGGGGCTGAAAACTGTTGGGGTAAGTCCGCTCAATCCGACTGTCATGTCAAGTGACATATGTGACATGTCAAACCTATTACCTCTCATGTTAAAAATCCATCTTATGATGAATTCAACACACAGAAAAGATGAATTTCAGGTTAAAAACCCTCCTCGAAACACAGTGATTAAAATACAACACAGAGGGAAAATATAACCCATCTTATGATGAATTCAAAAGAGAGTTCTACAAGAAAACGCCTGATTGTGATTGAGTGTTCACTAGGATTTTTTATGCTTCTGCACAATTCAGCTCTATGACAAGTTGATGTATGTCCATTTCCCTTGCCATATTCAACCCGTTGTAGGCTGCCCTTAGCTCAGCTTCAAGGGATCGGTTGTTCACTGGGATTTTTGGGTTGTTGGTTTGCTTCTTAGGAGTGGAAAAGTCTAATCAATCTTGGGCTGTTATTTGTTAAAATGCTGAGTATTTTACAGCTTCCAATTGATCGGAGTTACAATTTTGAAAAACCATTTGAATTATGGATTAGTACTATTGTGGCATTGTATATTATTATGAAATCCTAAATACTATTGATGCATAGAGCTAAAATGCGGTGAAAAGCAAATGGTTGATCCAGCGTCAAGATTCAAGGTGAATCGTGAGTTGAATGTGGTAACCCGGTTTAGTTCATGATGGACTAACGAATAATAGGAAAGCATCAAAGGGTATATTGTTTGTGAGCATTCGAAGATACTGAAGCTTGAGGTTAAAGTGATCAAGGTAATGCTTGTTTTTCCCATTTATTGTACTCTTTCATACGCCTCAGCTTTTGCTTAATTGTCTTTGATGTTACATCATTTGACATTCATACTATTCATTGGTCCGGTTTTGGGTCTTGGAATTAAGACATGTACGAATGTACTAGGTACCACAATCACCTAAATTAGAGTTATCAATATTTGTAATTTGCCCATATAGCCTATTTGCTCAATGGGAGAGCATTGTGGTCATACACAAAGATGTGGGTTCAATTTCCACATAGGCTTATTATTCATGAATCAATGCCGACTATCAACTTATGTTTAGAACAAGTCAAGCTTGCTACATCACAAAATTATAGGCAGTTTCATATCAAAATAAATCAAAAGCCAAGACACTTCATCTTCCTGTTGAATTCATGATACGATGGGTTTTTAACATGACAGGTAGTAGGTTTGACATGTCACCTAAGTCACTTCACATGACAGTCAGAGTGAGCGAACTTACCCCAGAAATCATCCAAGTTTGAATTTGAAACCAAGTTAATATGGCTTCAGTAATACTGTCATCAAGTAGCTCATACGATAACCAAAAGCCAAAGGGAGATCATGCTATTTGAGGGTTCTCAATACATTACGTTTTTCTCTCCATTCTTTTGAATATTAGCTTTGTCAATCTGCAATCCAAGCATCAATGTAACAACTATCAATCCAAGATAACATACAACAAGCAGATTCTGATTACAATTACAATTTGAGAGCCCATATGATCATAAGCAGAAAACAGAACAACTCATCTTGAAAATCAACGAAGGACTTGTTGAGTTGACCTGGAAAAATTCAACATAGACAATAACGATGTACATGACAAGTCGAGTTTATGTTAACCATGATGCTCCTCATGGATTCATCTCTAGGATATGAAAACAGATATTGGACAGAAATGTATCAGATTCAGTGTCGTAGTTTA
Organism: Persicaria tinctoria; assembly: GCA_037127255.1. Taxonomy (NCBI): domain Eukaryota; kingdom Viridiplantae; phylum Streptophyta; class Magnoliopsida; order Caryophyllales; family Polygonaceae; genus Persicaria; species Persicaria tinctoria. Next base: position 45,673,152 of record JBANSL010000012.1, read on the forward strand.
TTAACATGTCATTCAAAGACGACGTACACATGACATGAACTGCTATTAACATGTCATTCAAACACGATGTACATGACATGAGAAAAGTGTATAAAAACGTATTTGTTTTACATGACATCTGAATTATTTTACATGACACCTGAAAAGGTCACAAGTTTACTCACCGACTAGCATATAATTACTCGTCATCCATACTGAATTTACATGTCACCCATACCGGATTTACATGACACATAATGTATTTTATTTGACACATGAATTTTTTTACTTGACACATGAATTTCAGAAATATTATATTCCTTTTTTATGATTCAGAATTCCTCCATGCTAGACTCCTTTCTTTTATGTGTGTGGGTAGAGAATTGACATGCCTAATGTATTGAAAAACATGTCTAGATAAACTTTAGCATTGTGAAGCTTGGTATTTTATTGAATTTAGAATTCGGCTTAAGTTTTAGTAAAAGCGAATGATACACTCCTTAGAATTAGCCATTTTGTATGAGGTTTTGTATGAGGTGATGAATACAGATTAAAGGATGATGCATGAGTTCTTAGCTTTGATTTGGTAGAATATGGTTTGGAAGAATATGTGGAATGATTTGGTACAATATGGTTTGGGTCCCCAATTACTGTCATAGATTCGTACCCATGAGTAAGATCTTGTAAAAAAATATATCGATATGTAATGGAAGTGGGTAAATCTCATACATCTCATGTAAAACAATTCACCCATACCGGATTTACATGACACGTTATGTATTTTACTTGACACGTGAATTTTTTTACTTGACATGTCAAAACTCATTTGCTTCAATTCCAAGCCAATAATGTACAATCATATGTATTTGCCATCTTCTTCATTACTGTATTTTCAATGTGAAAGACCAACAATTCTCCACTGAAATCACAAGATGCAGTATTGTTATAAAGTAAAGTACATAAAACCAGCTGAGTGAAACTGTGAGCTGCCACAAAAATGTCACCAAAACCTATTTATACTCAAACCTTGAACCAGGTTACACGGGGTTGACACTTTTCTTATTTCATTTGAGCTATTACCTGAAGCATGAAGAAATTGATTTGGTACAACACTAAAAATTTCCAACTCAAAACTGCAATCGGAAGCCTCTTATGGAATTCAGATTTCTTCGAAGCAGAATATTACACATCACAATCTCTCAGGCTTTTTGAGTTCATCCGGTTCACCAACGATGCAGCTAAAACTAATCAAGGGACTTTAATCATATTTAATGCATTAATCGGTTATATTCATTTGTACCATCCAGTAAGAAACCACTGCCGCAGGAAACAGAAGGACCATCCCAAAGCCTGTTCGACAAACATCAGAATCTATCAATCCATGTAGTCATATGGAGCGTTCAGAAGAATGATTCTAGTATGGAATATAAAAAGTATTGAAGAATCCACAATAGTTACCATCTCTGCTGAGAGTATACCATTAGATTTGACCCATGCAAGAAGGAAAGCTAGAAGATCGATCCAGTTACGTAGAAAGAGACCGTTCAAATCCAATGAGTCCATTACTTCTGAGAATGGTCGGAGAAGCTTGGTAGCCCCTAGAGCTCCCTAAGGTCTCATCTGAATAAATGACTTCAACAGAGAAGGTCCATATCTAGCAGCAGCAGTTGAAAGAACTCCCAAGTTTCTCTGATTGACAAAGGAGACAGAGCCATTGCAGCTGTAGACATGGGCAGTATGCCATCCTGAAACAGATTGAAAATTGTAAAATTTATATACCGAGAGAGCGGAGGAAGCTTATAGTATTTGGATAGAATAATTTTTATCACGCTTATAAGGATAATACCACACTTTATCCTTTAAGAGTGCATAATTCATGATGTGCAGGCAATAGCAGAAACTAATTGATGTGTGGTAAGTCTAGGAGACTTACAAGAAGTTTTTGCCACTCTCTTGATGCATTTAAACTTGCATATTTTTCAAGGTCCTGAAAGAGAGCAGTCGGTTATACAAGAGTAAATACAAGTAATGCTAAACTATACCAGTAAAGACCAAGCGCAGCTGACACCATAAATTATGTATGTGAGTGTAGTTTCTTTAAAATGGATATCATAAAATGGAAGGTATGGAATCATCTTATAGAATTCCGTTGGGCCAATACGTGACAAGAATTCTGATCCAAGTATGTAAACCATCCATGAATCATATTTGGCACAATGAACCGACTCACCTAGTGTATATAATACCTATCATGCACAAATAACAACATTTTTAATAGGATGGAGGTATAAGTGGAATTTTTGCAAAGCTTGGTTCCAACAAGTTAACCAAGTTCTTAAAGTTTCCATTTCTGATAAACTGTATTACAATCTCTAAACTTCCCCTATTCCGTTTCAGTGCCGAGAGTTTGTATATCTTCTCAAAAGTCTATGTTCACATCTAGTGGACAAGTGATACTAAGCAATAATCAATTCTTACTTCTAATCTATGTCAGTGCAATGCAGTCAAATTAAGGTATTACATCAAGTATAAGGTTGGAACCGATATCAAATAAAAAAATCGATACATGGTGTTTGGAATGGCCTAGTATTGGTATCAAACTGATATCAGCCCTCCTACCCCGATATGAGCTATTCTGCTGCCTTATACTGATACCGAGACGAAGACTTCATAGCTTTCCTTCTTGAAGCTACGTTGTTTCATTTAATTATTGATCAAACACAAGAAAATCTACCCTCCATTACCTCAAAATCAAAGTTCATATGCCTAATGAAAACCAATTCTTCATAATTAAGTTGAAACATGATCAAACACAAGACAATCTACCCTCCCTTACCTCACCGATGATTCTTGGAGGTGTTAAATGATATACAGATGATAGGAAAAAAGAAGGAAAATCGGGGGCTTACATCACAGGCGTCACACGACGGAGATGAGGCCGGACTTCCTCTCGCTGTTTTTCGATCCCGCATCTGCCTCCTCCGTCCCCCCTCTCCTGATCACCCTCATTTGCGTCCTCTCCTCCGCCTTCCTCCAAGCTCTACAAGTGGGGCCGCTCTTCTGCCGCCTTCGCCTCCAATCTGTCGCCTTTGCCTTCACCCTCATTTGCCGCCTTCCCCCTCCGCCTCCGTCTCTCTATCACCCTCCGCCTCTATCTCTGTTTTCGCCTTTAGATCCCTCAATCTCGATTACTCCAGGTTAAAATTTTCACCCTCCGCCTCTATCTGTCCCTGAGGGTTCAAGATCCCTCAATCTCGATTATTTTTCTTCCATCGATGGGAAGGAGAGAGGCAAAGGAAATGAGACCGGTTACTCCAGGTTAAAATTATCGCCTGGGTGCAATTTTTTTAAGGGGGAGCGTTAACCCTTGTAAATTGTTTAGATATTGGGTTATGGGGTGCAAAGCAAACCGGATTGGGGGTTATTTACTACAATTCCCTCTATTTATAATTTGTGCTTCCCTTATTTCTAATGGCATAACTTCAGGTGTGTTTGGATTCCATTGCATTCTAATTATAATGCAATTATTTTACCTTGGTTTATGTGAGCGTTTGGTTGTAAAAATAAAAATCTTGTAATGACTAAAATCATAATTTTACCAAATAATTAAAAAATTGAGATAAAATAATTGCATTATAATTAATACATAGTGAAATCCAAAAAACCATAATTTAAACATTTATAAATTATGTTAACCAAACACCGCCGTATCATTTTTCATTATAAATATAATGCATTTGAAATCCAAACATACACTTCTTTCATATTTTTCATATTAAATTACCTTTCCAAATTAACACATTTCAATAATACACCTTAGTATTACATAATAAGAATCATATTCAATATATATTAAAACAATTAATGAAAACTAATTTTAACATCAAACTTCAGAACAAATGTTCATATATTTGCTTTCCCCTTGCTTCGCAAGTGGAATTCAACTAGTATATATAAGATAGATCATGTGTAAGCGACGCTTACGGTGTAATATCTAAGCAAATCTGGATCGTGAATAGTGGCATTATTCGTAGGTACCATGTGATTATTTGTATGCACATATATAGGAACGATCTTTTGGTATCTACGAATAATTATACTTGTTGGTAGAGCTGGCAATTCGGGTCATCCGGTCGGGCTCGGGTCGATCACATTCAGGTTGGGTCACTGATGAGTCGGGTCAACTCGGTCAAAATTTCTGTGCCGGACTTGGTCGGGTCAAGTCGGGCCAGGTCGGGTCGGATTCGGTCAAAATAAAATTCAGATTGGTCGGGTTTCGGCCAGAATCGGGTTGGACCTATTCCGGTTGTCAGTCAGAATCAGGTCGGTCTCGTTCGGGTTTCGGGTCGATACTCGGGTCAGTCTCATTCATTTTTTAAGTAGAAGTTGTTCTACGTTTGTTTCAAACTTTTAATTGTTTGGGTTGAATTTGTTGAATCATGTTCGTTCGGGACTTCCGGGCAATTAATTTTATTAAATTGAATATGTAATTCATTTTATTTATGTCTTTCAAAAAGCATTTTAGTAATTAAAATTAAATAGGATTTAATATATATTCTACTCATTGGTTCATAAGCTCCAATGTTGTTAAAATCTCGATTAGATCTTACGATTCCAAATTTCCAACAATCCTACTATCTAAAAATGGAAAAACGATCTCGATCGTTTTTTTGTGATTATAACGATCCTATAAAATGTCTATTATAAGAAATTTATAATACATTTAGTTAATCTATATTATATTTAGTTTATTTTTAAAAATTTACAACCTTTATGGATATTTTTTATGATTTAACATAATATTTATCTAATATTAAACATATTAACTTCATTTTAAAAAAAAATCATCCAAATGGCGGGATCTTACGATCCTACGATTCGATTCTACCATCCGATCCTTACACTTAGCCAAGTTAGCTGGTTAGAGCGGTTCTTCAATTTCGTCCAAGGAGATTTCCCGTCATATAAGCATGGAGCAAGGAAGAAGCAAGTACCTAACACTATCCAAGAATTCAGGCCCAGTATTCATCTGTGAGCCCTAAGGACCGCGTTGAGGCCATATAATATGTCTATACCTAGATAAAGGATGGTCTAATGCAGTACAAGATTTAAACACGCAAGCATGCTTTCATTAGATATAATGATATGTAGAAAAACTGTAAAGGCGCCCAAAGAATGCCAAGTGGCATATCCCTCTCCTACTCCGCCCCCTTTTTCATGAGCGGACCCAGCCAGTACGGTACCCATTTCCTCGTGGTGGTGCACAAACCACGACATCATCATATCATATCATCATATCATACTCATGCCCGATGGTGCTTGGCTATCATGCTCACATAACGACAATACTGACTCAGGGCAAGCCCGATAGGGCTGGCTACCCTATGACCCTAGCAAAAGACTCTAGGACTCCCAGATAACGGTCGTTCTCTTTTCAAAAGCATAAAGATTAAGGATGTCATATCATCATATCATACTCATGCCCAATGGTCCTGGGCTACTGATAATGCATATTTCATGTAGGCATTATAGATGTTTCTTATTGCTATTAGGTAATGGTTTTGTTATGTTTTGAGTCTAGTTTTATTTATTGCTTGTGAAGTATTCGAGTTCGGAATCTATGCGTTTTTAGTGTTTATTCTACAGAATTACATTCCGACCTTGAATGGACTTTGGGAAGAGCTTAAGAAGCATGTTTTGGAGCATATGGAGGCTAAGGAGGAGCTAAGAAAGAGCAAGGAGACACGTCATTGGAATCCATTGAAGGAAATTGAGGAACATCGGACACTGCAGAAACGGCGCCCGCCGCCCCTTGCACGACGCCCGCTGTGGGTTCAGATTCCGGATACGCAGTTTTGGATCCGAAGACCAATATTTTATATTATTTCCTACTAGGGTTTGACCGACCTTTGGGAGGCTTTATTAGTTGTTTTTCAGTTCTTTTGAGCGTAAGTGTTGTTATTAGAGACTATGAACTCAATTAGAGAGAGAGAATTGGCCTATGAGTTGCTAAACTCATAGTTTCGCCTGTGATTCGAAGACATGGTTGGTTGGATTGTCAGGATTTAATTCTATTTGATTATTCATGTTCTTAGTTATCATCTTGTCCTTAATTTATATTTGTGTTCCTTTCTATGTCTGATCAACATGTTAGGAATTGCATCTCTAGCTATGAATTCGTTGTTATTTTCTCGATAGCAAACAAAGGTATTGATGATAGTGATGTGTCTTTGTCTTTGTATTGGATGATTTCAATTGATCTATGTGAGGATATTCGATTAGGGCTGAGTTCGGTATGCGTGTATTAGTCTTAATTGTGTAGAGTCAATTAGTCTTGATTACTTGAGTTCTTACTGCTAATCTTTAGTGATATTGAATAAGATGAGTGAATCTCTGCGGATCTCTCAACCTTAGTCAAGTAGACTTAGGTAGACATGGTCATGGGTCCGACCCACCGGGTCAACGGGTCGGACCCGACGGGTCGACAACCTGGGGGGGCATGACCCTAACCCTGACCCGGGATTCACACGGGTCGGCGGGTTCGGGTCACCCGCCAGGTCGACGGGTTGGCAGGTCGGAGTCCCGGGTCGGTCACGTGGCGGTGAAATATGGAAATAGGCCGACCCATCGGGTCAGTGCCGGGTCGACCCATTGACCCACCAAGTCACATTATATTTTTTTTAAAAAAAATTAAAAATTAACTATTAAAAATAAATAAATAAATGGTATGTGAAGATAAAATCTTCACATCACATTTTATCACTTTGATATGAAGTGTTAAAAATGTGGGAACATTTTATATCTACATACCAAATCTTTCATCCACAATGATTTCAATGTGGGATGTAAGAGGAAAAAATATGAGGATATATTTTTTCTCAAACTTCATTTCCAACTTCATTTCTAATGTAGGAAATGTAGGAAACAAGTGAAGTGAGGGAAATAGGATAGTGATACATATATATATAGCCTCATGGCTTATCATTCTAACTCCATATTTTTTATGTGAGATGTAGTGGTTGTCCCACATTGGAAATGAGAGGTTGGAAGGAAGACTTCCAAGTTTATAAAAGGAGAAGAATGGGGGATTATTTGTCTCACATTGCCATTGCATATTAGTTTATGTAATATTATGAATTATTCTAAGAATAATTTATATAATTTACATAATAATTATAGATTTATTTTTTAAAAAATAAATTTTTCAAAAAACAAAAATTTGAAATAGAGGGTTGACCCGCTGGGTCGACCCGGGTTGGACCCGCCGGGTCACGGGTTCTAATTCCCTCGACCCTAACCCTGACCCTCAACCTAAGCCGACCCTCGAACTCGTGGACCATGACTCGACAGGTCACCAACCCGGCGGGTCACGGGTCGACCCACCCGACCTGTGACCCGTGGCCATGTCTAGACCTAGGAATATGAATAATTGATAGATCAATCCGACGAATATGAATTCCAACCATTATCAGAGAATTACGAGTGAAATGTTCTTTCTACTTTGATATCTATTTGCTTTGTGATTTGCAATCTGGTTACTTTTACATATTTGCTATTTGTCAAGAATCGTTGCTTTGCTATAAGAGTGTTTGTTTAGAGTTATTGAATAGGAAATCGCTTCTCCATGTGGGTTCGACTTCGGACTTCATCGGTATACTAGTAGTTATTTGGTTTATCAAGTGATTGGGTGCCTAATCTATTGGTTATGTGTTTAAGTTTGGATATTATTACTATTTGGCAAAGGGAGAAAGTGCCAACGAAGTTCGTCCCGCACCAAATTCTTGGCCCTATTGTCGGGGAGAAGAAAGGAGTTTGCTTTTCCTTAACTTTTTCAATTACTCTTTACTTTGAGTCTGTTGTGTCTTTGTATGGTTAAAACTAGATCTTCTAAATCATTTCCTTTATCTTTTGATCCCGAGATTGAAAGTTTTCTTAGGTTGAAGAGGAAGCTTGTGTTTGAGACAGACAAAGAGATGACAAACGTTGTTGTTAATCCAAGAAGGACCCTGAGAAACCTAAAGAAACCCGATTTGAGTGCTCAACCACTTGCAATTAGTCTCCCTGATCTCCCTGAGGGTTCAAGATTTGAGTTCAAGTCGAATTGGCCATCTATTTTGCCCTACTTTTATGGATTACCTGGGGAGGAACCAAACAAGCACATTGCTAACTTTGTGAGCGTGTGTGATAGACTGAGACCCCAAGGTTTGTCTGATGACCAATTGATGTTGAGAGTGTTCCCCTTTACTTTGAACGATGTTGTAAGCGATAAGCTTTACTACCTACACCCCCCCCCCCCCCAAGAAAGGATTACTACTTGGGTGCAATTGAAGAAAGTTTTCCTGCAAAAGTACTTTCCTGCGACTCGCCTCAACAAACTTAAGAAGGAGTTGTCCAGTACTGAGCAATCACTTACGAAGAGTCTTTATGAGTATGTTCAGCGGTTCAGGAAGCTTAAGGGTAGTTGTCCGCAACACGGTATACCCGAGGATGATCTAGTGATGTATCTTTATGAATGCTTACTTGACACTGACATGAGTTTCATCAATGCTACTAGCGGAGGAGATATTTTGGATAAAACACTTCAAGAAGCAATGCTGATTTTTGAAGGGTTGGCTAATGCATCACAACAATATGGGATACACCAAGGAGTTAGAGGAGTTCATAAGTTGGATAGTTCGAGAGATGGACACAAGGATGACATTGATAGGCTTATGGAGATAGTGAACAAGATGGCTATGCAAATGAATCAACCCTATCAGCCTAGACCTTGTGGTGTTTGTGGAGATCCAACTCATCTGAATGATAAGTGTCCCTTGATTCAGGAGGACACCACTGAAGTGAATGCTATGGATTATGGACCTCACCGCAAATTTGGTAACAATGACAATCAGAGCTACAATTCAAACTACCAAAGTGGATTCAACGAAAGAGGCCGGCAACAACAAGTTCCTTTTCAGAGAGGAGAATTCTATAATCGTCCTAGAAACACTCAACAAGACGAGAGAGATGAGACATTGAGGTTGTTGTTGGACAAGATGAGTGTTCAAGAGAAGTTGCCGAGTCAAATGGCTAAGGAGATTGGTGAATTGAAAGTGGAAGATTCAGGTAAGTTGCCATCGCAGGTGCTAGTGAATCCGAAAGAGAATGTTAGTGCCATGACCCTTATAGGAGGTAAACAAGTGAATGTACCCACTAGGAGTGTTGAAGAGAGGCCAAGAGAGGAAGTTGAATTAGGAAATAAGGAGCAAGACCCGGAATTGGAAACGCACTGCATAGACGGCCCCCATCGCCACTCACCACGGCGCCCACCGCCACCTCCATTGACGGATCCGACTTCTGACGTTGTTCAATCCCCGAAGAAAGCTTCTAAAGAGTGGTCTTCTGAGGTTTAAAGACCTGCACCACCCTTTCCTCGTGCCTTAAGATCTGATCGTAAGTGGGAAGATGAACAAATTCTTTATGACACCTTTGCTCATTGTGAGGTAAATATTCCACTTTTCAATTTGATTAAAAATGTGCCTCGCTATGCGAAATTCTTGAAAGAGCTATGCACGATGAAGCTCAAGCAAAGGATGAGAAATAAAGAAAAGGTAAGTTTAAGTGAAAATGTTTCTGCTTTGCTTCAGAAACGATTGCCTGAAATGTGCGGAGATCCAGGCATGTTTACTATACCATGTGCAATAGGTAATGCTAGCTTCACCAAAGCTATGTTATACCTAGGTGCTTCGATCAATGATATGTCTTATAACTTGTACATGTTTTGATATTTCCAGCTGATTTCTTCATTCTAGACATGGAACAAGGTACGCCTGAAACCCCGATTATCTTGGGAAGGCCATTCTTGCGAACAGCTAAGACTAAGATTGATTGTTTTGAAGGTTCACTAACCATGGAGTTTGATGGTAGAAAGATTGAGTTTACTATATTTGAGCCTATTGTTTCTTCTACCAATGATTATGTAGATGTTCTTGACTCTAATGAAAATAATCACAGGAATGAATCAAATGGTTTGTTAGATGCTTCTGTTGAACTGAATCTATGAATCTTGAGTTTTCTAACAAAGATGAAATTGGATTAGGGAAAGATGATATTGAAAGGAAAATTGAGAATTTGTTTAAGTCGCATGGAAATGTGTCTCATTCAAATGATTCTATTGTTAGTTCTTATGAGAAATTGATTCCGAAAAATGCTGAGGTTATTGCAATTGTAGGACAATCTCCATGAGTAACTCATTTCAAGAAGGAATCGATGGATGAAATTGATGGATATGTTGGAGAAGCATGGGGGATCTTGGTGGAATAACTTGATCAAGAATGCATCACGTCGAGCCAAAGACGTGAAATAAAGGCGTTTCTTGGGAGGCAACCCAAGGTAGTTATGTATTTTTTCTATTTTTGCATTAGTTTTCAATTCAATAAAGTAGGATCAATTGTGTCGCCGGATTTCGGAAGTTACTGTAAGTGAAACCGATGTTTGGATTAACTTTGGTTTGATTTAAAAGACGGAGTCGCATTCTGTGGACACGGCGCCCGCTGTCCCATCCACGGCGCCCGCCACCTGTCTGTCCGCCTGGCGAATTCGAATTTTGGTAAAATTGGAAGGGAAGTTTCTATCTTTTTATTTTTTGTTATTCTCATTTTAGGATTAGTGTATTTTTATATTTTTAGGATTAGATTGTTTTTCTTTTTTTTTTTTCTCTAGGATTAGATTATTTTCTATCTATCTTTGGTTAGTATTTTATCTTCTACTTATTTTCTATTTTATTTTAGGACTAGGTTTTTCTTTTTAGAATTAGTTTCCTTATTTCCTAGGATTAGATTTATATCTTTTCTATATCTACTTTTATCTAGATCTAATATTTTTCCTTTTTCTTTTTGGATAGATATTCCTTCCAACTCACCAATATATTGCTACTCCTTATTTGGATTACTCAAGCTTGCTCAAGAGGAATCTCAAGAATACTAAAAACCTATTGGAATCCATTCCAACTGCCTAAAGCGTTGTGTTTCAATCGATTCTATCCAAAAAAATACTTTCCACCATTACCCTACATCCACAAAATTCAATCTGTTCCCATTCCATTCCCTTACCTATCACAAAAGAACCCTTTGAAACCAAGTTGTTCAAGAAAGTTTGAAGTTTGGAGGAGTGAACGTCGGTTTTCCAACGCTTTCACTCGGATTCGTGGTTCTGCATACACGGTTCCCGCTGCCCCTGCCACGGCGCCCGCTTCCACTTCAACAAGCCCGTCTTTTGGTCTTTTGTGGTTTTCCGTCGATTTTACCTCGAGTTGCATCATGTATGTCCCTGCTATGAAGAAGCCCCATTTGTTGTCTTGGAAAGAAGAGGATTGTTCGATCAAGCTTGAAAAGAGGCAGTATGAATCCACCATATTCTTTTATCCTTTGGCATTGAAGAAATTAGGAATATTTGAGGAGGTTTATCGACTCCTATAAGATGAGGGATTGGGTGATTTCTTGGATGTGTCTGCTTTACCTATCTGGCATTAGTGAGAGAGTTCTTGGCTACCCTAGATTACCGTTTTGATATGGAGATTCGTTTTCAGCTGAGGAATCGGAAGTTCGTGGTCACTAAGGATCTCATTGCACAAGCCTTTGGTGTTACCGAGTGGTCTACTGATGCCAGATTTGCGGATAAGTTAGGTGCTCTAAATCCTCTTGATATGTGGAAAGAGACTATAGCAGAGTTCGCTGATTATGACGAACAACACCATGCATCCATGATTACTTATCATGCGTTGAGGTTGTGTTATTTGGTACTTTGTAACTCTTTCTTGGGTGTGGAGAATTATCCCGTTTTTACTATGAGAGCCTGGAGCTATATTTGCTGCTTCAATCCGGGAGGGGTTTACATCCCTGATTGGGTTCAACTATTTTTGGGAAACTGTATGGAGGTGATTAAAGCTACTTATGTGAGGCTGGAACGTATTATTATTTTCGGAGGTTTGATATCGCTAATTTCTCACTGAGTAGGTGTGTGCCTTGATGATTTGGCACCTCTCGATGATAAGAATGTTTATGATCTTGCCAGCCTACAATGGTGGGACATGCTTGATTGGGCCCAGCATCCGGATAAAACTTGGTGTTTTAAAAGGAAGTCGGGACCAGGAGAAAAGCATCACAATTATCTACCTGCGGAACTACCCTATAGCCTGAGGACGTCTGATTTTAATCTCTATCAAAACAAGTTGGTCAAGACGATGACATGTTGTTGATGATGAGGCCACCGATGATGAGGTTATTGATGAGGATATTGTTGTTTTGCCTGCTGAGGTTACAGAAGCTGCTGAAGAAGTTGCGGTCGTAGAGAATGAAGCAGTTGCTAAAGAAGACGCCGAGCCGACATGTGTTACTTTGGATGATCTTCAGCGTCGATTTGCTGATTTTGAGTTGAGCACTACTAATAAGCTCACCTGTCTTGCAGAGAAGCTCTCTAGTCTTCAGAACGCCGTGTTGATTACCCTTCAGGACATCAATGAGCGGTCTGGACCACAGACCCCGCCTTCACAATAACTGGTCAGTCATTTGCTTCTTTCGAACCCTTTATTTTTATATTTTCATTGTTCCTTTTTGTGTCTTTATACATTGAGGATAATGCAACATGTAAGTGTGTGTGGGGGGGGGGGGGGGAGAATGAAGTGAATTAGTTAGGTCAATCCATGTTTGAATTTATGTTGTTTTTAATTTCTGCTTTTGAGTCTTTGTTATTTCTTTTATGTCATTTCTATTATAGAAAATGTCAAAAATGAAAAAAAATTTGAAAAATGTCAAAAAATATGTAAAAAAGTGAGTCTTGTTTTAATGTTTTGCATATTGTGTTATCAAAGATACCCATCTAATTTGAGTTTGTCCTGTCATGATCTTATAAATCCCATGGAATTCTGGAATGATTTGATCTTATCTTGAAAATTTGTTTATATGTGAAATATGATTGAGCATATATAATCGAGGATGTATGATCTAAGCTTGGGAGTATGCTTGAAAGTCAACAATAATTTATCCCAGTGAGATAATTTTGGCCTTATAAGGGATACGTTTTTATTCCTTTTGCTTTTCTTGTGTGATATACTCTCCCTATGCATTTATCATTGAGTATTGCCATGGTTATCTATTTTCAAGGCCGATTATATAAATGTTCAATGCTTGATAAGTTCAAATGATAGAGGCAACCTATTAGCCACATATTTATCCATGCCTACCATATGTTATATCTTGCTTTAAAGCCAATTTGAGCCTTTATTAGCCTTTTTATTGATAACTCCACAAAATTATTAATCCTAGTCTATGATGAGCCTTACCCTTATTCCGGGTGAATTGAGATTTTGAGTGGGTTATGAAATCTATTTTGGAGATTGAGGAGAATGAAGCTAAAATATCTTATGAAATCTATTTTGGAGATTGTTGATGGGTAAAATTATATGAGTCCCCAAATCATTAATTAGCCTCAAAATGCTAATATAATCGGTTCTATGCCTTAGTCTCAAGTTGGACATTTTTTTTAACCACACTACCTCCTAGTCATCGATTATAGTGGGTGACAATCTGTTAAGATAATTGTTACCCCTAATATTTGTTATCTAAACAACTCTATGGATAAATATTCCATTTGTTAGGTAAAGATAAAAGATGATTGGAAAAAAAAAAGAAATGAGCCCTAAATAAAAATGGCGGAGGCTTTTAAATAGAGCTGTCAAACGGGTCATTCGGGTCGGGTTCGGGTCGGGTCATTTCGGGTTTCGGGTAAAACGGGTCCCGGGTAAAACGGGTCCCGGGTATTTTCGGGTTGATTAGAACCCGGGTTTGACCGGGTTTCGGGTCATTTCGGGTCGATTTCGAGTTTGTCAATTTTTTCCATTTTAAATTAAAAAAATCATGATTTGACAATTTTGCAATAAATTTTAATTATATATAAAAAAAATTAATTATATTTAATTAAAAATCAACCGGGTCAACCGGGTCACCGGGTCAATCGGGTAAAATCGGGTCAAAAATACCAGGTCAATCGGGTCACCGGGTCGAAACCCAGATGACCCGGAAAATTTCGGGTTTTTCGGGTTCGGGTCGAAAAAAATTTCCGGGTTCGGGTCGAAAATTTTCCGAGCGGTCGGGTCAGATCGGCCGGGTCGGGTTGTGTTTTGACAGGTCTGCTTTTAATCCATTAAAAGAGAGGGGCACCAGTTACAAATTTAATGGACACCGGTTACAAATGCTACCGATTATATGCAAATGTAACGAATATGCTAATGGCCGGCCACAAATGCCACCGGTTACAAACAAATGTAACACATGGCTCATCATGGCCACAAATGCCAATGCCGTTACTGCACAATACACACATGTTCATGTTATATATATATATGCATGATGGAGTTCCGAAAGAAGGGGGGAGGCCATAGTTCTTCTCCCCAAAACAAAACAAAAAAGAAGAAGAAGAAGAAGGCGTATATCTCTGCTCTGAGGCATATCTTCACCAATTCAAAACACCAAAAAAAAAAAAAAAAAAAAGAGACAGTGTGGTTGCATTTGCTTTACAAAGGGAATAGACCAGTACGTCATTGCTCCATCGATGGCTTGCCGCCACAATTGCTCGATCGGCGGAGTAAAAGTATAATTTCTTTACCCTTTCCATGTCAACACCGATGCATGGTACAACCCGGAGTTTGTACGGCAAGCCTGACATCTCCATCTCCCTCAAGCTTGGTGATGCACATGTCGCGCCCGCCTTCCTGCGGCCTCGATATCCTCCGTCTCAATGCTCGACTACCCACAAGGCATCGCAATGGTAGTTCTCTCGTAAGCCAAAAATAAATAAAAAAAGAGAGAGAAAAGAGAGCATAAAAATTAAAGAGTGGGCTACGAGGGATTTACCTACTGCATACCCTTGCTACAGCAAAGAACTCCGTCAACCACCTCCTTGGAAATCAACATATATATTGCAGCAATCGGATGACTAAAGCAAGTCCACATGGAGTTCACAAAACATCACCAAAAAAGCTTACTCTCGGAAGCCAGCAACTCACAACGGATCCTCCTCGGTGATTCCCAACAGCTGCACAAGGCATCCTCCACTCTCCCGCAGCCTCAAAGGTCACCAATATGACGCCAGAACGATCATCATATGCTGCTCAAGGAGAGACATGATACATGGCCAGCAAGGCATCTTTCAGTGACTCTCGATAGGTCACCGATGGTCCCGACATGCCTGCAACCCAAGTTCTCAAGCCTATGCCGTACCTCCTACCACCGAAGGTCAACAACTTCTCCTAAAAAGTAGTCGAAGCGGCCTCGAATGCCCGGCAAAATGAAGTACAAAAATAGACCTGAAATCATGCTTTTACAGAGGAGGAACAACTGCCCAGGCAGTCAATTTCTGGACGTTGGTCCGAACACCTCGAAGGGTAACCAAGACCGTGGCAAATGGGTACCAAAATAAGGCTATGCAAAGAGTATGTCGGAAGAAACCGAGGCAGAAATGGAGCTCTGTGGTGACCGCAGCTGATGTCAGAAGTTGACCTCTCGTCCACAATTTTCAACAAACTTGTCGGCAAGGTTTCAGTTCTCTTACGATGGCCCACGGAATCGATGTTCTTGAAGGGTCATGCAGTGAGCTCCCTAACTTCTCGCTGCCTCAACATCCACCAAAAAGGAGCCAAGACAACCTTCGCATACAATGCAAGATTGGTTAAGACGAGCTTGGGCTGATATGCACACAACAAGGCGTCTTTACGCGCTCCTCGAGCACCCGACGATGATCTCTGCGTGCCCCCGACCCAAATTTCCGATATTATGCCATGTCAACTACATCCTTCGGCCCACAAATGCCCCTGGGGATCGATCGAGGAAGTCTCGAACACCACGTAAAAAGAGCCACGAAGACCATATATATGCTATATAACAAAAATATCTATATAGCAGTCAAGTTGGCGATACTCTTGGGAACAACTCCTATTTAAACGTATACAAATGGGTGGGATGATTATAGGGTACTGCAAAGATAGCGTCCAAACAAAGAGTAGCAAAAATGGAGCTCTGTAGAAGTAGTGACAAAACTGCAAAGTTGACACGTTCACGCAGTTTCTGCAAATGAACTGCCCAGCAGCCCATTTTAAGGCCCTATTGCGTTCAGCTCCGGGAGTATATAAGCCAAAAGAAACTTTCGATAGATAGAAGACATTGCAAGGAACACGCTAAAATAAAAATCAATGAAATCGGAGCTTTGTAGCAGCTGTGGCAAGGCTCCAAAGTTGGCATGTTCACATAGTTTTTGCAAGTTCTTCGGCAACCGTTCAGGTCCAATCACGGGGAGCTGCTGTGTCGGCACTTGCTAGAGAGCCTCCTAGATGATTGGCAAGCATAATGGCGGTGCTTGGAAACCTTGGTCATGCCCACCGAGTTATCTGTCGAGCTCGTCATATACGTCAGTCTAGTTCAGCGACTAAGGCGGATGAAGTTCGACACAATCTCGATGCAAAGCAACATCAAGCTCAGCAATTGTTAAGTCTCGCCTCAAAGCTCAAACCAAAAATAATGTGAAATTCAAAGGAGGAACTACGGGTGATTTGATCCCTTTAAAAGGGTACGTAGGACACTCGATACAAAGTCAAAGCTCATCGAGTTCAATCGCCAAAAGCAAATCAAATAAAGTTGTTCGATAAGAACTACGTTAAGATTTGATGCTCTTTACGAGCTACGTAGGAAATCCGGTAAAAGCATGTGTATCTCGGATTCAATCACGTACCCCAAAATCAAATGATGTTCCCCAAGAACTACGTCATGAAACTTGACCCGAGTCAAATTCTCGTTGAGTTCAAACGTTCAAAAAAATACTAAATTTCACTCAAATTCAAGATGTCCCGTCAAACTCAATACAAAGCTTTCGCTCATTGAGTTCAATCGTCCCAAAAAACCAAATTTCCATCAAATCCAAAGTATCCACTCTTACTCGATACAAAGCTTTCGCTTGTCGAGTTTGGTCACACCAAAAATAAACCCAAGTTCCACCAAATTCAAATTTGTGCTTCTTAAGAACTACATAAGATTTGATTCCGAGTCATCGGATATGTAGGAAACTCGATGATAAGCCAAAGCTCATCGAGTCCAATCCCAAATTTCAAAAAGACTTGCTCCGGTTCCAAATGAAGTTAAGCCAATCATGCTAAAATCAGTTCGGAAGGAACTACGGAGACTTGATTCTGTCTCAAACGGATACGTAGGAAGCTCAATACAAAGTCAATATTCATTGAGTTCAGTCACAATCCAAAGTCAAGGATCATACTCAAGAAAGAACTACGGACACTTGATTCCACTACATATGAGTGGATACGTAGGAAATCCGATGTAAACACACATAATATATATCGGATCCAGTCACAGGGCCAAAATCAAATGAGGTTGTTTGTGGGAACTACAACGACTTGTTACAAATGGCGACATTTCTCGTGGGATCCAGCCACAAGTTCGAAAGCAAATTCATACCTTGGAACTACGAGTGATTTGATTCCGTCATCACGGATACGTAGGAAACACATATCTGGGTTAAATCACAAACATCAAAGAAAACAAATCAAACTCGATGCTCTATCGAGTTGAAACCTAAACACATATACCCAAACACATACCCAAACTCAAATCAGACACCAAGTCTAAATCAAAACAGACACCAAGTCTAAACCAAATCAAATCCAAACACCCTACCACATACCAAGTCAGACACAAAGTCTAACCAAACCAACCCCAAATACATAAAACCCAAGTCAGACTCCGGTCTCCCTCCACCTCTGCTGCAACTCCAGTCTCCCTCCACCTCTGATGCAACTTGAAGTCTCGAACGATTGTAGTATGGAAACATGCAGAAAGAAGATAGTATTACCTTGTCCGAATCTCCTACTTAGGGTAAGTATTCCGAATCTGTAAACAATTGTAGTCTGCTACAACTCCTCCCTCCTGCTGTTTTTGTGAAAATGTCCGAATCTCCTATAGTGTTACAGACTTACAGTGAGTTAATGGCTTCTTTTTAATGGCTTCATGTTAAAATAATGGCTTTTTCTTATTTCCCAATCTCCTACTGTTTTTTGTGATTTGGTCAAAGAAGAGGGGATATTAGGTGTGGAATTAATGGGTTTTGGTGGGTGTTGTTGCTACTGGATACTATCATGTGGTGGGTTTAATTGTGAATTAAAAACTTGATAAGCTAGAGTAGAGATTGATGATGGTCTTTTCTTCTCAAATAACTACTGATCTCTCATCTTCATCTGAGTCCTTGACATTAAAGTTAACTAGTTCTTTTGATTTGTAAGTAAGGGGAACAAGGTAAGTTAGGGGAACTTCTGATTTATTTTTCCTTGTTTTTGAGATAGTTATTACTTGTTATTCAGATTTCTGAGTTCATATGTTATTAATCAAGTTTGTTCATATGTCATTAATTAAGTTTTTTTTTCTGATTTTTGAGATAGTTATGGCTTGTTGTTCGCTATTATTTTTCATATTTTTGAATTAGCTACAATATATCTTTTCTAAATTTCTAGGTACAAGAAAATCTTCAATGGTTGAAAATTCTGCAATGGGTGAACTTGAACCTGTGAGAGAAATTCAGCAATATATTGATTCCCAAATTAAAGAACAAGATGCTAAAGAAATAGAAAAATGCCGAAAGCGAAAACATTCAGCAGTTTGGGATAACTTCAATCTTGAGGCTCAACCTTCAGGTGTGGTGCTGACTATTTGTAAGAACTGCAAAGTCGCCAAATATAATGGCGAAGGACAGGCTGGGACATAGACAATTAAGTCGATGTGCTGAGTACAAGAAGTTGAACAAAAAGGAGACTCTAGGCAAGCAAATTGATCAGTATGAGTATCGAAGGCTGCTAGCTAAGGCTATCATAGATCATGGATATAGTTTCTCTTAAGTTGAACATCCGAGAAATAGGAAATTGTATACACGCCTGAATGATCAGATTCAACCAATATCTAGGAATACATCAAAGAGGGATTGTCTAGTGCTTCATAATGAAATGGATTACAGTAATTTTTTTTGTTTCATAGTATAAATGTATAATAGATATATATTCAAGGATATTCGGGTCGGGTTGGGAGTCGGTTTGGTTGGGAGTTGGGTCGGGTTGAGAGTCGGGTCAGTTGGAAGTCGAGTCGGGTCGGGAGTCGGGTCGGGTTGGAATTCGGGTCGGATATGATTTGAGTCGAATCCGAGTTGAGTCGAGTTTGTCTGTATTCGGATCACTTCGGGTTTCGGGTCAACATCGGTCAGACTCGGTTTCAGGTTATGCATAACGCCAAATTTTTGGGTTATGTCGGGTTTCGGTTCTCGTGAGTCGGTCAGGTTTCTCGGGTCGGATAAGATCTTGCCAACTCTACTTGTTGGTACATACGAATAATTACAATATTATACATGAATAATTGTTTGATACCTATGAATAATTTTATTGCTTACAAATTACACCGTAAGAGCTGCTTACACAGGATCCAACCTATATTCATTTTTCCATAAATAACGGTTTTAGGTTTTTAATTATATAAAGATACATAAATTACAATCTTCATTATTAATTTCTTTTATATATATATATAGGTTGGTTCTGGTGTACTCAACCCTTAACGTGTATCATGTGAACAAATCAGGACCATTGATTGAATGAAATTGATAGTTGTGATTAATAGACAATTTTAGCTTTTTTTAAATTAAAAATCAGTGGGACCCACATCTTTTTTTTGTCCACTTGCTGAATTGAGGGCCTGTGTGGTGTACTCTCTTTAAATTATTCGACGGTATATCTAGATTATTCGATCGTATCGACGAATTATGCAAAGGTATTGATAGATTATTCTAATCGGCTACCACCATGAAAACGCCCTGATATTTTAACTAAAAATTATTCAATTGTATCGTTGGATGATTTGATTGTATCGCTTGATTATTCGATGTTATAGCTTAATTATTCGACGGTGTTACAATATTATTCGATTACTTATGATATTTTAACAAATAACTAAAAATTATTTGATGGTATTGATGGATTATTCGATGGTATTGATGTATTTTTCATTAATATGAATGCCAACATTTATATAAAAAAAACATCTCATTAAGCACAAAACGGTCCATACACCTGAATAATTCAGCTTTTCCCCCGAATATCTCTGAGATTGAAAAATGAACGGGCAATTTAGATCTCAATTTCCCAATTGGACTAATTATCAGGCAAAACCCTTTCAATTGAATAACCCTAATCCGACCATATCAAATAATCAATTTCAAGACAAGATAATTTCATTTTGATCGATAGTTGATTTCAGGCATTCAAAGGCATTAGGTCGAACACCTAGTGTGCAAAACTAAACTCCAGTAATTAGACAAGAGCACACAATCAAAATCAATTAATCAATATTTTCTGATTATTATTAAAGAGGCAAAATAAAACAAATCAATTGACAAGCCTTTAAAAGAAGGGAAGAGGAAAGAGGTTGACTGCACCACCATCGCCATCACGTACATCACTGGAAAATGGAACCGCCATTAAACACAAAGAGAGGGGAGGTCGGCTGACGAGCAAGATTTGAAAGAAGGGAGGAGAAAATAGGTCGACGAGCAGGATCACCATCGCCATCACTTCCGCCTTCGCCGTCTGCACCGCCATCGCCCGCTCTGCCATCTCCTTCGCATCGCCCGCTCCGCTCCTCCGCCGCCGCCTTTGCTATCCACCTTCACCAACTTCTTCGACTATGCTTACCGAGTCGCCATCCACCATCCACCATCGCCATCGCATCCGCCATGCGAGCCGACATCTCCTGATCGCCTTCACCTTTGGATTGGGGAGAAGAAGCCTTGTGATTTTACACGGTTTGTGTAAATTGGTTAGGGTTGAGATTTAGTGCGTATGTACACGCGCAAGTGATAAGAATGGGTGGTGTGTTTTTTTCATTTTTATTTTCAATTAATAAATATTTTGGATTAATCTTAGTCATTCAATACCTTTTAATCAATGGTTAGGATTTGTTCATATGATACACGTTAAAACCTGAGTATATATATATATATATATATATATATATATATATATATATATATATATATATATATATATATATATATATATATATATATATATATATATATATATATATATATATATATATATATATATATATATATATATCAAGAACTTAAGGCTAAATATTTATGGAAAAATGACCCCAAATCATACAAACTATTACCTATGAACCCAAAATAATACAAACTTTAAAAATCACCCATTGGTATACAAACTATTGTGTATTAAACCAATTTTGATGTGAAACCATTTTCGACCAAATTTCTGGCGACCTGGATGATGTGGCAACCAAACATTAAAAGTTTTTTAATGACATGGAATGCCATGTCATTGTACTTTTTTAAAATGAAAAAAAAAATGAATTTGTTGGGAATTGGGAACTCTAACTTCACGAGGGAGAAAGTGGAGAAGCAAAGAGAAGAAGATGAGTAATATAGTCCCACAAATTGAAGACCTGTACAATTGAAGCAAGGATCCATAAATGTTCGATCAGGCGGATTCTTGTGAAATTCATATGATTTTCACCTCTTAATTTGTGAGGTAAATATAACAATTTATTTTTTGTTGTTAAATTTTGAAGGTAGAGAAACATGCTTATGTTGAATCGAATCGAATTGTCTAAAATTAATTTGGGTTATTTGTACACTGAGAATGAACCTTCAACATATTTTAGGGATGGATTTTTCTTCTATCGATTTGCAATATTGATTATGAGACGCCCTTTTTTGTTTGATTTTTTTGGATGTGCAAGGGGAGTGAAGACTCCACCTTGATTGTAAGATCTTGAGATTCTAACATGTAGGGAAACACCAAGGGATGATGAAAGACGAAACAATGTCTTGGTTTCAAGGTCTTGAAAGCAGGACTATGTATTACGAACATCTTATATTCTTTACTCAGTTCATTGTATATTGGGCTTTTTATATTATATATATCCAAGCTAACTTACAGAACTTAGTCTAAAGAGATGGACCTATTTGGAATGGGCTGGTGTATCGAAGGTGTTGGGCTCATATTCATTGTGGGAGATTTCACACTTGCCTTGTCGAATCCACATAATTTAAGGAAAAAAGAATTCCTCTAGCCTTGAAGATCAAGACTTGCCGTTTTGCATCGAATCAAGGGGAGTGTTTTCTGGAAACTATTTTTGGAAGAAATTCAAAATCAAACGGTTCACTATGGCTACCCTATTTGGACATCTATTTATACAATTGCAAATGAAAGATGAACGTATTGAAGCAAGCATTCATTCGAAAGCACTTAGAAGCAGCAAAACATTCTCTCGCATACTCTTTGAGCATATTTTGGTTGGTTTTTTAGTGTTGAGAGATACACAGTCTTTATTGTACAAGTCATTTGATTCACTCTTTGAGTTTTATACTCGTCATAGCACACTTTGGTGGGTAGTGAGAGCCTCTATTTCACTTGTAAGGTTGAGAGCTAGAATAAAAGCGGTGATGCTTTGTAAGGGGGAAGGGAAGTTCTCCTAGGAAGTTCTAGGCTCAAGGAAAGTGAAATAAATAGGTTTGAATCCTACGGGTTAGATAACCCTAGGCGGGGACGTAGGCTAAGTTCATGCCGAACCTCGTTAACAATTCGTGTGTTGATTATTTACATTCCGCATTTAGTTTATATTATTCGATTTTGCTTAGTCAAGATTTGATAGCTATATC
Organism: Persicaria tinctoria; assembly: GCA_037127255.1. Lineage (NCBI taxonomy): Eukaryota > Viridiplantae > Streptophyta > Magnoliopsida > Caryophyllales > Polygonaceae > Persicaria > Persicaria tinctoria. Next base: position 45,695,889 of record JBANSL010000012.1, read on the forward strand.
AAGGTCTTGACAAGTTATTTTGGAAACTAACTGTTGTGAGCTAAATCTGCCATATTTTACAGTAACTTTAAATATCGTTTTCTGCATACATTACATGCATTTGGGCTAAGATAGTACAGAATCTATGTAGTTTATGTTTATTTGCCAAATTATGGAATCTGCACCAGTTTCTGTTTAAATTCGCAGAATTCGAGGCATTTTACAGCAATTCTAAGGAATGTCAGAAAAGCTCGGAAAACAACTACATAAGTCCAGAATCCGAGAGTACAGAACCAGGACAAACTGAGCTAAAGCCAGGGCTACTCTATGTCGAGTACACCTTACTCGATGTCGAGTAGAGAGCCCGGGCGGACTTGGTCGACGAAGCCTGGTCGAGGAAGCTGAGCCAGACCAACCCGACTCCCGGAACGCAGCTCGATCTCGACAAGCCCTAGTCGAGATCGACGACACATCAGCGCCACACCCGGAGTCGACAAGAAGAGGAGCTGATCGACAAGCCGAGGACGAAGACGACCAGGCAGGATTCGCTGCCAGCGACTTGACTCGCTGCAGCGAGCCACTCGCTGCCGCGGAAATCCTCGCTGCCAGCGGGATGCACCAAGACGACGGAGCTCGCTGACTCGCTCCAGCGGAAGGGGTCTCTCGCACATGCGGATCGACGAACTCGCTGCAGCGGAAGAAGCGGCTCGCGGAAGCGGAAAGGAAGAATCCTAGTCGACGTCGACGAGCACTAGTCGAGATCGACGACGCCCAGGAGCCATGTCCGAGCCTTGTCGAGCAGAGTCACCCGAGAAGTCTAGTCGACGACGAATCCTAGTCGATGTCGACGAGCCCTTGTCGATGTCGACTAGACCCGCATCTGGAAACGCGGTGACGTGAGCAGTCCGAGTAGAATTAGGATTCCTTGGGCACGAAGGAAGCCGAGAAGGCCGAGAATCTATCCAATCTATCAAGATACATCATAGAAGAGAGTTTTATCCACTTGAGACAATTTAGATATATTTAGATTTAATTTCTTTATCGCTTTTATTTATCCTTAAGCATTTTAGATATAGTTTTAGATATAGATATAGAGATTCTATCCTTGAGGAGCAAGGAATAGAAGGCTATAAATAAAGCCCTAGGGGCTGAGCATTAGGATCTTATTCCAATTCAATTTCAGAGTTAGAGAGGTAGTTCCACAGAGACGGTTTAGGGAGTTCTAAGGTTTTTAGGGTTTTGGCATTCAACGAGAGTTGGATCGCCGGGATTGTAAAGGCTTTGAATTTAGTTAATGCAAGTTTCTTTTTATCAATCAATGTCTGAGTCTGCGATGAAGCGCGAGTAGTCCACCCACTTCTAGGGTTGGGGCGAGCCCGACGATAGCCATGCGTGCTTGAGGTAAAGATCCGACCTTTATCATGTTTTTAACATTTTCCTACTTGTTTATGTGTTTATTATCCGTCTAATGGAGATCCATGCTAACAACTTGGATTATAAACATAAAATCGGTAGAGACAATTAGGGTTTCTTGAAAGAGTTGTCTAATTGTTGGAAAAGGCGAAAGTTTAGTCCTTTGATGCGATTTACATGATAATTTGTTTGGTTCTGCCTTATGCATGCTTGGTTATCGTTGTTGCAAACCCCAATCTTGGAAGTCCTTTTTACATTAAGTTTAGTTGAAACCCTAAAGCCTTTGCATTTATTTTCTTTCGTTTTAATCTCTGCCTTACTCGAGATCGAATAGCACTACTCGATCTCGACTACTGATTTTCGACCCAAAGTCGCTGTAGCTTACTTGTGCAGGTACTCGACGAGACAAAGCGAAGTCGACTAAGACCTCTACTCGACATCGAGTAGGCCTTGTCGATATCGACGAGCCTCTGCCTGCGACTGTTGCGCTGTGTTCGACTGTGCCTGACCCCTGTTGACTAACCCTTAGTCGAGGTCGAGTACCACTGTTGTCGACTTCTGACCGTGAGATTTCACCGCTACCTAGGATCCGCTGACACGCTTCCTCGTGGATCGATCCTGACTTTCCACTGATGCATCAGGAGGAGGTCTTGTAATTATTTGCAAGGGACGGAATCTGGTTTGCTTTGCATTATTTCTATATTATTGCAAGTCTCGAAATTCCTCCTAACAACAAATTGGCGCCGTTGCCGGGGAAGCTATCATTCGCGCCTTAGGTAGTTAAGTCTCACGTTTCTTTTGAGTTACTTCGCAGGTGTATGCGTCGTTCTGGTCTACCACCTGAGTTTGACGCCTTAGACGAACCGGAGCGCTACCTACACATCCACTCTAAACTCAAAAGGATAATGGCGGTCGTTGAAACACAAGAGCAAATGATCGAAAGGCTTACAAGGGAACTAGCCGCAAAGGATACCACTATCGTCAATGAAAGGGCAGCGAGGGAACAAGAAGTTGAGCGCGCAAGGCAAGCGGAAGCTGAGCTTGCCCAATATCCAACTACTGCTGAGGATTATATGCATTTAGCTCTCGTCGTGCCTGAATCGGCGATTTTAATCCCTGATAACTCTTTTGAAATTCGCACTCAATTTTTGATAGAACTTAAAAATAATGCTTTTTATGGCAAATTTAATGAGTGCCCTCTTGAACATATTACTAACTTTCATGAGATGTGTCGTACTCTTGCTGAAGGTACAACTCTGGAATATGTCAAGATGAAATCTTTTCGCTGGTCTCTCGTTGGACCTGCACTGAAGTTACTTGAAGGGCTGAAGCCGAGATCTCTCACCACCTGGGCCCAAGTAGAGCAAGAGTTCCTGAACAAATACTTCCCACCCGCCAAAACAGCACTTCTCCGTTAGAAAATCACCGCCTTCAAACAGAAGCAAGGGGAACCGCTGGCAAAGGCATGGGAACGCTACAAAGAACTGCTGCGATCTTGCCCTACTCATGGACAGCCACCCTACGTCATTCAGGAGATCTTCTTCAATTCTCTTGATCAAATCACTAAGGATAGGATCAACCATTATACTCGCTATGAGTATCCGACGATGACACCAAGCGACGCATGGGGTGTGCTAGAAAAGCTCACTAACTACGACAATAAATATGGGGCTCCTACAAACTATGAGGAGAACTCCTACGCCAGGCCAGCACCATCAATGCCACTCTATGAGCCAGCAAAGGAGATTGACCCAGATGTCAGGGAGCAGTTCTACAGAGACCAAAATCGCAAGCTCCTCAAGCAAGTCAAATACCTATCTGTCAATCAGCCTTGCATCGAATGCGGATCACAGAGGCACACCACTACTGAGTGCCCACACATTGAGCAAGTCAGGATGGCAGAAACACATGAGGAGGCAGCCTACGTTGGGGGTCCAAATCGACACATGGGAGATCAAAGGTTCTATCAACCACAATAGAACCAAGGTCCTCCTAGGAATCCCCCACCATACAGAGCTCCAGGACATCCAGAGAGGGATCAAAAGAAGGATGATCTGCAGCTGATCGTTGAGGAAATGCGTTGGAATCAGGGCACCATCAACAACCAATTCCAGAACATCACTACAAAATTTGGAGAATTGGACATCTGGAAAAGGGGAATTGAAACACAGATGGGTCAAATCGCTGCGCAGATCCCACGACCGTCCGGACAACTCCCTGGGCAAACAAAACCAAATCCTAAGGGGAAAACCGGACACGTCGCAGCTATCAAACTTAGGAGTGGACATCAATTACACGAGCCAGAGGTCGGAAAGCAGCAAAGCAAGGCAAAGTAGCAACTCAACAAAAAGCACAGCCAACTCGATCTCGAGGAGGGTGTACTTGACATCGACAAGCCGCTACTCGACACAGACCAGAAGCTGAGCTCGGACCCTGCTGCGCAGACCAGCAACTCCAGGTCGACCACCCTACTCGATGTCGAGGAGCCCGTAGTCGAGGTCGACGAGCAGCGTCTGGCCGACGTCGACGACTCTGCAACACCTCCGACGACTGATCAGGCTCCAAAACTGAAAAAGCCACTGCCTTTCCCTTCAAAAGCACAGAAAGATCCCACTGCAGGTAGGTTTACCAGATTTGTTAATATGCTGCAAGAACTGAATGTTTCTATTCCTTTTACAGAAGCCCTGCAAGAGATGTCTGGATATGTCAAATTTCTGAAGGAAATCTTAAGCAAGAAGCGATCCATCTCAGAGATCGCAGGCGACTGCAAAGTACTCCACTTCCCTGAAAAGAGACCTGACCCTGGTAAGTTTTCTGTTACTGTGGGTTTTGGACAATATAAATATGATTCTCTATGCGATTTAGGAGCAAGTGTGAGCATCATGCCTTTATCAATCTGGAGGAAAGTAAAGATAGGATGCATAGAACCTGTGGATGCCAAGCTATACATGGCAAACAATACAGTAGTCATCCCTACAGGTATAGTTGAGAACGTCCCTGTCCAGGTTGGTAAATTCTTTGTTCCGGCTGATTTCCTTATCATTGACTGTGCTGAAGATCCTACTAGTCCTATTATTCTTGGTAGACCCTTCTTAGCTACTGCAGATGCCAGAATAAGTATCAAGAATAGATCGCTCACCTTCATCATAGGCGAAGAAGTTTTGGATTTGTCTTTTGGCCCTGCAAAAGAGGAAATTTCATGGCTGGAGGTGAAAAGCATCAGCAACCACGGGACCAAGCAAACAGCGAAGGTAGGTGCTGACGTTGTACTCGAGATCGACAAGACCAACTCGATCTCGATAAGAGACCTACTCGATCTCGACAAGCCTTTGTCGATCTCGACAACCACTGCAAAGCCAGAAACTTGCCAAGAGCCTAAGTATGGGGTCCCTGTACTCGAGGTCGACCAGCTGTACTCGATGTCGATTAGCCCCAAGCCCAAAGATCCCTGTTTTGGGTCCGAAAAGGCAAGTTCAGGTATGAATCCTACTCCCCCTCAGTCCATAAAGAAAATTATCAATGATTTAAGGGGAGATAAGACACCGTGGCAAGAGAATCTGCGAAAACTGAGAGCTGGAAGGAAAAAGAAGAAAGAGAAGGGAGATGATGCAAGCAACAACCTGTCAGCTGAGCTTGCATACTACCATCAGGACCTAGATGATCCAGGAGAAGGGCCAAGCATGAGCGGGCCCCACAATAATGGTCCTTGAGCGCAAACGGAGAAGTCGGCCTAGCGACTCTAAAATCTAGAGCATGCATATAAAACTTTATGATTTTTTGGGACTTTTGAACTTTTTGTTTTTGGTTTTTGTTTTTGGTTTTGGGGTTTTATGTCTTTTAGAATATTTCATGTGGATAGTCTTGTTTCTTGTGCAATCTAACACTTTTAGGTCGGCTAGCATATAAGGATCGCGAAAAGTGGAATAAGAAGTCCCTGAAAAACAGTCAAAATCGACAAGGCCAAGTCGACGGCGACAAGGAGGAGCAGCCCAGACACTACTCGATCTCGAGTAGGCCAACTCGACATCGACAAGCCTAGATGCTCCTCGACTTCAGAAAACCACTGGACGCTGAGAGCCTACTCGATATCGAGTACTGTACTCGATATCGACAAGAACAGTACCTCGACTTACCCAGATCCGCCTTCCTCGATATTTTATCTTGTGAGTTCCTTCCTTTACTCTTATTTCTACTTTATTTTATACAGTGAGGACACTTTAATGTTTAAGTATGGGGTGGGGGAAGGGCTTACTTTATGCATATTTTCCATATTTGACATTATTTCTGTGGATTGCTACATGGCTATTTTGGGAATGCATTATTGATTTATGTGCTTATGTGCATGTTTTCCAAAAATTTGAGAAAAATGACCCCCATTGAAAATTTGAAAATTTTGATTAATGTCATGGAAGCTTATATTGGACTCGACGATGCAAAATTGGATTCATTAGAGATATAGCATGAAATTGCCTAGTAAAGGGAAGTCACAATGAAGTGCATATTTTGTGAAAACCATGAAATGAGGTAAAATTTGAAGCTGCTTTTGACATGTTGCATGATAAGATGATGGAGGACTTTATATTTCCATATAATGCTCATTATTTGAAATCCTAGCCTTACCTATGCTTATGCATCACAAAAGCCATATTATGCCTTATTTCAAATATTGCTCCACATGATCTAAATATTGCCCATTCTTTACCTTATCCGGGGATTATGTTGAGAATGATGTTACATTATGGAGATTATCATATGGTGTTTGTGTTGTGATTATTATGATTATTGGAGTTTGGAAGGAAATTGATTGAAGTATATGGAAAATTTAACGAGTGAAAGAAAATCCAATCACCTCAGGAGATAAAGGTAAATTGACCCTTCTCTCTGAGATAATAGTTTGGAGAGATGGGACACATTGTGAGGAGTCCAAAGCACTAAGTATCCGGGGCCATTCATGACACCCATGTTTGCGACTCGCAAGAAGGCAGTGCTGAGGTTAGAGAGGTAAAAGCATTATTACTGATAAAAGCATTATGAAAGGTGATGAATATTATGGAGAAGGGATGTGGAAATTCAATTTGGAAATACTCCATTTCCCTGGATCATTAGCACCACATTGCCAAAAATTGCCCACCTTTAGCCTTTTACCAAATCTACTCCTTATTTGAGCTTAAATTGAAGTCCTCTTGATTATCAATGCTTTGTCACTTATAAATGTTTTTGCATAACCCTCCTTTTGTGAGTAGATGTTGCTTTGATATAATTGCACATGCATGGATTTGTGACACTAGTACCTTTTCGATGATGGTAATTGACTGCAGGGTTATATGAGAATGAATCTGATATGTTGAGAGTTTTGATTTCTTCCCCTGAATGACAAATAAAAGTATTGCTTGAGGACAAGCAAGCTTAAGTATGGGGTGTTTGTTGTGAGCTAAATCTGCCATATTTTACAATAACTTTAAATATCGTTTTCTGCATACATTACATGCATTTGGGCTAAGATATTACAGAATCTATGTAGTTTATGTTTATTTGCCAAATTATGGAATCTACACCAGTTTCTGTTTAAATTCGCAGAATTCGAGGCATTTTACAGCAATTCTAAGAAATGTCAGAAAAGCTCGGAAAACAACTACAGAAGTCCAGAATCCGAGAGTACAGAACCAGGACAAACTGAGCTGAAGCCAGGGCTACTCTATGTCGAGTACACCTTACTCGATGTCGAGTAGAGAGCCCGGGCGGACTTGGTCGACGAAGCCTGGTCGAGGAAGCTGAGCCAGACCAACCTGACTCCCGGAACGCAACTCGATCTCAACAAGCCCTAGTCGAGATCGACGACACATCAGCGCCACACCCGGAGTCGACGAGAAGAGGAGCTGATCGACAAGCCGAGGACGAGGACGACCAGGCAGGATTCGCTGCCAGCGAGTTGACTCGCTACAGCGAGCCACTCGCTGCCGCGGAAATCCTCGCTGCCAGCGGGATGCACCAAGACGACGGAGCTCGCTGACTCGCTCCAGCGGAAGGGGTCTCTCGCACATGCGGATCGACGAACTCGCTGCAGCGGAAGAAGCGGCTCGCGAAAGCGGAAAGGAAGAATCCTAGTCGACGTCGACGAGCACTAGTCGAGATCGATGACGCCCAGGAGCCATGTCCGAGCCTTGTCGAGGAGAGTCACCCAAGAAGTCTAGTCGACGACGAATCCTAGTCGATGTCGACGTGAGCAGTCCGAGTAGAATTGGGATTCCTTGGGCACGAAGGAAGTCGAGAAGGCCGAGAATCTATCCAATCTATCAAGATACATCATAGAAGATAGTTTTATCCACTTGAGACAATTTAGATATATTTAGATTTAATTTCTTTATCGCTTTTATTTATCCTTAAGCATTTTAAATATAGTTTTAGATATAGATATAGATATTCTATCCTTGAGTAGCAAGGAATAGAAGGCTATAAATAAAGCCCTAGGGGCTGAGCATTAGGATCTTATTCCAATTCAATTTCAGAGTTAGAGAGGTAGTTCCACAGAGACGGTTTAGGGAGTTCTAAGGTTTTTAGGGTTTTGGCGTTCAACGAGAGTTGGATCGCCGGGATTGTAAAGGCTTTGAATTTAGTTAATGCAAGTTTCTTTTCATCAATCAATGTCTGAGTCTGCGATGAAGCGCGAGTAGTCCACCCACTTCTAGGGTTGGGGCGAGCCCGACGAAAGCCATGCGTGCTTGAGGTAAAGATCCGACCTTTATCATGTTTTTAACATTTTCCTACTTGTTTATGTGTTTATTACCCGTCTAATGGAGATCCATGCTAACAACTTGGATTATAAACATAAAATCGGTAGAGACAATTAGGGTTTCTTGAAAGAGTTGTCTAATTGTTGGAAAAGGCGAAAGCTTAGTCCTTTGATGCGATTTACATGATAATTTGTTTGGTTCTGCCTTATGCATGCTTGGTTATCGTTGTTGCAAACCCCAATCTTGGAAGTCCTTTTTACATTAAGTTTAGTCGAAACCCTAAAGCCTTTGCATTTATTTTCTTTCGTTTTAATCTCTGCCTTACTCGAGATCGAATAGCACTACTCGATCTCGACTACTGATTTTCGACCCAAAGTCGTTGTAGCTTACTTGTGCAGGTACTCGATGAGACGAAGCGAAGTCGACTAAGACCTCTACTCGACATCGAGTAGGCCTTGTCGATATCGACGAGCCTCTGTCTGCGACTGCTGCGCTGTGTTCGACTGTGCCTGACCCCTGTCGACTAACCCTTAGTCGAGGTCGAGTACCACTGTTGTCGACTTCTGACCGTGAGATTTCACCGCTACCTAGGATCCGCTGACATGCTTCCTCGTGGATCGATCCTGACTTCCCACTGCTGCATCAGGAGGAGGTCTTGTAATTATTTGCAAGGGACGGAATCTGGTTTGCTTTGCATTATTTCTATATTATTGCAAGTCTCGAAATTCCTCCTAACAACACTCACTTAAGTGTTATTATCTTGCGAAAATTGAGAATACTCTATTTATCCCCCCCCCCCCCTTCTAGAGTATTATTTATCACATTATAGACTTTTCAGTTGGTATCAGAGCTTGACTCACTGTTTTTGATTTAACAATCTTGTGAGTTTCAACATGTCTACCATAGGTGATGGAGGATTTTCCCAAGGAGATCAACCAACTGACCTCCTTTGTTTTGTGGTAATAACTTTATTCACTAGAGATCTCTAATGCAGATGGTCATCGATTATTGATCAAGATCTAGAGTTATGGGACCTGGTTAATAAAGGACCGCGCATTCCAACGAAGACTGTTGATGGGAAATAAGTCGAGAAGTCTGAAGCTGAATATACTCAAACAAACTTGGAAAACGTCGCTAAGAACTTCAAAGCCATGAATATATTATTGTTATGAGGAAAATCAAGTATGAAATATAAATTCCAAATTCGACTCCCTGTTGTAGTAGAAGGTAGTCAGGATTGATCCACGAGGAAGCGTGTCAGCGCCCCGCCTTTTCAGTACCAAACTCAGCAGATTTCGACCATAAGAGCACTCGATATCGACCTTACCACTCGATATCGTCCACACTGTCAACAGAAACTGTAAAACACATAAACAAGAAGAAACGGGCAGAAAACTCAAACTGGTCGATATCGACCTACCTACTCAATATCGACCTAAAATTTCGGCCAAACAGTGCTCGAATTCGATCAACACAGAAACTAAAATTCGAAACTTTTCACAAAACAGAACACGAAACTGATGAAATAAAATCAATAAACTAAGGACTTCCAAGATCAGGGATTCAACACCACATTGATAACCATGTAAAATAACACATAAAGGCATAAAAGATCATGCTTTTCATCAAATAACTTTCGTTATTAACAAATAGAAAGATAGAGGCTTTCACATAAACCCTAATTATTACTAACCCTTTTTCACATAATTAATCCAAGTTGTATTAAGATCACTTTCGCTTCAATAACACAAACAAGGATCACATTCAACTTTCGCAAAAGAATCATGCTCGTAGGGATAGAAGGTGAAATCGTATCAAAAGATTGTACCTTTACCGCATCACCTCCCATTCCTACCATCGGGCTCACCCTGACCCTAGAAGTTGGGTGACCACTCGCTCTTCATCATCAAGAAAGACATCAAGAACAAAAAGGAACTAAATTGCATTAATAAAATCAAAGTAAAACTTACAACCGAACAAAGCCAAAACGCCTCTCGACAATCTCTACCTTACTCGGCCACAAGCTTCTTTCTCTACCTCTCTATGTGACTAATTGTAACTGAAATTGAATGAATAAAACTCAGCCCCTAGGGCTTTATTTATAGGCTTCATTCCCTAGCTAATCTAGGAAAGAAACATCTATCTATTTATCTAAAGACTTAAAAATTAAATTTGGAAATAAAAAAAATATATCTAAAAGGAAACTAGGATTAGTGTGGATAGATCCTTCTTCTCTTGATAGAACTTGAGAAACCCCTCTTGAGTTGATAGAATATCCCTTGCTTTATTTGGAAGAAAGCCAGCTCAGAATTCGGGCTGGCTCGAAATCGACTCTAGTGGTCACTCGAAATCGACCAAAAGTGGTCTATATCGACCTATTCTTCTCAACTCACTCGATCTCGGCCTCAGATGTGATATCGACCTGTCTTGACTTGATATCGACCAAAATTGGTCGATATCGACCTGTCTTGACTCGATATCGACCAAAAGTGGTCGATATCGACCTGTCCTGTGTTGCTCCAAGTGTCTGGTCGATTTCTGGCATTTCGGCTTGATTTACTTCACTTAACATCGACCAAGTCTGGTCGATATCGACCTCTTTGTGGTTTTTCTTCCTTTCTCCGAATTGCTGTAAAATGCCTCGATTTCTGCGAAATTAAACAGAAACTTGTGTAGATTCCATAATTTGGGAAATAAGCGTAAACTACATAGATTATGTACTATTCTAGCCCAAATGTATGAAATCTATGCAGAAATTGATATAAAAGATAGTATAAAACATAGTGAATTAAGCTCACAACAATTATATTGTGCTCTTGATGCTAATGAATTTAACCGTGTTTCCTCTTGCAAGAGTGTCAAAGAAATCTGGGACAAACTTGTAGTCACTTACGAAGGCACCAATCAGGTCAAGGATAGCAAGATCAATATCTTTCTCAGACAGTATGAGCTTTTCAAGATGAATCCTGATGAATCAATGAAGGAGATGTTTACGAGATTCACTCAAATTGTAAATAACCTCAACTCGCTTGGGAAAACTTTCTCCAACCTAGAGAAAGTTAGGAAGACTCTTAGGAGCCTCCAAAAAACCAAGTGGGGTCCCAAGGTTACTGCAATTGAGGAAGGTCAAGATCTTACCACACTGCCATTGGATGATCTTCTTGGAAAACTTATTACCCATGAGATGATATTGAATGAAGAAGATGGAGAAGTACCTTCAACAACAAAAAATCTTGCCCTCAAAGCAAAGAAAGAACAAACACAATCTGATGGTGACGAAAGTGATGATGAGGATAATCCCTTTGCTCTCATCACACGAGGATTAGCACGAATTCTGAAGATGAAAAAGCAATTCTCCAACAGAGAAAATGTTGTATCATCTAAGTACAGAGGTAAGTCACCTAACTCCTCGAAGAAACCTAAAGTGCTAACATGTTTTAATTGTGGTCAGACAGATCATCTAGGGAAGGAATGTCCTATGAAGAAGATGAATAAATTCTGGAAAAATGATCAAGGAAAGAAAGCTATGCTAGCTACTTGGAGTGACTCGGACTCCTCAGATGACTCAGATTCAGAAGGAGATCAAGCAAATCTATGTCTTATGGTTGAGCATGAAGATTCTCGGATTCAAGATCTTGATGAAGTGGTAAGAAACATAATGTCTAGTCCTCCTGATGTCCTTTCAGAAGTTTTGAAGAATATGATTTCTAATGAGGAAGCTTGCAACAATGAGATCAACATCCTAAAAGAGATGCTGAAGGAACAACAGAAATGCATAAGTGAAATGTCGCTGGAAATGAAAAATCTTGAAGCTTCTCAGTTAGCACTCGACATTAAAGTCAAGACCTTGACTTCGGAAAATTCTGATCTCAAGCAAAACCTCTCCTCTCTGAAACTTCAAAATGAGGTTCTAGAGAAAGAGAAGGTTATGCTGACATATAAGTGTTAAGACCAGCAGACACCAATCATACAATTCACGAGATCCAAAGCCAATCTTGACAAGATGTTGGGTGAACAGCAATTATCGATCAATAGGAGTGGTATTGGCTACAATAAAAACTTTCCTAAAAAACCCAGTACTACTTTCGTTAAAGCAAAAGGCAAGTGTCGTTCACCTATTTGTTTTTACTGCTATAAGAAAAGCCATGTGAAGGAAACCTCATATAATTAGAAATACATTTCCAGTTCGATTAAACGAGCCAATATGACAAGTTTGAATTCCAAAACAGACTAGACTACCCAACATGGTCTATCCTCACAATGAATCCAAATATGTTTATTGGTCCAGCCGGAAAGGATGATGTTTGTCTAGTAGGATATCACCAAGAACAAGGAGCCAAAATGGATCATGGACAGTGGATGCTCTTGACACATGAGTGGGAAGAAATCTCTATTTCAAGATCTGAAAGAACAAACCACTGGAAAAATTACTCTTTGTGACAAAGGGAAGTGTAATATCATTGGTATTGGTAATGTTGGTAATTCAAACAGCTGCATCAAGGACGTATATCTTGTTGATGGATTAAAGTATAACTTCCTAAGTGTTTCTTAGCTATGTGACAAGGGAAACAAGGTTGGCTTTGACAATCACAAATGTGAAGTCAGAAATGAGGAAACTGGAGACCTGATCCTCACCGCTCACAGACACAACAATACATATGTTGTAAATGATAACCAAAGATTGTAGGTACAAAGCTCAAGTGTCTCAAGACCTTGGCAGACGACCCAAGTCTCTGGCATAGAAGGTTAGGGCATGTGAGTATGCACACCCTCAACAAGCTAAAATCAAGAGACCTAGTACGAGGACTACCTGACCTAAACTTCAAAAGCGAGGAACTGTGCAATGCTTGCACAAGAGGTAAACAAACTAGAAGCTCATTCAAACCCAAGAAGGTTGTAAGTTCCTCACGCCCTCTTGAACTTTTACATATGGATTTATGTGGTCCTATGCGTGTCAAATCTCCTAAGGGAAAACAATACATCCTTGTCATCATCAATGATTTCTTTCGCTTTACTTGGATTTCCTTTTTAAGAGAAAAATCTAAGGCTTTGTTCAAGTTTTCTAGGCTTTGTAAGGAGTTATAGACCTTGAAAAACCTACCAACTGTCTCCATTCGAAGCGATCATGGTAGAGAATTTGATCAGCTCAATTTTGATTTATTTTGTGTTAAATATGGTATTTCACACAATTTATCAATTCCTAGAACTCCTCAACAAAATTGAGTTGTGGAACGAAAGAACCGCACCCTAAAGGACATGTCTAGGACAATGCTTTTAGAAAATGGTTTGCCAAAATATTATTGGGTTGAGGCTGTCAATATAGCTAACTATATTTTAAACCGTTGTTTAATTTGTCCCATTTGAAGAAAAATCCTTATGAACTTTTCAAAGGAAGAAAGCCTAACATTTCCTATTTTACACCTTTTGGGTGTACTTGCTTTGTTCATAATAATGGCAAAGATAACCTTGGAAAGTTTGATGCTCGTAGTGATGAAGGTATTTTTCTTGGTTATTCTTCCAATAGCAAATCTTATAGAGTTTAGAACAAGCGCACCAAAATTGTTCATGAGACTATCCATGTGGTATTCGACAAAAGCAATAATAGTGTGTTGAGTGACAGTTTTGTATATCTCAATCTAAATCATCATGATTCTGATGAAGAAGAAGAAGATAAATGTGAAAATAAGAACGACCAAGAACGCAACTTGTAAGAGCAAATCCAAGATACAAACGAGTTATCTCAAGACCCTGAGAAGCAGATATAGTACCTGGATGTGGTTGACACAAGCACTGAGAAATCCAATTCACAAACCACCACTCAAGACCTTGAAAAAAGACCTGCTGTTGTTTTGAATAATTAAGGCCCAAAACAACGAAGGTTCAAACACACCTCATCACACTCAGCTCAAGATATCATTTCAGATCCATCCTTTGGTATACAAACTCGATCTAGATTAAAAAATCTATGTGCGTTCTATGCCTTTGTATCTCTTGTAGAACCAAAGACTCCTGCTGAATCACTCAAGGATTCGGATTGGATCATGGCTATGCAAAGTGAGCTAAATGAGTTTGAAAGGAATAAGGTGTGGACTCTTCAACCTAGGCCAAAGCATCAATCAGTCATTGGGACTCGATGGGTGTTCAGAAATAAGTTGGAGGAAGCAGGAATGATTATTCGAAAAAAAACAAGGCTCGTTGCTCAAGGTTACAATCAAGAAGAAGGTATAGACTACAAGGAGACTTTTGCTCCCGTAGAAAGGTTAGAAGCTATAAGCATATTACTTGAATTTGAATCCTTTCTGGGAACTAAGCTATTTCAAATGGACGTCAAATGTGCATTTCTAAATGGGGTCGTAGAAGAAGAAGTTTATGTTGCTCAACCTCCTGGTTTTGAAAGTGATGAATTTCCTAATCATGTTTATAAACTAGAGAAGGCTCTCTATGGTCTTAAACAAGCTCCTAGAGCTTGGTGTGAGAGACTGTCCAAGTATCTTCTTGAAAATGGTTTTCAAAGAGGTTTGATTGACAAAACACTCTTCATCAAGACTCGCGGAAATGATCTTTTGGTCGTTCAAATTTATGTTGATGATATATTTTTTGGTCGTTCAATCCAAAGTAGCAAAGACTCCCATGAGTTCAACACTTTCCCTTGATCATGTCAAGAATGGTAAGAATGTGAACCAAAAGGAGTACAGAGGTATGATTGGTTCACTACTCTACCTTACTACTAGTAGACCTGATATTATGTTCACTGTGTGTATGTGTGCTCGGTTCCAAGATGACCCTAGAGAGTCACATCTTGTTGCTGTAAAGAGGATTTTCAGATACTTGAATGGATCTCAAGACCTTGGTTTGTGGTATCCCAAGCAGAGCAACTTTCACTTAACAGGCTATTCAGATGCAGACTTTGCAGGATATAAAGTGGATAGGAAAAGCACATTTGGATGTTGTCAACTCCTTGGCTCGCCTTTGATTATCTGGCATTCAAAGAAACAGAACTCGGTTGCATTATCCACTGCCGAAGCCGAATACATAGCTACAGGAGCCTGTTGCTCACAGATTCTCTGGATACCACAACAACTCTGAGACCTTGGCATAGATATAGAAGTTATGCCTATTAAATGTGATAATACAAGTGTCATATCTATCACTAAGAACCCTGTGCAGCACTCAAGAACAAAGCACATTGATGTGAGACATCACTTCATCAGAGACCATGTGCAGAAAGGTGATGTATCTATTTCTTTCATATCTACCGAGTTTCAATTGGTAGATATTTTCACCAAGCCACTACCTGAAGATCGGTTCAACTTCATTAGATTGGAACTTGGCATGTTCAATAGGGAAGCATTTCTTTGGGGGAGCAACACTCCCTCATGAGATGCATATTCGAATGGCTATCTGAAGACCTTGATATCCTATGGCCTTGAGAGAACCAATCCGAATTATATTAACTTTAGACCAAGAATTTTTTTAATATATGTTTAGATATTAACAGAATTTCCTTTTTGTGAAAATTCTTGCCTGTTTTTGAAAATTAACCTTTTTAAATTCCATCCCAATTCTGTGTATGTGATTTACTACACTTTCCCATTTCAAAAAGATTTTTGATCTTACAAAATATTTCCTTTCAATTTAATGTTTATCCAGTTTAAAATTAAATGAAGTGTACTTGTTTTAAATTTGGGGAGTGTGGCTCTTAGACTTCTGGAGTACGACTATTTAAACTCTCTCCCTCCTTTGTGACACTTCATCACTCTCTCCCCACTCCATTCTCTGAAATCTCTCTCCGTTTTCAAGACTTTCTTTCTTCTTCCAAAAGCTCACTTTAACAATGGCCTCCAAGAGGACTGCAACTCCACCGGCCGCTCCTCCCTCCAAGCGCTACAAGATGACTACCAACAAGGGGAAACGAGCATGCTCTCCACCGGCTGAAAGCTCTGAGGACTCTAGCTCTTCCTCACCATCTCCGCTGATCAGGAAGTCTAAGATGACTCTAGTTGCACATCCGGCCCCCACTCGCCCCTAGGTAACCTCTGATATGTCTGCCAACTGGTTTGTCTCTTTTGACATGGCCAAATCCTGGGAACAGGGTTTTGGATACCGTTGGTTATGCTTCTGTGATGTTGTCGACACAAAATTGCTTGAATCCATGCCCTTACCCTGCGTTTCTCTCCTGAAATCAACCTGCCTGTTGTCTGTCCTTAACCCTGAAGACTTTTCTTACCCCCGTCTCACCCGTCTCTTCTATGCCAACATGATTGCCTACCGTGTCAAGGGAACCCTTAACCCTCGTCACAAAGGTCAAGAACCATCGAATCTGACTCTCTACTGATAGCCTGGCTTTAATCCTTGACCTTCCTAGAGATATACCCACTGAAGGCTTTCCTGACAGGATTGATTCCATCAATCTTGCCCGGGAAGAGTTCTTCCTTCATACCCCTCCTGATTCATCTTTCACACACAAGCCTACCCACAATATACTAAAGATGCAGCCAAAATTCATTTTCACAATTCTTGCTCGCTGCATTTTCCCTCGTGTCAACTCCAGGGAGTTAGTCACTGAAAACCTTCTTGAAATCCTTTACCTGGTTATGAGCGGCTATGAACCCAATCTTCCCGACCTCATGATCAATTACATGCTTCATGCCGCATCCTCTTCCAGACCTATGCCCTTACCCTACGCCAATATCCTTCCCAAAATTTTTGAAGCCTTTGATGTCGACACTTCTACTGAGGAAAGACAGACTTACAATGGCATAATCGATGAGGCTTGCCTTGAACGTCTTGGGGTTGCTAGGAACTTAAGGGGCCAGTGGGTGTTGAAGAAGGAAGGCAAGGGATCAACTCCTCATACTTCTAGTGTTTCTGAAGATCAAATTGCTGCTCTGGATACTGATGTTCAAGACCTTAGAATGGACATGGGGAAGATGTGGACTGATATTGTGTCAAGGCAAGATAACACACATGCACTTCTCTCTATCGTCAACTGCAAGCTTGATCAGATGATGTTGTTGAATGCTCTCACATTCACAGCTGATGGCTCCATCATGCCATTAGACGAAGAGACTGTAGATCATGTTAGGGAGAAAGCATGCAACGTTATCCTGAACTATGAGAGGCTTATGAAGAAGAAACCTATCCTGCGCCCAACTCATCCTGAACCCAACATTCTAACGGTTGAAGAATATGGGATTGTGAAGAAATACAGAGATATGGAAAGGCAGAAGATACAAGCTCAGATGGAGAAAGACAAGATCACCAAGGAAGCCATGGACAGATGGAGAAAGAAGTGCAGAGACAAGGTCAGGAGGAAATACATTGGGTCGAATAAGCAGTACCCAACTTTTGGGGATTGGCAAGAGGAAGGGCTAGCTAAAGCACCTCTGAAGCAGAGCGAACCTTCTACAACTGGACCCTATACATCAGCTACTACATCCACTGCAGAGCCTTCTCCATCAGCTTAGCCCATCAAGTCCTACTCCAGGAAGAAGAAGAAGTCCACTGGTGGTGCCTCCTCCTCAAGGCCTTGATACAGCTTCACCCTCTATCTCTCTATCCGTTTTGAAAAACTCTTATCTATTTTCTAAAAATAGTTTGGTCTGTCGTTAAAAACTCCTGCTCTCTACCCGTTTTGTTGAAAGACAAAAAGGGGGAGAATGATTTGGTTGACTGCTTTTGCTGGTTTGGTTTTTGCGGTTTTGGATGGATGGAAAGTCGGTCTAAACATTTCTATTCTAATCTTTCTAAATGCTATATGTGCATATTCCTTATCATGTTTTGTCTTCCATCAAGGGGGAGATTGAAGACTCCATCTTGATTGTAAGATCTTGAGATTTTAACATGCAGGGTAACTCCAAGGGATGATGAAAGACAAAACACTGTCTTGGTTTCAAGGTCTTGAAACCAGGACTATGAATTGCGAACATCTTATATTCTTCACTCGATTCATTGTATATTGGGCTTTTTATATTATATCTATCCAAGCTAACTTACAGGACTTAGTCTAAAGGGATGGGCCTATTTGGAATGGGTTGGTGTATCGAAGATGTTGGGCTCATATCCATTGTGGGAGATTTCACACTTGCCTTGTCGAATCCACATAATTTAAGGTAAGAAAAAATCCTCTAGCCTTGAAGATCAACACTTGCCGATTTGCATCTAATCAAGAGGAGTGTTTTCTGGAAACTATTTTTGGAAGAAATTCAAAATCAAACATTTCACTATGGCTACTCTCTTTGGACATCTATTTATACAGCTGCAAATGATAGATGAACGTATTGAAGCAAGCGTTCATTCAAAAGCACTTAGAAGTAGCAAAGCATTCTCTCGCATACTCTTTGAGTGTAGTTCGCTTGGTTTTTTAGTGTTGAGAGATACACAATCTTTATTGTACAATTCATTTGATTCACTCTTTGAGTTTCATACTCGTCATAGCACACTTTGGTGTGTAGTGAGAGCCTCTATTTCCCTTGTAAGGTTGAGTGCTAGAATAGAAACGGTGAGACTTTATATAGGGGAAGAGAAGTTCTCCTAGGAAGTTCTAGGCTCAAGGAAAGTGAAATAAAGAGGTTTGAATCCTACAAGTTGGATAACCCTAGGCGGGGATGTAGGCCAAGTTCGTGCCAAACCTCGTTAACAATTCGTGTGTTCATTATTTACATTCTGCATTTACTTTATATTATTCGATTTTGCTTGGTCAATATTTGATAGCTATATAAAGGTCTTGACAAGTTGTTTTGAAAACTGTCTTAAGTTTTCTTATCTTGCAAAAATCGATAATACTCTATTCATCCCCCCCCCCCCCTAGAGTATTACTCATCACGTTATAGACTCTTTAGAGAGGAAAATGGATGCTAAAGATATAGATGATGTGTACGCTTTGAATGACCCTGTGAATCATGCTTGTGAAGATAGAAGAAGGGCCTTTGAAGAATCTGTCAATTATAACATAAACTGGGAAACATTTTTACTTAAAGGTGTTGTTGATAGATCATCTGATGAGTCTAATTATCAACCTTCTGAGGTCCCATGGAGTGATGATGCTTCTGAAATTATTGTGGATGAGGGGGAACATGTGATAGTAGATTTTGAAAAGGAGTCAGATGAAGAAGAGATGGCAGATCATGGTGTAGATGCATCTGCAATTGACTCTTCAGATGAGGAGTTGCAAAATGCAAGACAAAGGGTTCAGGAGTAGAGAGAACAACTTGAGAAGGAAAAAGAGGCTCAGTATGCTTAGGATGGCTCGATATATATAATGAATATGGAATACCATGCTTAGGAGGCACACTTTTGTATATTCACTCTAAACTCTAAAAGCATTTCGAATATGCTCAATTTTGTAAAGAATATTTCGACTATTCTCACTTTTGTATATGGAAGACCATGCTCAGTATGGAGAACAACTTGAGAAGGAAAAAGAGGCTCAGTATTCTTAGGATGGCTCGATATATATATAATGAATATGGAAGACCATGCTTAGGAGGCACACTTTTTTATATTCACTCTAAACTCTAAAAGCATTTCGAATATGCTCAATTTTGTAAAGAATATTTCGAGTATGCTCACTTTTGTATATGGAAGACCATGCTTAGTATGCTTAGGATGCTCTCTGTTGGCTACTACTTTATTATATTCCCATGTACATGGTTATTGGTGTTATATGTGCACATACTCTCTTCAAATTCCATGATAGAATGTTCCACCAAAATTTTCAGCACTGGATTTTCATCAGATGTTTAAATCTGTAAATAGCAAATGACAAATTCAGCATATTTGAATCCATCTCTGAACAACAAAAGACTGATTTAGTGGAATTTTGAATATGTAAATATCAAATCACAAATTCAGCACATTTTTAAATATGTAAACAACAATCTGTCATAAATTCAGCACACTTTAAAATCTGTAAACAATTTTTTTGGTTGAAATCTGTAAACAACAATTTGTCACAAATTCAACACACTTTGAAATCTGTAAAATAACATTTTTTTTTTGTTAAAATCTGTAAACAACAATTTGTATGACATATTTGGGCAATATGTAAACAACAAATATGTAAACAGGAATTTGGCACTAATTCATTACACTTTAAAATATATAAACATCAATTTTTTTTGGTTAAAATCCTTAAACAGCAATTTGTATCACATATTTCGGCAATCTGTAAACAACACATTTTTGGAAGGTTGTAAACAACAATCTGTCACAGATTCACCACACTTTAAAATCTATAAACAATAATTTTTATGACATATTTAGGCAATCTATAAAGATCAATTTGTCACAAATTCGGACTTCTTGTAAAATTCGAGCTAAATTCATTTACGAGTATTAAATACCAAATCTACCAAGGATTTAATCTTTAAAGCTTATATGGGTGCATAAATCACTGCCAAATGCATGTAGGCATGATTCATTACCATTAATTAGATAACTAACAGTATAAAGATTGTATCCAAGTTGAAATTTCATAACAGTAGATTACAACCTACCACGTCTTCCTAGCTAGTACATGATATATTCAATAGTAAGATCACTAGCAGTACAAACATCAAACCTACTACAACTTTCAATACTAAATTCTCTCCTTTTATTTTCATAATATCTTGGCTTGAATTGACTCCAGAGTACGCAGTTGAAGGGTTTTGAAAATCATAATCAACATTGAAGCTTCTTGGAGCATCATCAACCCATTTGAAAAAATGGCAATTTTATCCCCTGCAATTGAATAAGAAAAATGGTTAAATTTGTAACTAGCATTGTAAAGCTTCAGCTGAACCAAAACAATTAACCAATCTAAATATCAAGCATTATTAACGCATCAATTCAAAGCCAAATTTGAACCCAATTTTGTATTGATTTGTTAAAACCCTAATTTTAAACTCAATATGAACCCAATTTTAATTAAGTCAATCAAACACATACCTGCCACAGTGGACCCCCCATAAATTTGTCTACCAATTTTTTCTCCTTTTTTACTAGATTGAATCGACGAAGTATAGCCATGGAATCATTTCTGAATGGTCGAATGATAAAATCCACTTCTTTTTGAATTTATACTCCGATAGGAGTTCCTAATTGCCTGCCTAGCCATCTCTACCACGATTTGCAAGTCCACTGTCTCGACTCCCTGACCCGGCCGTCCTTGTCACTCTCGTCTTCAACTTATGGGACTTTGCTAGCATGTCTTCTTCTCTTTGCTACTCCACCTTCATCTTTAGGGTTTTCAATTCCCACTTCCTAACAAATTCATTTTTTTTCATTTTCAAAAATTACAATGACATGGCATGCCATGCCTAAAAAAATTCAATGTTTGGTTGCCATGTCATCCAGGTCGCCCCAAATTTGCTGGGAAATGGTTTCGTTTCAAAATTGGTTTAATACGTAATATATTACGTAATTGGTGATGATTTTCAAAGTTTGTATTATTTTGGGTTCATGAGTGATAGTTAGTATTATTTCGGGTCATTTTTCTAATACTTATAAATGACTTTTGGTCGTACTAACAACCATAATATACTCATTATATTATGACTAATAAGATTTCGATGGTTTGAAGCCTACCACGCTCTACAAAATTGATGTTATAGTAGGTCAGATATGGTGCTACCTTGTGCATCTACCTAGTCTTATTTACATTAATCCACTTAAAAACATGAACAAAGCATAGTAAACACCTTTTGCATTTTAGCATCTTCATGGATGAAGATCTTCTAAGCTAATATGCCTTTATTAATGGTTATACATTGGACAACACTATAAAATATCATCACCTTCAAAGAGCCTTTGAGAATGAGTGGATAACTAAGATATTATCGATTACTTATATGATGAATGCTATCATTGATGCTCATTTATATTTACATTAATCAACTTTAAAACATGAACAAAGCATAGTAAACACCTTTTTCATTTTAGCATCTTCATAGATGAAGATCTTCCAAGCTAATATGCCTTTATAGATGCTATCATTGATGCTCACTGAGTGTGTGTGTATATATAGTTGAAAGGGAGACTAACATAATTGGTTTACTTACCAAGATGAGTAGTTGGTTAGTTATCCTTGTACTCCTATGAGTTCATTTTATTTTATTTTTACTGAAAAATTTATGTTATTTCAAATGGGTTTTGGTTTTATCCATATGCTTATGTTTCTACTCTTCCTTGATATGATCCGTGTGATAATATCCATGCCATTCCCATTCCTTAATTCTTGATCAATTTGATCTATTAAGATGTGTTTCTACTTTCTTCTTTGTCCTTTTTTTTAGTGTATTAATTTTGTTAATTGATTGCTTAGGATGATTAAATTATAGTTATGAGGTGGTTGAGACTATAGTTTGATAATACGAGTGACATGGTTTTTTTTAACAACGGTAGAGCTTTTTTACTGAAACGTTTATGTTATTTCAAATGGGTTTTGATTTTATCCATATGCTTATTTTTCTACTCTTCCTTGATCTGATCCATGTGATGATATCCATGCCATTCTCATTCCTTAATTCTTGATCACGTTGGTCTATTCAGATGTGTTTCTACTTTCTTTTTTGTCCTTTTCTTTTGGTATATTAATCTTGTTAATTGTTTGCTTAGGATGATTAAATTATATAGTTATCAATTGGTTGAGATTATAATTTGATAATACGAGTGAGATGGATTTTTTTAACAATGGTAGAGCTTTCTTGATAAACAAACATACATGTCGATAGATGCCAACTAAGAATCTAATTTGATCAAGTATATATTACTTGTTTTATTTGTGTTTATACTTCATACTAATGACTGAGCTTGTGTTGATTTTTACGTTGAAATTATTTTGTCATTACTTATGGTTGAACCATAATCTCTACAATGTAGAATGTTTGAGAACTTGAGTTAATACTAATATGAGGTTTTGTGCTTTTCTGTTGTTGTAGACCACTTGTATGAGACTGATGAGATTCATGAAGTTTGTGATGCTACAGCCTACAAAATTGGACTTGTGAAGAACAATTTATTATTAGAAAGTTTTTATTTACTTCAATGGTGTGTTATAGTTGTATATATATACACTTATGTTTATCTTATGTAAAATACTTTGAGAGATTCCTTGTATTGAAGAATTATTGTTTGGATAAAGAAGAATATGATTTGTTAGTCTGTTATATGTGTGGATAGAGCTGGCAAAATCTGACCCGACCCGAGAAACCCGACCGACCGACCCGAATCTAAACCCGACCGAACCCAAAAATTTAGCGTTATGCACAACCTGAACCCGAAACCGAGCCCGACCGACTTTGACCCGAAACCCGAATACAGACAAACCCGACTAAACCCGGATCCAACTCAAATAAGACCCGACCCGAATTCCAACCCGACCCGACGCCCAACCCGACCCGACTCCCAACTGACCCGAGTCCCAACCCGACCCGACTCCCAACTGACCCGATCAACTAGGGAATCAAGTATGATTTTGATAACAATATATTGCCAAATTTCAATGAAATTAATGAAAAATAGAATAAG
This sequence comes from Persicaria tinctoria, assembly GCA_037127255.1. Lineage (NCBI taxonomy): Eukaryota > Viridiplantae > Streptophyta > Magnoliopsida > Caryophyllales > Polygonaceae > Persicaria > Persicaria tinctoria. Next base: position 45,719,522 of record JBANSL010000012.1, read on the forward strand.
CTTACCAATGTTATTAAAATTGGGATTCTAAATTGGATCGGTAAAAAGGTGTAAGGATCGAATCGTAGGATCGTAAAATCCCACCTTATGGATGAATTTTCTTTTAAATGAAGTTACTATGTTTAATATTAGATAAATATTATGTTAAATCATAAAAAATACCCATAAAGATGTAAAATTTTAAAAACAAACTAAATATAATATAGATTAACTAAATATATTATAAATTTCTTAAATATAAAGGGTAAATATTAGAAATTTCTTATAATAGACATTTTATAGGATCATTATAATCGCAATAAAGGACCAGGATCATTTTTTCCATTTTTAGATCGTAGGATCGAATTTAGAGTTTAACAACATTGAGTTTACGAGCCAATGAGTAGATTATTTATTGAATCATATTTAATTTTACTAAAATTCTTTTTGAAATCCATAAATAACATGAATTACATATTTAATTTAATTAAATTGATTACCCAAAAGCAAGGTTCTAACTTCGAAATATCGCTTATCGGGGTCGTATTATATTTATAGTTCAAATTTTAAAAATAAACATGAAAAATTAATATTTAAATGGTAAAATTACCCATAAACTTGATAAAATAAAAAGTTTACATTCAAATTGATATACGTTTAAATATTGTCCGATATACCTATATGATATATGGCTATAGGGAAAATTGGTAACAGATTCTAAATATCTCCGACATATCGGCTGATATATCGGGGACCGACCTGAGTACCGACCCGAAACCCGAACGAGACCGACCCGATGCTAACTGAAAACCCGAATGGGTCCAACCTGATTCTGACCGAAACCCGACCAATCTGAATTTCATTTTGACCGAATCCGACCCGACCCGACCAAGCCTGACACATAAATTTTGACCGAGTTGACCCGACTCATCAGTGACCCGACCCGAATGCGATCGACCCAAACCCGACCGGATGACCCGAATTGCCAGCTCTATGTGTGATACGTTTGGGATACCCGATCCTTCGCCTGTGGGTTATGGATCAAGAACCCCAAACTGTTGATGGGCCGATCTTGCAATTATTCTCACTATATTCTCGATGTTTACAATTAATTACAATAGAGACTTGAAACTATAGTGAAAGAAAGGAAAACAAAAAAAATAAAAACTAAGGGCAATCAAGGAAACAGCAGCAGCGACGGCACAGTGATGGCGACGGATGCTGCGGGCCCAGTAAGCCTGCTGCGGCCGCCGCCAGCGACGGCTCCTGGGTTCTGCAGCGACGGATTCTGGGTTCCAGCGACAATTTTTTTCAGCTTTTCTCTTCTTTCTTGTGTTTGGTTTTGTGTTTGGGATTAGGGTTTGGTATCGGATGATTGATGAATGAACAAGAACATAAATTGATTGCGAAGGCTTTTGGATTGGGAATCGAGGGAACCTTTTAATCTTTAAAAGGGTTCCTCAATTATAATTCCAATCTAATTTTATTGAATGTAGAAAAGTGTTTAAATAACAAAGCATGCCAATTCTATCTTTGCAAAAGATAGAGTTTTGGCTTAGATAAATAAATATTAAATCCTAATAATACTAATAAATAATTCCTAGATAAATATTCCTACTTAGTGGCCAAGGAAAATATCTAGAAGAGATAAACTTTTCTTTTCCCTTTTATTCACCTAACTAAGTATTACTAAAAATAAGACATTCCATAAATAGCCCCAACTAACATAGGAGTTACTAATATGAAAAGAATATAAAAACTAATAATAATAATAATAATTAAATAAATAAAACATCATTTCTTCAATCCATGGTGGCGCCTTCTTCTTCCTCCTGAAAAAGACACTCTTTGCTATCAATGGCCTTCGAATCGTTCTTTAGAGCTCGCCTGGATCAAGATCATTGTTTGACCCACAGAAGGCCATCTTGATCCGCGTCATTCTCCCCTTCTTAGCTTCGATTCGTCCTCGAATCGAGTCATTGATGATCAAAGGGGAAGGAGCAACCACCAAAAAGTAACTTCCTTGACAATCAACTTGAGATGGCACCAGTAGAATTTGAGGCAAAGGAACCTCGAAAACAACACCTGTCATAGGGAACATTGAGAAATCAAAAGGAACAATATCAATAGGCTCAATAACCCTATGAACTTCAGAAGTCTCAACATTAGGAACATTCTCAAGAGGTACAATAGCTAACTCAAGAGAAGTGTTCCCAACGTCCTCATCGTTGTCGTCAGAAGCAACCGCATCATCTTGCATAAAATTACATCCAGCTTGCAGATCAGATTCGGATGCCTTCCCGGAGGAATCTTGCAGCGTGTGACCCACCGTTGGAAAGCTCGTCGAGTCAGCTTCGCAACAAGACTGAGTTGACTCAATTCTGAGGCCAGAGTCAACGGGAATTTGCAAAACAAGTTCGACGCGCTGTGCTATTTTCTGGGCAACGAAATCAACAGAATGCTCCTTAGGCTCAATTACCTCGTCGTCGGTTGAGGCAACTATAGCCGCTGGAGTAGGGGTGAGGGCCGAAGCAAGATCTTCATAAATTCTATCCGAGATGGCCTTCGCCAATTCCTCCAAGTCCTCCTCTCGGCGACGTTCCTCCTCCTCTTGTCGTCGTGCCTCCTCAGCCTCTCTTTGTTGGAGAAGCCGAATCTGATAGCGTTGTCGACACCTCTTATCTTCGATCTCCAATTGACATTGTTCTTCCTCTTGACGTTGAAGCCAAAGTTGGCGTCTTTTGACTTCGCGTTGACGCTCGAGAGTTTGTTGTTGTAGCCAAGCTCTCCGACGTAACTCTTGTTGGCGTCGTTGTTGTTTAGCACGTTCCAGAGCAAAAAATCCATCCAATGGATCGGGATCATCATCCAAATCTCCCCAAATTTCCCAAGCCATCAAATCAAATTGTGAATAACATCAAGAAAAGACAAGAACTTGCGAAACCTACGTCTTTGATGCCACTTGATACGTTTGGAATCCCCGATCCTTCGCCTGTGGGTTATGGATCAAGAACCCCAAATTGTTGATGAGCCGATCTTGCAATTATTCTCGCTATATTCTCGATGTTTACAATTAATTACAATAGAGACTTGAAACTATAGTGAAAGAAAGGAAAACAAACAAATAAAAACTAAGTAAAGGGCAATCAAGGAAACAACAGCAGCGACGGCACAGTGATGGCGACGAATGCTGCGGGCGCAGCAAGCCTGCTGCGGCCGCCGCCAGCGACGGCTCCTTGGTTCTGCAGCGACGGATTCTGGGTTCCAGCGACAGCTTTTTTCAGCTTTTCTCTTCTTTCTTGTGTTTGGTTTTGTGTTTGGGATTAGGGTTTGGTATCGGATGATTGATGAATGAACATGAACATAAATTGATTGCGAAGGCTTTTGGATTGGGAATCGAGTGAACCTTTTAATCCTTAAAAGGGTTCCACAATTATAATTCCAATCTAATTTTATTGAATGTAGAAAAGTGTTTAAATAACAAAGCATGCCAATTCTATCTTTGCAAAAGATAGAGTTTTGGCTTAGATAAATAAATATTAAATCCTAATAATACTAATAAATAATTCCTAGATAAATATTCCTACTTAGTGGCCAAGGAAAATATCTAGAAGAGATAAACTTTTCTTTTCCCTTTTATTCACCTAACTAAGTATTACTAAAAATAAGACATTCCATAAATAGCCCCAACTAACATAGGAGTTACTAATATGAAAAGAATATAAAAACTAATAATAATAATAATAATTAAATAAATAAAATATCTTTTCTTCAATCCATGGTGGCGCCTTCTTCTTCCTCCTAAGGAAGACACTCTTTGCTATCAATGGCCTTCGAATCGTTCTTTAGAGCTCGCCTGGATCAAGATCATTGTTTGACCCACAGAAGGCCATCTTAATCCGCGTCATTCTCCCATTCTTAGCTTCGATTCGTCCTCGAATCGAGTCATTAATGATCAAAGGGGAAGGAGCAACCACCAAAAATTAACTTCCTTGACAATCAACTTGAGATGGCACCAGTAGAATTTGAGGCAAAGGAACCTCGAAAACAACACCTGTCATAGGGAACATTGAGCAACCAAAAGGAACAATATCAATAGGCTCAATAACCCTATGAACTTCAGAAGTCTCAACATTAGGAACATTCTCAAGAGGTACAATAGCTAACTCAAGAGAAGTGTTCCCAACGTCCTCATCGTTGTCGTCAGAAGCAACCACATCATCTTGCATAAAATTACATCCAGCTTGCAGATCAGATTCGGATGCCTTTCCGGAAGAATCTTGCAGCGTGTGACCCACCGTTGGAAAGCTCGTCGAGTCAACTTCGCAACAAGACTGAGTTGACTCAATTCTGAGGCCAGAGTCAACGGGAATTTGCGAAACAAGTTCGACGCGCTGTGCTATTTTCTGGGCAACGAAATCAACAGAATGCTCCTTAGGCTCAATTACCTCATCGTCGGTTGAGGCAACTGTAGCCGCTGGAGTAAGGGTGAGGGCTGAAGCAAGATCTTCATAAATTCTATCCGAGATGGTCTTCGCCAAGTCCTCCTCTCGGCGACGTTCCTCCTCCTCTTGTCGTCGTGCCTCCTCAGCCTCTCTTTGTTGGAGAAGCCGAATCTGATAGCGTTGTCGACACCTCTTATCTTCGATCTCCAATTGACGTTGTTCTTCCTCTTGACGTTGAAGCCAAAGTTGGCGTCTTTTGACTTCGCGTTGACGCTCTAGAGTTTGTTGTTGTAGCCAAGCTCTCCGACGAAACTCTTGTTGGCGTCGTTGTTGTTTAGCACGTTCAAGAGCAAAAAATCCATCCAATGGATCGGGATCATCATCCAAATCTCCCCAAATTTCCCAAGCCATCAAATCAAATTGTGAATAACATCAAGAAAAGACAAGAACTTGCGAAACCTACGTCTTTGATGCCACTTGATACGTTTGGAATCCCCGATCCTTCGCCTGTGGGTTATGGATCAAGAACCCCAAATTGTTGATGAGCCGATCTTGCAATTATACTCGCTATATTCTCGATGTTTACAATTAATTACAATAGAGACTTGAAACTATAGTGAAAGAAAGGAAAACAAACAAATAAAAACTAAGTAAAGGGCAATCAAGGAAGCAGCAGCAGCGACGGCACAGTGATGGCGACGAATGCTGCGGGCGCAGCAAGCCTACTGCGGCCGCCGCCAGCGACGGCTCTTGGGTTCTGAAGTGACGGATTCTGGGTTCCAGCGACAGTTTTTTTCAGCTTTTCTCTTCTTTCTTGTGTTTGGTTTTGTGTTTGGGATTAGGGTTTGGTATCGGATGATTGATGAATGAACAAGAACATAAATTGATTGCGAAGGCTTTTGGATTGGGAATCGAGGGAACCTTTTAATCCTTAAAAGGGTTCCTCAATTATAATTCCAATATAATTTTATTGAATGTAGAAAAGTGTTTAAATAACAAAGCATGCCAATTCTATCTTTGCAAAAGATGGAGTTTTGGCTTAGATAAATAAATATTAAATCCTAATAATACTAATAAATAATTCCTAGATAAATATTCCTACTTAGTGGCCAAGGAAAATATCTAGAAGAGATAAACTTTTCTTTTCCCTTTTATTCACCTAACTAAGTATTACTAAAAATAAGACATTCCATAAATAGCCCCAACTAACATAGGAGTTACTAATATGAAAAGAATATAAAAACTAATAATAATAATAATAATTAAATAAATAAAATATCTTTTCTTCAATCCATGGTGGCGCCTTCTTCTTCCTCCTAAGGAAGACACTCTTTGCTATCAATGGCCTTCGAATCGTTCTTTAGAGCTCGCCTGGATCAAGATCATTGTTTGACCCACAGAAGGCCATCTTGATCCGCGTCATTCTCCCCTTCTTAGCTTCGATTCGTCCTCGAATCGAGTCATTGATGATCAAAGGGGAAGGAGCAACCACCAAAAATTAACTTCCTTGACAATCAACTTGAGATGGCACCAGTAGAATTTGAGGCAAAGGAACCTCGAAAACAACACCTGTCATAGGGAACATTGAGCAATCAAAAGGAACAATATCAATAGGCTCAATAACCCTATGAACTTCAGAAGTCTCAACATTAGGAACATTCTCAAGAGGTACAATAGCTAACTCAAGAGAAGTGTTTCCAATGTCCTCATCGTTGTCGTCAGAAGCAACCACATCATCTTGCATAAAATTATATCCAGCTTGCAGATCAGATTCGGATGCCTTCCCGGAAGAATCTTGCAGCGTGTGACCCACCGTTGGAAAGCTCGTCGAGTCAGCTTCGCAACAAGACTGAGTTGACTCAATTCTGAGGCCAGAGTCAACGGGAATTTGCGAAACAAGTTCGACGCGCTGTGCTATTTTTTGGGCAACGAAATCAACAGAATGCTCCTTAGGCTCAATTACCTCGTCGTCGGTTGAGGCAACTATAGCCGCTGGAGTAGGGGTGAGGGCTGAAGCAAGATCTTCATAAATTCTATCCGAGATGGTCTTCGCCAAGTCCTCCTCTCGGCGACGTTCCTCCTCCTCTTGTCGCCGTGCCTCCTCAGCCTCTCTTTGTTGGAGAAGCCGAATCTGATAGCGTTGTCGACACCTCTTATCTTCGATCTCCAATTGACGTTGTTCTTCCTCTTGACGTTGAAGCCAAAGTTGGCGTCTTTTGACTTCGCGTTGACGCTCTAGAGTTTGTTGTTGTAGCCAAGCTCTCCGACGAAACTCTTGTTGGCGTCGTTGTTGTTTAGCACGTTCCAGAGCAAAAAATCCATCCAATGGATCGGGATCATCATCCAAATCTCCCCAAATTTCCCAAGCCATCAAATCAAATTGTGAATAACATCAAGAAAAGACAAGAACTTGCGAAACCTACGTCTTTGATGCCACTTGATACGTTTGGAATCCCCGATCCTTCGCCTGTGGGTTATGGATCAAGAACCCCAAATTGTTGATGAGCCGATCTTGCAATTATTCTCGCTATATTCTCGATGTTTACAATTAATTACAATAGAGACTTGAAACTATAGTGAAAGAAAGGAAAACAAACAAATAAAAACTAAGTAAAGGGCAATCAAGGAAGCAGCAGCAGCGACGGCACAGTGATGGCGACGAATGTTGCGGGCGCAGCAAGCCTACTGCGGCCTCCGCCAGCGACGGCTCTTGGGTTCTGAAGCGACGGATTCTGGGTTCCAGCGACAGTTTTTTTCAGCTTTTCTCTTCTTTCTTGTGTTTGGTTTTGTGTTTGGGATTAGGGTTTGGTATCGGATGATTGATGAATGAACAAGAACATAAATTGATTGCGAAGGCTTTTGGATTGGGAATGGAGGGAACCTTTTAATCCTTAAAAGGGTTCCTCAATTATAATTCCAATCTAATTTTATTGAATGTAGAAAAGTGTTTAAATAACAAAGCATGCCAATTCTATCTTTGCAAAAGATAGAGTTTTGGCTTAGATAAATAAATATTAAATCCTAATAATACTAATAAATAATTCCTAGATAAATATTCCTACTTAGTGGCCTAGGAAAATATCTAGAAGAGATAAACTTTTCTTTTCCCTTTTATTCACCTAACTAAGTATTACTAAATATAAGACATTGCATAAATAGCCCCAACTAACATAGGAGTTACTAATATGAAAAGAATATAAAAACTAATAATAATAACAATAATTAAATAAATAAAATATCTTTTCTTCAATCCATGGTGGCGCCTTCTTCTTCCTCCTAAGGAAGACACTCTTTGCTATCAATGGCCTTCGAATCGTTCTTTAGAGCTCGCCTGGATCAAGATCATTGTTTGACCCACAGAAGGCCATCTTGATCCGCGTCATTCTCCCCTTCTTAGCTTCGATTCGTCCTCGAATCGAGTCATTGATGATCAAAGGGGAAGGAGCAACCACCAAAAAGTAACTTCCTTGACAATCAACTTGAGATGGCACCAGTAGAATTTGAGGCAAAGGAACCTCGAAAACAACACCTGTCATAGGGAACATTGAGCAATCAAAAGGAACAATATCAATAAGCTCAATAACCCTATGAACTTCAGAAGTCTCAACATTAGGAACATTCTCAAGAGGTACAATAGCTAACTCAAGAGAAGTGTTCCCAACGTCCTCATCATTGTCGTCAGAAGCAACCACATCATCTTGCATAAAATTACATCCAGCTTTCAGATCAGATTCGGATGCCTTCCCGGAGGAATCTTGCAGCGTGTGACCCACCGTTGGAAAGCTCGTCGAGTCAGCTTCGCAACAAGATTGAGTTGACTCAATTCTGAGGCCAGAGTCAACGGGAATTTGCGAAACAAGTTCGACGCGCTGTGCTATTTTCTGGGCAACGAAATCAACAGAATGCTCCTTAGGCTCAATTACCTCGTCGTCGGTTGAGGCAACTATAGCCGCTGGCGTAGGGGTGAGGGCTGAAGCAAGATCTTCATAAATTCTATCCGAGATGGCCTTCACCAATTCCTCCAAGTCCTCCTCTCGGCGACGTTCCTCCTCCTCTTGTCGTCGTGCCTCCTCAGCCTCTCTTTGTTGGAGAAGCCGAATCTGATAGCGTTGTCGACACCTCTTATCTTCGATCTCCAATTGACGTTGTTCTTCCTCTTGACGTTGAAGCCAAAGTTAGCGTCTTTTGACTTCGCGTTGACGCTCTAGAGTTTGTTGTTGTACCCAAGCTCTCCGACGTAACTCTTGTTGGCGTCGTTGTTGTTTAGCACGTTCCAGAGCAAAAAATCCATCCAATGGATCGGGATCATCATCCAAATCTCCCCAAGTTTTCCAAGCCATCAAATCAAATTGTGAATAACATCAAGAAAAGACAAGAACTTGCGAAACCTACGTCTTTGATGCCACTTGATACGTTTGGAATCCCCGATCCTTCGCCTGTGGGTTATGGATCAAGAACCCCAAATTGTTGATGAGCCGATCTTGCAATTATTCTCGCTATATTCTCGATGTTTACAATTAATTACAATAGAGACTTGAAACTATAGTGAAAGAAAGGAAAACAAACAAATAAAAACTAAGTAAAGGGCAATCAAGGAAACAGCAGCAGCGACGGTACAGTGATGGCGACGAATGCTGCGGGCGCAGCAAGCCTACTGCGGCCGCCGCCAGCGACGGCTTCTGGGTTCTGCAGCGACGGATTCTGGGTTCCAGCGACAGTTTTTTTCAGCTTTTCTCTTCTTTCTTGTGTTTGGTTTTGTGTTTGGGATTAGGGTTTGGTATCGGATGATTGATGAATGAACAAGAACATAAATTGATTGCGAAAGCTTTTGGATTGGGAATCGAGGGAACCTTTTAATCCTTAAAAGGGTTCCTCAATTATAATTCCAATCTAATTTTATTGAATGTAGAAAAGTGTTTAAATAACAAAGCATGTCAATTCTATCTTTGCAAAAGATAGAGTTTTGGCTTAGATAAATAAATATTAAATCCTAATAAATAATTCCTAGATAAATATTCCTACTTAGTGGCCAAGGAAAATATCTAGAAGAGATAAACTTTTCTTTTCCCTTTTATTCACCTAACTATGTATTACTAAAAATAAGACATTCCATAAATAGCCCCAACTAACATAGGAGTTACTAATATGAAAAGAATATAAAAAATAATAATAATAATAATTAAATAAATAAAATATCTTTTCTTCAATCCATGGTGGCGCCTTCTTCTTCCTCTTGAGGAAGACACTCTTTGCTATCAATGGCCTTCGAATCGTTCTTGAGATTTCAGCTGGATCAAGATCATTGTTTGACCCATAGAAGACCATCTTGATCCACATCAATGTGCGGATTTGTAATTGTTGGGTGAAAAGGTTCATGGTGGTTGTGAGGTGCACCACTTTCCACTATATTCAAATAGCATTATTTTTTTTTTTAAATAAGTCTTTGGTAACGGTTGTGCACCTTTTGTAATGGTTTGTATCTATGGTAACAGTTGTGGACCTAAGGTAGCAAATATAGCTTGGAGTTATCAAACTGTTACAATAGGGTGTGTTGGCATTACCATAGATATATGGTAACGGCCTCTACTGTAGCGGAGTGAAAAGTGTTACTATAGGTCTATAGTAACACTTTTGAAGCCTAAGGTAACCGATTTTAGGCGTTACAATAGGTCAGATATTTTGTAGTGGCATCTTTAAATTATCCAGATTCTGGGCTCCTTCTTCTCTCATGTTGACTTCAAGATCTTCATTGTCATAATCCATTTCCAAATCATATCGTGCATTAAGGATTATGTACATTGTCGATCATAATTGACCGACCAGATAATCAATGATTCGTTCATAAACTTTTGGAGATCATATACATTCCTCCAATTTTTGCATTATATTTTTTAATGGATTATGCTTTGTCTATAGTGAGTGTACTAGGAGAAACTATGAAAGTTGTGAATCCAACTTGAAATATACTACAGTAACTACACTCCGATTTTTAAAATATTGTGATCCATTAATATATGTCGAAAAATCCAACTGTTCGATCTTGCATCTCCTACTCTTTTTATTGATGGTAGATATGTTTTTTTTTTAGTAAATGGAGGGCAAGCCTTCCAACAAAAACAGTCCACATACTAACACTATGCCATTTTGCATCTCAGGCGACGGACACTTGAGCTTCTGTCGCCTGGGTTTACTTCAGTCGACGAACTTATAAGGGTTCGTCGCCTGAATCTCCCATGGTTATAACTCAACCCTGATCAAATTCAGGCGACGAACTAATTTCAAACTTCGTCGCTTGAAAATATTTTAGGTGACGGACTTAATTCAAGCGACGGACATTTAAATGAATGTGGTCATCTGAATAGAAAAGCCAATTGTAATTGTCAGGAATAACTTATTCAGGCGACGAAGATATAATTTTCGTCGCCAGAATGATTTGTCAGGCGACGAACATATAAATTCCGTCGCGTGAATAAATTATTCAGGAGACGAACATATAATGTTGGTCGCCTCAATGAGTAACAAAATTGAGCCATCAATCGCAATCATTCAGGTGACGACGTATTTTTTAATGTTCGTCGCCAGAGTTATATTTATAATTCTTTTTTATAAATCTTAAGAATTATAAAAATATTTTCTATTTTTAAAAATTAATTATGTAATTTTATTCTTATAAGTTATATTTATATTTTTAAACCATAATTTATAATGTTATTAATTTTAAATTAATTATGCAATGTTTTTATAATGTTAAAACTATAAACTTATACTCCCTCCGATCCAAAATATAAGTCGTTTGACTTTTCAACACGTATTTCAAGAAGCCCAAAACTATATAAAATATCAACTTTTTTAAAATTATTTTTTTACAACTTAATATTTGTTGGTAATAAGTATTGAATTGTAAAAAAATAATAATAAAAAAGTTAATATATTATATATTTTTTAGCTCCTTAAAATACGTGTTAAAAAGTCAAACGACTTACATTTTGGATCGGAGGTAGTATTAATTAGGTAATATTTTATACAACCACCATAACTACGTATCATATTAATTAATTATTACATTTATAATGTTTTTATAAAACCATATTCGTTAGGTAATATTCATAACGTTTTTTATAAAACAATGCTAAACTACTTAACTAGAACTACATTTATAATATTTTTATACGAGTTCGTGTATTTGTTTATATTATATTCATATATGTTATAAATATAATATGAGTTATTGGTAATAACTCATAAGTTATAAACATGCAAATATATAATGTTATAATCAATAAATTTGTAATGTGTTATAGTCATATTGTTATAAAATCATAACTTATAATGTCATAAATTATAAATTAAACATGTAATATTTTATAGAGTTAAAACCATAGTATAACATTAATTAGTTAATATTTTTTTTATAAAACCGTACTAACTAGTGATATATTTGTAAAAAAAAAAGAAGCATATGTGTTGTATTTATATATTTTATATGACTATCCAATTTTCTTCTGAGATCAAGATGAAGATTGAGATCGAGATCGAGAATTTGGTTATATATATACATATAGATTTTCTGATAGATGCTATATAAATTTCTAATTTTTATTTGAGATTGAGATTGAGATTGAGACTGAGTTTGATATTGAGATTATAGTTGTTAAATATAGATTGTGTGATTATATGAATATCCAAGGTGACGTTTGGTTCAAAGTGTAAAAGGTAAAGAGAGTGATTGTGTTTAGTTGGAAGAGAAGGAAAGGTAAAGTGTTTGCACCTCGTTTTGTTTGGTTAATTTTACCAAGGAAATGAATCAAATATTGTGTTAGTTGTAGATCCAACTAATTGCCACTCATCAACTCATAAACTTTTTTGAGTTGGGGAATGAGGAAGTAGATGTTACATTTAAATTTTCAATTTCTGGTTGAGATTGAGATTGAGATCAATATTGAGATTGACATTGACATTGTGAATATGTGATTTATATTGAGACCGAGATCCAGATTGAGATTGATATTGAGATTTTGGTTGATAAAATATGAGTTATATTATATTCATACGGGTTCATGTTTAGTTCATATATCTGTTAATATTATATTCATAAATGTTATGAACATAATATGTATTTACTCATTTTCATCTATGGCTTCATCAAGATCGATATCGAGATTGATATTGAGATCAATATCGAGATTGTTATATATAGATCTTATGATAAATATTATATATGAATTTCCAATTTCCAATTGATCATGTTTTATAAACTCATAAAATAAGAATTGAAGGTCCTAAGATGTTAAATTTTATAATAATGACTTATAGGATGTATAAAATCAATATAGATGTAAAAATTCCAATTGATAATTTATTCTTGATTTTTTTTATGCTCTTACGTCCTAAAATGTTAATTATTTTTACCTTGAAAGAAGTCTAAAATAAATGTAAATTTTAAAAGTCTATTTTAGTAATATTTGTTTCTTACGACTACTTAGGTAATTTAGGTTGATATAAAGGTTATATGAAATGTATAAAATCAATATAAATTTAAAATTTTCATTTTGGGAATAATAATTTAGATTTCACAATGCCACCAAGTTTTGCACATAATTTTTTCTCAAAATTTAAATCTCCTTCCGACAACAAGGAATGTATTTATTCACTTAATAATATTCAGGTGATGAACTTAGGATAAAGTGTTGACTCTAATATATTTGAAATGCCGCCAATTTTCGCGCTTATTTTTTTCTTAAAATTTAAACCTCATTCAAGCCACGAACGGTATATTTATGTTGGTTGGCTGAGTATATGGCGCCAAGAATTTCCGCGTAAATTTTTGCAAAAAATTAAAAAACATTCAAGTGAGGAACATTGATTTTTAGTCCGTCCCTTGAGTGATGCAAGTATATAACCAACATTTTTAGGGCTGGCCGCCACTCAACTTATCCTTTGTAACTCCCCAGTCGCTCTGTGCTTCCCTCTCAAAACTCAACCCCTTACTCTAGATCTCAAATCTCCGCCTCTCATCCTCTCACTTGCCATGGATCTCGAATTTTAATCCTTCCACACAACCTCTTTCTCCTGGCCACCCATGTCACCGACTGGAATTGAAGATGAGGAAGAACGACTGGAATTGAACCCTAAACCCCCAAATCGAAACCCTAAACCCCAATATTGAAGGGATCTCGCCGCAAAGGACCCTCCGCCGCTGCGGCTCATACCTCTTCTTGCGCGCCTCCGACAACCTCTCTCCCCGTCGTCGGTGGTCACAGCCTCCTAAGTGTCCACAGAGCTCCGGCTACCACACCACTGCCAATCTCCTCGTCGAAGGTCCACAACTCCCGATTCTTCGTTCCGACCAGGTATTCGACTGACATGGTCCTCTTCCCCCTTTATTTGCCTAGGGATTTTACGAACTTTGTAGCCGGCTCCTTTTTCTTTGAACAACTTGAAATTTTGCAATTGCTTAAAGTAGGCCGATTTTGAATATGTATTTGTGTTTTAGTATCCATGTTCTATTGGGATCCGGATCCTCTCCTTATAAATTAGCTCCTAATATTCTCCTAATGAACTAATCTAAGCCGTTCAATTAAATCAACGGTCACAACTTAATTAACCCAATAAAATTAATATCACGCCATATTCATCTCCTTCACCAACAACTTCTGTCAATTTGCCATGAACGATCTCATCTCCCTTAAACCCAGGACTTCATCATCATTGTAGTAGTGTGTTCGTCAGAGATTTAATTATTATGATTAATAATTAGATCTTCATCCATGAGGGATCTAATTATTAATTTAGGGTTGTAATTGCTGTAAAATTTGGGGTTTCATTGTAATGTAAAATTGCAGGTTGCAGAGGAGAGACCTTGGATATCTCTTCAATTGGCAACGACTTCGTTTAGTCTTAGAACTCTTTACTTTGATCAAAACAGCAAAAGGCAAGAAAGCAACCGAACACAGATAAGGGTTAGTAAGCGAAGTTTTCTATAAACCTTGAATTCCCCTCTCATTATAACAAACCAATACGCAGCAGATTCAACTTTGTAAACTTTGGAACAAAAGAATGGAATACATAATTCTTCGCAAAAGGGTCAAATTTCTAAAACTCAACCTAACTTTCAATTCCATACTAAAATTTTCTTCAGACATCAAGAAAAGTCCATAGACTGCATATCTATTAAGTAAACTAGCTAGGGGGCACAACACACAAGCAACTTACACAAAGAGCAACATAGGTACACAACAGTTCAAATCTTACAAACTAGGTAAAGTAAACCTAAATCAAATTCGTATTTTGAGCTTCCGAACACTGTTAATCATAAATAGGTACAAGAAACCCCTCAAATTTAAACAAGAAACTAGTTGAGAAAGACAACAATGGCAACACAAGGGTTTTAGAAAGAAAAGCGACCTTGCGAAAGCAATCGATTAACGGCCTCATTGGGGTCCATGTTACATTCTTTAAGCATAGCGTAGATCTCAAGTTCTTGTTTGAGATTCCTGTGGAGCCTCACCCTGTTAATTCTTTCACAACAGCTGCTCCACTTATCATTCACAAACACCTTAACCAACTCTACTTATACTAGCAGCAAATGAGATAGAAAGAGAGCATTAATGCAGATAAATCAGATCAGAATCCTACAAATTTTCCCAACTGCAAACAGATTCTGACCAAGCTAATCAACTTATCATTCAAAGATGATCACTCAAGTTATTTTCAGAAATAAGTAAAGTAGATCACAACAATTTATATCAGTAATACAACCGAAATTGCCTAATGAACCCCAAAACGATAATTCTTATGGTCTTCCTTTCATTTGGTCCTAACATTAAGCAAGACAATTTTACAGCAAATTAAGAGTGCTAGAACAGATTAGCCTATGTGGGAGTCGAACCCACCTCCTTGTGCACAAACACATCGCTCTACCAATTGAGATAATAGGCTACTTGTCAACATTCAAAATTGTGAAACAAATTCAATGGTAAAGTCAATCTCAAACTAAGCCCACTTTCTCCAGAATGAATTTCTCTAGCAAGCACAAGGATGCATACATCACTTCATAGTTTAGTAAGACTGTAGAAGAAATGTTGTCAATTTTTTGCTTTAAAATGAGGGATATATGCACTGTGTGTGTGAGTGGTAGGGCGAGGGAAGGTCGGAAACCTTTAAAGTCATCTGCTAGTATGGCTTCCAAGGCCTCGATTTTCATCTCTTGCTCTTGTACATAAACTGTAACTCAAAACAAAGCGAGAACAATCCATTAAGCTATGTTTTACTGCAATCAATTAATGAGCGGTGTAGAAAAGAGGAAATGATGTTTTAAGGTTTAAGTTGAAACAAAATGTTAGATGTTAGATATTCGTTTGAAACAAGCTTTTAGATGCTAAAAGCCAAAGTTTTAAATCGGGTTCTTAAGATAACCTAAATCGATTTAGAGTTCAAAATAACACATATTCACAAATTTCTCTTAATATCAAATAAGACATGAACAAGCTAAATGAAAAAAATCAGAACCAGGTTCAATGAGAACTTAAAAACAAACAGAGAAGAAACAATTGGAAGAGACGGGAGAAGACGCGCATCCGGGGTCCAATCTTAGACAGCTGAATCATACTAGCAAAATTAATAAATTACCAACTACATTTACCACTATATGGATCAAACAACCTACTGAGATAACGTTTACACTTGATAATCAACTATCAATTGTGGCAAAATTAGAACAACAATCAGAAAAATGTCTCGAATTAGGGTTTCAATAAATCAGTGAAAATCAAACTGATGGCAATCTCAGGAGTAAAATTACGAGGAAATAGAAAAGGGAAAGAGAGAAAGAACCTCTCCTGGCAGCCTTCCTCTCCGGCGTCGTCCCTCCTCGGCGTCGACATTAGCCCAGCAAAGAGAAGAAACCTCAGATTTGGCCTCCCTCTCTGGGCATCCCTCTCCAGCGGCACCTCCGGCATCGGAGAAACCTCTTCGTCAGATCTGGCTTTCCATGGGCTTCCCTCTCTAGCAGCAACATTGACATCGGATCGTTCTCTCTCCCTCCATTGGTATCGCTCTCTGACTTCTCTCCCTCACGAGTCACGGCAAAATGACAAAAGTTGCTAGGTTAATTGGGTTAATTAAGTTGTGACCGTTGATTTAATTTAACGGCTTAGATTAGTTCATTAGGAAAATATTAGGAGCTTATTTATAAGGAGAGGATCC
The DNA here is from genome assembly GCA_037127255.1 of Persicaria tinctoria. Taxonomy (NCBI): domain Eukaryota; kingdom Viridiplantae; phylum Streptophyta; class Magnoliopsida; order Caryophyllales; family Polygonaceae; genus Persicaria; species Persicaria tinctoria. Next base: position 45,736,150 of record JBANSL010000012.1, read on the forward strand.
GGACTCGTTCTATTGGTTCATTGTTATCCATTTTTAGCTATCTTTTGATTCTTTTCATCTAATTGTTCAAAACTCTTCACTTTTATTTAATAGGTTCCTTTTATTTCTTTGAACTTGAATTAAAATCACATTTTGCTAGGGGGAAGAGGTTTACTGGTTTGCTAATTGATTGTGGAAGTGCCCATTCTGCCAGCTAATGTTTGCACCCAAATATTAATAAGTACAAACTTGTTTTAAAATTTTTTTTTAAAATGAATATTTTATATAGTTTTTATCATTCTAAAAAAGCGTGCGTGAATAGTAAACGACAAGTTTTGTTGAACGGAGGGAGTATAATGTTCTTCCTCTTAGATATTAAAGTATCGTTAGCACTTGCATTGCAAGAATCTGCACATATCAATGTTTTTTTTGTTGTTTTGTAGATCTACATGCCTCTTCTTCATTGTGAGATCTTCCAGGACTTGGTAGTTGGTACACGATAGGAATCTTGTTAAAATGCTCTCCTGAGACCAGGAGTATATGTTGTAGACAAAGGAGTCCATAATCTCAGTAGAGAATAGGATATGTCATTCATTTTCAGCCATCTTCGCATCAAATTGATCAAGTAAACTCGCTCCCTTCTAGTATTTAAAAAGTTCTTAAGTATTTCTTTGAAATTCTTTATTTATCCTTTCCCTCATTTTTTCTGATGTAAAAATCATCTTTTGCTAGGGGAAGAGGTTGATTGTGAGAACTCCCCTGAAAGCAGCTCCTACTACTTGGGAAGGCATGGTCTAAGCCAAACCGGTCTGGTTCTCTTTTTGCTCCTCCAATAGATCATAAATTTTTGTAATCAAAGTCTCATTTGTTTGATTCAATCTTATGCTTATTTTGAAATTGTAACTTTAAGATCGAGTTTATATGATTTATATTTTATGCAGTGTTCCATCTTATGAATGCAAGAGGAAAAGGTTGATCAGATGAGCTAGAGAAGTGTAGAACTACTTGATCAATCAAGTATCTGCTATTCTGTCAGTTTACCCACCACTCCTTTTTATGCAGTGTTCTGTTTTGTACTAAGTTCTTGATGCCTGGGTAAATCCTCTATTGTGTATTTTATATATGTGCTTCATATTATATGTCCCCCCTTTATATATAGAGGCTAAATGGTTTAGAAATCCTTCCAATTGGCATATAAATCAAGCTGGACACTTAGGAGGCGGCTACAAAATCCCTTGCTAAACATAAGGTGAGAATCTCTATTTCATTTCAGGTAGAGTGTGTATTGCGTGCTTACTGATCATGTTTTGTCTTGATTTTTAATTCTACTGCAAATGTTATGGTATTGATTTCATTCATGTTTGAACTTTCAATTTATTAATTTTAGTTTGTTCATTTAATATAGTGGAATTGAAGTTTATAATTTCAGTTTCTAAAATTATTAAAACTTGTGTAAAAGGTCAAGGCCAATTTTGTTTCATTTAACTGTTTCTTCATTTAATATAGTGGAATTGAAGTTTATACTATCAGTTTCTAAACTTCTTAAATTCTTAAACTTGTGTAAAGGTCAAGGCAACTTTTGTCTCATTTAACTCTCGTTTAATGTATCTACAATATCTGTTTCATTTAACTCTCTCTCTCTCTCTCTCTCTCTCTCTCTCTCTCTCTCTCTCTCTCTCTCTCTCTCTCTCTCTCTCTCTCTCTCTCTCTCTCTCTCTCTTAATGTATCTATAATGTGTTTCATTTAATTCTCTTCTCTATATAGGTTTGTTGTGGCGGCATTGGAGATGCTCATGAACCAGTTTGACAAGTTAGAAAGAAGCTCTCAGGTTACTTATGAACACTATCCTTCGAACTATTTTGCAACTTTTGTCTAAATTTGTTTCCAGCGAATTTGGATGGGAAATGGTTGTGAACTCTGAGATTGTGGTGGTTGTTGGCTGTGAATTTTGTTGGGAAATGGTTGTGAACTTTGAATGTGTAAATTGTGGATAGGATGTGCTTGTAAATGGATGGATTTGTCCATATTGTTGGCCAAGTGTTAGTGTTCATGTAGGTTCTGAATTGTATGCGTGCATCTTTTGTATGTTCGGTACAAGTATCTCACCTCACATATGGTAAATACGTACAGATTATATAGGGGTAGCAAGATCATTTAAAATGTATTTTTTTTAAAAACAATTAATTCTCAGGCGACGAACATAGCATAAAGTGGTCGCTTCAATTGCAAAATAAATAATTCAGGTTTTATATAAGGCGACGGATAGTAGCATTCAGGCGACGGACATTCTCCGTCACTTGAATGCTATGGGCGGGCTTGGAAAGCCCTTGAGGTCTAACAATGTTCTCAGGCGGCGAACATTTTTTTGGTCGCCTAAGAAACATCAGGCGACGAACCTCATTATTACCGTTGCCTGAATAGTCTAGAGACGGCATTGAGCCGACGACTCTTCAGGAGACGGAATACCGTCGCCTAAAGCCTCTGGCGACGAAAATCACTTTCAGGCGACCCCTTTTGTCTATCGCCTGACATGTAAATTGGCATAGTGTAATAAAGTGAGATGTGCTTATAAGATTTTGAAGTGTCCAATAGTCATTTGGAATAAAGACCATAATCAAATAATGAGGTGATCGGATTTTTACTTGGTTAACCTCCATACAAGTGTTGACGACGTTTACACAGGTAATCTAATTTTATTTTATTTTTTTGAGAAAAAGCCTACAGGCTATCATTCATTATCCATCATAATCAAATTAGCAATGTTCAGAGGTATAGTCTGCAAAGAGAAAAATAAGTTTGAGCTAATTGGCCTTAAATTGGCTAACCCATGCGCAACCCCATTCCCATTCCTACGCACATGAGACCATCGCACCTCTTCACAGCTCGCAACAGCACCTCTAATGGCGTTAATCAGGTGCCCCAACTCGCCCTTTCTAGTGTACCCTTGCCTCATCTTACCGACGAGCCCCAGGCGATCAGTTTCGACATGTAATTTCTTGAAACCCCTCTCAGCAGCTGCATAGACTGCTCGAAACATCGCCTCAGCTTCTCCTACTTCTGCATCATTTGTAAACGCCATTTGTCGCTGCCCAGCAAAACAGAGCTCTCCATTTTCGTCCCTGCACACGAAACCTGCGCACGAGCCATGTTCCTCGGATAGTGCCGCATCGCAATTCAGCTTCACAAACCCCCTTTTCGGCCTGCGCCATTTGCCTTCCCCCACCCGAGCTTCGACGACCGGCCGCTGCACCAGCTCCTCACCTCGCCCAGGTCTCTCCACAAGCTCAACAACCTCCACCACAATGTGTTGTGGCCCTGTATCTTTCCCCTCAAAAATCCTTTTGTTGCGTGCCCCCCATATCTTCCAAGCTATCAAGACCCATCTTTGCTGGTCCTTTGTCGATCCCCTTGTGAATATATCCATGAACACCGACCCAATATCTCTGGCGCCTACACCGAATTTAGTCAATTCCGGTACTCTCTTCCACACCAACTTTGCCTTGACACATTCAAAGATTGCATGAAAGCCGTCCTCCTTCCTTCCGCAGACTTCACACAAATCTTCCTGTGTCACTCTTCGCTTCACAAGGTTACTTTTGCAAGGAAAAATGTCTCTAACAGCTCTCCATATAAATGATTTTGCCTTGGGAATTACCTTTAATTTACAGAACCTGTTCCACACCTTCCCTTGGCTACCTTGCCTTCCACTACTCGACTCCTCCTCGTCTGCACTTCTTTCCTCCGCTAATAGATGGTAGGCTGATCGAACCGTAAATACTCCAATCTTTCAGGGTTGCCACACCATTTCATCCTGAACTAATGGATCCACCAGCCTCATTCTCAGCACTAATTCAGCGTCGCAAGGAGCCAGCCACCGTTGGACTTGCCTCACATCCCACACTCCTCTCTCACAATCAATAAGATCTCTCACCCTCATCTCCCTCGGACCCCCATATAAATTCCCAATCACCTTAAAAGAGCCAGGTCTCGGGATCCACTTGCCCTCCCAAACACTCACTTCTTCACCGTTTCCGATGACCCACATCAACCCTTTCAGCAGCACCTCTCGACCTACCGTGAGGCTTCTCGAGGTGAAGCTAGGTTGGTATCCCATTGTAGCTTGCAAGAAGGAGGAACCAGGGTAATATCTAGCCTTCAACAGACGTGCTAGAAGCGAACTGGGATCCTGAATTAACCGCCATCCTTGCCTCGCTAGGAGCGCAAGGTTGAACAACTCGAGATCCCTGAAACCCATACCACCCCTGCTCTTTGATCGGCTCATTCTCTTCCAGCTCATCCAGTGCACCTTTTTTTTCCCATCTCCATCTCCCCACCAAAAATTGCACATCAGTTGCTCGATTTCCTCACACAATCCCCCCGGTAGTCTAAAAGAAGACATGGTGTACGTGGGAATGGCTTGTGCGACAGATTTTATGAGGACCTCCTTACCCGCCCTCGACAAAGTCTTTTCCTTCCATCCTTTAATCTTCTTCCAAACCCTCTCCTTAACCTGATCAAAAATCACCTTCTTTGATCGCCCGATCATAGTTGGGAGCCCTAGATACCGCTCATGCTTATCAACCTCTCTAATGTTCAGAATCCCAGCAATCTACCTCCGTCGGAGCTCATCTACATTGCTACTAAAAGAAAGTTCTGATTTCGAGAGATTTACCTGTTGACCTGACGCAGCTCCATAAGTATGGAGGATATCAACAATTTCGTTACTCTGTTGACAGGTTGCTCTCAGAAACAGCACACAATCGTCCGCAAAAAATAGATGAGACACTGAAGGTGCCGAAGCTGCAATTCGGATCCCTTGCGTTCTTCCAGCTGCCTCACTTTCTCGGATCATTCCAGACAGCCCCTCAGCGCATAGAAAAAATAGGTAAGGCGACAATGGATCCCCTTGCCTAAGCCCCCTCTTCGGAACAAAAGTAGGAGACGGAGTTCCATCCCTAAGCACTGAGAACGATACTGACCGGACGCACTGCATGACCAGCTCAATGTTGTTAGGAGGAAATCGAGTATGCAAAATTGAATGTAAATAAACTAAGGCAAACCAGATTCCGTCCCTTGCAAATAATTACAAGACCTCCTCCTGATGCAGCAGCGGGAAGTCAGGATCGATCCACGAGGAAGCGTGTCAGCGGATCCTAGGTAGCGGTGGAATCTCACGGTCTGAAGTCGACAACAGTGGTACTCGACCTCGACTAAGGGTTAGTCGACAGGGGTCAGGCACAGTCGAACACAGCGCAGCAGCAGTTACAGGGGCTCGTCGATATCGACAAGGCCTACTCGATGTCGAGTAGAGTCTTAGTCGACTTCGCTTCATCTCGTCGAGTACCTGCACAAGTAAGCTACAACGACTTTGGGTCGAAGATCAGTAGTGGAGATCGACGAGTGCTATTCGATCTCGAGTAAGACAGAGACTAAAACGAAAGAAAATAAATGCAAAGGCTTTTATGGTTTCGACTAAACTTAATTTAAAAGGCTTCCAAGATTGGGGTTTGCAACAACGATAACCAAGCATGTATAAGGCAGAACCAAACAAATTATCATGTAAATCGCATCAAAGGACTAAGCTTTCGCCTTTTCCAACAATTAGACAACTCTTTCAAGAAACCCTAATTGTCTCTACCGATTTTATGTTTATAATCCAAGTTGTTAGCATGGATCTCCAATAGACGGGTAATAAACACATAAACAAGTAGGAAAATGTTCAAAACATGATAAAGGTCGGATCTTTACCTCAAGCACGCATGGCTATCGTTGGGCTCGCCTCAACCCTAGAAGTGGGTGGACTACTCGCGCTTCATCGCAAACTCAGACATTGATTGAAAGGAAATAACTTGCATTAAACTAAATTCAAAAGACTTTACAATCCCGGCGATCCAACTCTCGTTGAACGCCAAAACCCTAAAACCTCTGAACTCCCTAAACCGTCTCTGTGGAACTACTTCTTTACCTCTGAAATTGATTTTTTTGAATAAAACTGAGCCCCATGGACTTTATTTATAGCCTTCTAATCCTTGCTAATCAATGATAGAATATCTATATCTATATCTAAAACTATATCTAAAATGCTTAATGATAAATAAAAGCAATAAAGGAAATAAATCTAAAAGGAAAGATAAATCTAAACTAGGTAATATGTCTTCATGATGATAGATTTGGATAGAATCTCGGCCTTTTCGACTTCCTTCGTGCCCAAGGAATCCCAACTCTACTCGGACCGCTCACGTCGATGCGTTTCCAGAAACTGGTCTACTCGACATCGACAAGGGCTCGTCGACATCGACTAGGATTCGTCGTCGACTGATCTTCTCGGGTGACTTTGCTCTACAAGCTCGGATCTGGGCTCCTGGGCGTCGTCGATATCGAGTAGCCCTACTCTGTATCGAGTAGGATTCGTCGTCTGGCTGGCTTGGTCGGGTGGATCTACTCGACATGCTCGGACCTTGGCTCCGGGCTCCTCGATCTCGACTAAGCCTCCTCGAGATCGAGTAGAGGTGGTTTGCGTCTTCGTCCTCGGCTTCTCGATCAGCTCTTTCTCGACCAGGCTCTCCTCGATCTCGAGTAGAGTGTACTCGATCTCGAGTAAAGATTTCTCAGCTTTCTGCTCTGTTCTTAAAACGCACTTTCTCGAGTCCTCGTTCGTCGGATTGACGCATATGACCATGAGTTGGAAAGCTCTTTCCGAGGGCTACAGCTCTCATGAAGACATCAAAGCTTGATTCAGAATAAAGAATGGTGAAAAATGGTCTTTTCTCCGGCTGCACCATTCTTAGCCTCTCCATGAGTTTCCTTTAAGCTCCAAAGTGCGTCCGATTTCTGCCAAATATAACAAAAACTTGTGTAGACCTCCATATATTGCAAATAAGTGTAAACTACACAGATTCTGTATTATTCTAACCCAAATGTATGTAATGTATGCAGAAATCGATATAAAAGTTACTGTTAAACATGGCAAATTAGGCTCACAACAAACACCCCATACTTAAGCTTGCTTGTCCTCAAGCAATACCTTTATTTGTCATTCAGGGGAAGAAATCAAAACTCTCAACATATCAGATTCATTCTTATATAACCCAGCAGTCAATTACCATCCTCGAAAAGGTACTAGTGTCACAAATCCATGCATGTGCAATTTAAAGAGCAACATCTACTCACAAAAGGAGGGTTATGCAAAACATTCATTCGTGACAAAGCATTAATAATCAAGAGGACTTAAATTTAGCTCAAATAAGGAGTAGATTTGGTAAAAGGCTAAAAGGTGGGCAGTTTCTGGCAGTGTGGTGCTAATGATCCGGGGAAATGGAGTATTTCCAAGTTGAATTTCATACCACATTCTTTCTCATAAGATTCATCACCTTTCATAATGCTTTTATCAGTAATAATGCTTTTACCTCTCTGACCTCAACACTGCCTTCTCACGAGTCGCAAACATGGGTGTCATGAATGGCCCCGGATACTCAGTGCTTTGGACTCCTCACAATGTGTCCCATCTCTCCAAACTATTATCTCAGAGTGTAGGGTCAATCTACCTTTATCTCCTGAGGTGATTTGATTTTCTTTCACTCATTAAATTTTCCATATATTTAAAACAATTTCCTTCCAAACTCCAATAATGATAATGATCACAACACAAACACCATATGATAATCTCCATAATGTAATATCATTCTCAACATAATCCCCGGATAAGGTAAAGAATGGGCAATATTTAGATCATGTGGAGCAATAATTGAAATAAGGCATATTATGGCTTTTGTGATGCATAAGCATAGGTATGGCTAGGATTTCAAACAATGAGCATTATATGGAAATATAAAGTCCTCCATCATCTTATCATGCAACATGTCAAAAGCAACTTCAAATTTTACCTCCTTTCATGGTTTTCAAGAAAATATGCACTTCATTATGACTTCCCTTTACTAGGCAATTTCATGTTATATCTCTAATGAATCCAATTTTTCATCGTCGAGTTCAATTAAAGCTTCCATGACATTAACCAAAATTTTCAATGGGAGTCATTTTTCAAACTTTTGGAAATCATGCATATAAGCACATAAATCAATAATGCATTCCAAAATAGCCATGTAGCAATTTAAAGAAATAATGCACATATAATGTCAAATAAAGTAAATATGCATAAAGTAAGCCCTTCCCCCACCCCATACTTAAACATTACAGTGTCCCCACTGTATAAAAACAAGGGTAGAGAAATAAACTCACTAGACTGGTGTGCAGGGCCTCTAAATGTCGAATGAAAGAATCGCCTGGGCCGAGTATGAATATGGCTTGCTTCTATCCACGGACCTGAAAAGTATGGAAGACATATACCCACAAAAGAAAAACTAGAAAAGTTCCAAACCGAAAACAAAAACTAAGTCTCAAAAGTCCTAAAAATAAATGTCTATTTACAAGCTCTAGATTTTATAGTCGCTAGGCCGACTTTCTCCATTAAGCATTAGCCTGGCTCATCTTTTTCCGGAGGTATAGGTGGATCTAGTGGTTCCTCCGGTGGTGGGAAGCGTGGGATGTCATCTGGGGGCATCATGTGAAGAAGCTTAAACCTCCCCAAGTGGACGCTCCATGGCTCCGCCCATCCATCTTCCTGGGCTCCAGCTGGCATGCATAAAGGAATATATAAAGGAAATTTGCATACCTCATAATCATACCTCTTTCGCTCCATTGGTTGATTTGTTTGCGCATCTTCACCACAACAAAACGGTGGAGTGGGAAGAGATATTTCCACTTTATCTTGTGGAGCTTCATGCCACTTTGCGAGGACCCCATACTTGAATATGAACATCGGTTGCTCAAAATTGTCAGGAATGGCCTTCACCTTATAGGGTAAAAGTGACCTTGAAGCACCATGGGCAACGACGTCCGGATTTTGCGTTGGTGTCTCTTCTTCTTCTTGGGATCCTTCCAAAGATTCTTCAAAGATAGATAGGGAAATTGAAATAGAGGAAGGACATACCTGGGTTTCTGTAGTACAAAGGATTTCGGCTAGTGTTTCTGGATCAGTTCCTCCAGAATGTGTATATGTCGAGTCCAGGTAGTCGATGTTGACTGGCTCATAGAAGGGGACATTGTCGAACCAACTTGCCTTTGTTGATTTGGGCGATTTAGCGTAATGTTCCCATCTACACAACACAAGCTTAGCTTCTGCCCGTTCCCTTGCCGCTTTCTCAGCGGTGATAGCAGCATCTTTTGCGGCCAGTTCCCTTGTAAGCCTCTGTATCAGCTGTTCCGGTGTTTCTGCGGCCTCCATGGCTCTTTTCAGTTCAGAATGGATGTGTAGGACATGTTTCGGATCATCTAAGGTGTCAAACTCAGGTGGTTGACCAGAACGGCGCATACACCTGTATAATAACTCAAAGCAGATGTGAGGTTTAACTACCTAAGGCGCGAATGATAGCTTCCCCGGCAACGGCGCCAATTTGTTGTTAGGAGGAAATCGAGTATGCAAAATTGAATGTAAATAAACTAAGGCAAACCAGATTCCGTCCCTTGTAAATAATTACAAGACCTCCTCCTGATGCAGCAGTGGGAAGTCAGGATCGATCCACGAGGAAGCGTGTCAGCGGATCCTAGGTAGCGGTGGAATCTCACGGTCAGAAGTCGACAACAGTGGTACTCGACCTCGACTAAGGGTTAGTTGACAGGGGTCAGGCACAGTCGAACACAACGCAGCAGCAGTTACAGGGGCTCGTCGATATCGACAAGGCCTACTCGATGTCGAGTAGAGTCTTAGTCGACTTCGCTTCGTCTCGTCGAGTACCTGCACAAGTAAGCTACAACGACTTTGGGTCGAAGATCAGTAGTCGAGATCGACGAGTGCTATTCGATCTCGAGTATGACAAAGACTAAAACGAAAGAAAATAAATGCAAAGGCTTTTATGGTTTCGACTAAACTTAATTTAAAAGGCTTCCAAGATTGGGGTTTGCAACAACGATAACCAAGCATGCATAAGGCAGAACCAAACAAATTATCATATAAATCGCATCAAAGGACTAAGCTTTCGCCTTTTCCAATAATTAGACAACTCTTTCAAGAAACCCTAATTGTCTCTACTGATTTTATGTTTATAATCCAAGTTGTTAGCATGGATCTCCATTAGACGGGTAATAAACACATAAACAAGTAGGAAAATGTTCAAAACATGCTAAAGGTCGGATCTTTACCTCAAGCACGCATGGCTATCGTTGGGCTCGCCCCAACCCTAGAAGAGGGTGGACTACTCGCGCTTCATCGCAAACTCAGACATTGATTGAAAGGAAATAACTTGCATTAAACTAAATTCAAAAGACTTTACAATCCCGGCGATCCAACTCTCGTTGAACGCCAAAACCCTAAAACCTCTTAACTCCCTAAACCGTCTCTGTGGAACTACTTCTCTACCTCTGAAATTGATTTTTTTGAATAAAACTGAGCCCCATTGACTTTATTTATAGCCTTCTAATCCTTGCTAATCAAGGATAAAATATCTATATCTAAATCTAAAACTATATCTAAAATGCTTAATGATAAATAAAAGCAATAAAGGAAATAAATCTAAAAGGAAAGATAAATCTAAACTAGGTAATATGTCTTCATGATGATAGATTTGGATAGAATCTCGGCCTTCTCGACTTCCTTCGTGCCCAAGGAATCCCAACTCTACTCGGACTACTCACGTCGATGCGTTTCCAGAAACTGGTCTACTCGACATCGACAAGGGCTCGTCGACATCGACTAGGATTCGTCATCGACTGATCTTCTCGGGTGACTCTGCTCGACAAGCTCGGATCTGGGCTCCTGGGCGTCGTCGATATCGAGTAGCCCTACTCTGTATCGAGTAGGATTCGTCGTCTGGCTGGCTTGGTCGGGTGGATCTACTCGACATGCTCGGACCTTGGCTCCGGGCTCCTCGATCTCGACTAAGCCTCCTCGAGATCGAGTAGAGGTGGTCTGCGTCTTCGTCCTCGGCTTCTCGATCAGCTCTTTCTCGACCAGGCTCTCCTCGATCTTGAGTAGAGTGTACTCGATCTCGAGTAAAGATTTCTCAGCTTTCTGCTCTGTTCTTAAAACGCACTTTCCCGAGTCCTCGTTCGTCGAATTGACGCATATGACCATGCGTTGGAAAGCTCTTTCCGAGGGCTAAAGCTCTCATGAAGACATCAAAGCTTGATTCAGAATAAAGAATGGTGAAAAATGGTCTTTTCTCCAGTTGCACCATTCTTAGCCTCTCCATGAGTTTCCTTTAAGCTCCAAAGTGCGTCCGATTTCTGCCAAATATAACAAAAACTTGTGTAGACCTCCATATATTGCAAATAAGTGTAAACTACACAGATTCTGTATTATTCTAACCCAAATGTATGCAATGTATGCAGAAATCGATATAAAAGTTACTGTTAAACATGGCAAATTAGGCTCACAACACTCAATCCATTTCTCTGCAAAACCTAACTTCTGCATACAATGCTCCAAAAAAGTCCATTCCACCCGATCATAAGCTTTAGCCATGTCCAACTTTAGGGCCATATACCCCACTTCTGCCTTCCCCGCGTCTTCATGAAGTGGAACACCTCAAAAGTCGCGAGTACATTATCTGTTATCAACCGTCCCGGGACAAAGGCGCTTTGACTCTCCGCTATCAATTTCCAGAACCTGTTCCACACCTTCCCTTGGAAATTAGCTAAAGATCGAGCTTTGTAATGCTGCTATTTATTAACCTTTTTACCTGCAAGATTAAAAAAGTTGTCATTATATTTATGTTTTTAATTATAGAGCTAATTAATAATATTTAACTAACATGTACGTGCCAGCATAAGTGATACAGTTCGATTAATCAATTCATTGTGTATATATAATTGATTGATGATACATACATGCAAACATCTCAGCTAGGATATCTCAGTTACACGCGCATACATCAAATTCAAGCACACCCTAGCTAGACAACCACGAATTAACAACTCAATCATGTTTTTATTTAGCCACACTAATTATGTTATGTCTCACGAATTCTTCCAATATATATAATAAAAATGGATCATTTAATTTGATGGTGATTACATTAAACGTAGAGATGAGGGTTAGCCAAAAGGTACGCCTCCAGCCTCTTGAAAATGCCCGACAACAACTCCTCCGACTTGTTAATCTTCTCCTCATCGAGCTCCACTCCTTCCTTCCCATGGTAATGAGCCGTGTGGGAGCGCAACGACCCACCATCCTCCGTGGGAATCACTTTCCTCTCGTTCACTATCAATTTGATTTTGTCAGCAAACATGTCTCCCTCGAACGTTGTGTACTTGACGTATAACCTGTCATCGTCGACCTCATCTAACCTCTCTTTCACGTATTTGAATGGGAGTCCTGCTTCGTATATTAATTATATGGCAATGCCAGCCAAAATATAACAGGTGAAAAAAGAATCGCATATAAAGCCTTATATATAAATGGCAATGTAATGATCGGGTTGAGGGTGGATATATATCGCACCTGGAGCGAAATTGACTTGTCTAACGAATCCAATTGTTGGGGAAAATCGGGGTAGCTAATCACTCGATCACGTGTGACTCGGATGGATCAGGCTCCACTTACAAATGAGTACTCTTATTATATATTATGTACACAAGTACACCTCTCACAAATACAAGACTCACGTACGCCCCTCGACTCAAGAGACTAACCTCCTCACTCTTTGGTCCACACACTCGCGAGACGCCCTCATGCTCAATCGATCACACCTACTGACCAACCCACACACTCTAGTGTATGATCGAGACTCCCTCATTCTCAATCGATCACACACTAGGACTCACACTCACTAGTATGTGATCGAGACGCCCTCATGCTCGATCAATCACATACTAGGCTACACAACACCTCACATGCTCACACTCATTTGGAGGAGCACTCACCTTGCTCGCTCACTCTCTAACTCACACACCACTAAGCCTATTTATAGGCCATGTCATCTCTTACATGGAGAGTCCTAGAACATCTCTAGAATACTCCAACACCAGAATCATCTCTATCCTTCTAGACTCCTCCATACATTTTCCTAATGTTCTCCAAGCTTCCGGAGAACTCTACATTAGCCTAGGCCCACCTAGACTCTTCAAGGTTCCGGATCCTTCCATAAGGTTCCACACACTTCCGGAGTCTTCCACACTCTTCCATACGTTTCTAGAATATTCAATCACATTCCGGAGACTTCCGCCACATTCCACATTCTTTCGGAACTTTTCACAATTTAGCCAAAAACACATATTCATGTATGTGAAATATGAATTATTGTCTAACAATTCCTCCCTTAATTCATATTTTCACATACCTCCATAGCATTCTCGATCTTCTCTTTCCTTCGCTCATTGATTCCAATGTCGTGGCATCTCCCATCATGACGTGTTCTTCAAAGAAGCAAACATTCCTCTCGATTAGTGTCTTCGTCTGCGCTTGATCAAGCTCCTCCTCATGAACACCTTGCACCCTCTCATCGTGAAGAGCGTCACATATACCCTCTAGCTTCTCACCATCCACTAAGCTAAAGGACCAAACTCTCCACCAATCTCTAAGGTCCCAAACAATGCTTGATCCCGACATGCCTCATGTAAGACGACACCATCCACCACCATCCACCTCGATGACTTAGTAACCTCTCCATCTGTTACTAAGTAGGCATCGTCATCATTAACATCATCAACCACATCATTGTAGGAGCCAATGCCACTTATTCGCAAGGACGTCTCTCTCATCATCATCACGTCCTCCCTCAATAGCGGACATCACACTACATGTGACCCTTCTCCCTACTATGTAGCACACACGTCAATCATCTCCACATGGACGTGCTTGTGCTCTCCATCTCAGGTCACCATGTCTCTCTCAGAATGGCTCCTCCCTCACTCTTGGAGACGAGCTTCTCCTACACTAGAGTGCATGACACATACTCTCCCTCCTTAAGTTGGCCTTCCCATCAAAGAGTGGATTCTCGAACACCTCCGACAAGCCTGATGCCATCACGTCAACACGGAATCCTTCCACCAACAAACGCTACCCCGAATCTTCGACTCCGACGCCCTTCGTAACCTCTCTCTGATACCACTGTTGGGGAAAATCGAGGTAGCTAATCACTCGATCACGTGTGACTCGGATGGATCAGGCTCCACTTACAAATGAGTACTTGTATTATATATTATGTACACAAGTACACCTCTCACAAATACAAGACTCACGTACACCACTCGACTCAAGAGACTAGCCTCACTCTTTGGTCCACATACTCGTGTGATTGAGACGCCCTCATGCTCAATCAATCACACCTACTGACCAACCCACACACTCTAGTGTATGATCGAGACTCCCTCATTCTCAATCGATCACACACTAGGACTCACACTCACTAGTATGTGATCGAGACGCCCTCATGCTCGATCGATCACATACTAGGCTACACAACACCTCACATGCTCACACTCATTTGGAGGAGCACTCACCTTGCTCGCTCACTCTCTAACTCACACATCACTAAGCCTATTTATAGGCCATGCCATCTCTTACATGGAGAGTCCTAGAACATCTCTAGAATACTCCAACACCAGAATCATCTCTATCCTTCTAGACTCCTCCATACATTTTCCTAATGTTCTCCAAGCTTCCGGAGAACTCTACATTAGTCTAGGCCCACCTAGACTCTTCACGGTTCCGGATCCTTCTCTAAGGTTCCACACACTTCCGGAGTCTTCCACACTCTTCCATACGTTTCTAGAATATTCCACCACATTCCGGAGACTTCCGTCACATTCCACATTCTTCCGGAACGTTTCACAATTTAGCCAAAAACACATATTCATGTATGTGAAATATGAATTATTGTCTAACACCAATGATGCCTTGTCGGCCTTGTAGGAGCTCAACGTTGTCGATGAATTCAGGGGCGAGCATGGGGTAGAGAGTGTCAGAGTGGTAGATCAAGGCCTTGAAAACCCTGGCTGGCCCAGCCGAGATTTTAGTCTCTTGTGTGTATGACTCCATTTTTCAATCGATATATATATATATATATGATCAATTGATTAGAAGAAGATCGATGTGTAGCTTAAAAAAAAGATGTGTATAAGCTGTACGTGATAATGCTGATATTTATAGGCATATATTGTATAAGATAATAAAATTGTTAAAATAAAAAAACATCCATATAGAATAAGTATATTTGAAACCTTCATGAATATTGAAATCATCAAATCATTGAAATCATCAAATCAAGGTTACAGTCTCGATCACTATACTAGTGAGTATATTTGAAACCTTCATGAATATTGAAACCTTCATATATCCGTATATTCTTTCAAACATTGACCCTGTCCTAGCTATAAATGACGATTACCGTTACGTCCAAAACATCACGGTAATTGCAATATTGGAACCCAACATTTTAAGCATATAGGATAGGATTTACAAACAACATGAACTCGTTGCTTGAGTTGCAATCTGGCATAGTGCGACCTAGATGCATCTATCTTTTGGCTCCATATTGAATACAATACTTCAAAAACACAAACAAAAACAATAAAATCATCCAGGAAATCGTGTTAAGAATATTCTCATGATTTTTTTTTACAAAGTATACGGGAGATTTTTACTCTCTTTCTATATTCTTACATGAGAAATATCTTTCGGCAGTTTTATAAGAACTCCCAAGAGTCGGCCAGGAGTTTTGAGCTGGATTGAAAAAGCCGTTTTACTCTGTCACTAGTGTAATACATATTCGTGTCATGCATCTAAATTTGTTAGAAGTATTGTTGAATATATATAGATGACATGACTTCAATAGGATTATTAATATATATTTATAATCTATCAATAATCATAATCATTATTTCTAGGACTTTTTAGCTAAGTGTCCACTTTTAACAAGACATTTTGCAAAATGTCCACTTTCATATTCTCTTTTGCAAAATGTCCTAATATGACACAACTTTGATGACACAATATATATATATATATATATATACATAGAGAGGTTAGGTCTAGTGTTAACAACCCTTAATGTGTTTTGTGTTAACAAATCACAACCATAGATTGAGGGAAAATGGAAGGTTGAGATTAATTGTGGATTTTCTTTTTTTTTGCTTAAAAAAACATGGGTCCCACTAATATTGCTCATCACCCTCATAATGTGGTGTGTGTAACCCACTCTCTCCACAACCCACTTTGATTTTGAAAAATGACGTAAATGGAAATTGGTGGACCCATCTTGATTTTTTTTTTTTAAAATTAACTAGTTAATACTCCGATATGGAATCACATGATCGATTAATAATTCACCTGCTCTTTATTTTCAATTAGCAATTAGATTTCGATGAATAACGACGAGTAGTTCCTTATTATCAACGAATAATTCATTATTATTAACGAATAGTGATTCTGAACTTGCCGAATTGTCATAGTCGATAAATTCATGGGAATAAATTTCAAGAAACCTATATCTAATTGCTCCCGTATATATGAATAATTCCTTATTGTCAACGAATAATTACTCTGAATTTGTCGATTATTCGATAAATTCACGAACAATTTATATATGAATAATTCCCGATTATCAACGAATAATTACTCTGAATTTGTCAAATATTTGATAAATTAATGAAAAATTTTATATAGAGTTAGAATTTCAATAAACTCACATTTAATTACCCACATACCTATGAATAATTCATTATTATCAACGAATAGTTACTCTAGACTTGTCGAATAGCAAAAGAGTTGATCAATTTAGCACCTATACGGTAGATTAATAGTAATTATTCGTTAGGTTGAAAGAAAATATAAATGTAATTCTTGATTTACTGCATCTAATTACCCACATACATATGAATAATTTCTTATTATCAACGAATAGTTACTTTGAACTTGTCGAATAGGCGATCAATTCATAAACAATTTTAGACATCATCATAATTTCTATTTATCACCGAATAGTTTCTCTGAACTTGCCGAATAGTCAAAATAACGTTGGACACACAAATTACCTACATCAGCATAATTAACAAACATTGGAATATGACTTCAATAAACCAAAATTATGTAGATGTCAAAAGCAAATCAATAAACAGGTGAGTTTATCACGGGAAGATGTGGGGCTATGTTCGCTTCTCTCTCAATTTCAGTAGCAACAGCATAAAACTCATTCTTACCATCATATACAAAGTTCAGATTCCTCATAACAGTGGAAAAAAAAACAAAGGACGATTCCCTCGAATGCCCAGTGGAAGACGAACCTGGTCACCGTCGACTACCCTCGAACGACCCGTGCTCGACGGTGAACAACACCCCTACCCAAGGTGTTGCACGACTGGACGCCCTCGTTGTAAACCGATGCAGATCCGGATTCGCAGGTTTAGGGTTTGAATCCCGAGTTGCACAACCATATTCCTCGTTGTAAACCGATGCAGATCCGGATTCGCCCGATAGCACTCGTCGTCTCCGTCATCCTCGGCGTGTTGCAGTCATCCCCGTCGTCGATCCCCCTTCCAAATTCTAATCTCTCCTGATCCTCTATTGCCATCGCCTGTCGTCGCTCGGTAGCACTCATCGTCGACCACAGAGAGACACCGCCTCTTCGATTGTCGGTTGAATCGCCGCTGCTATGGGGTGCACCATGGGATCAATTGTCGAATTGGTGAAGAAGATGGCGCCTTCGCCGCCTCCGCCGGCCACCGTCGCATCCACCATCTCCTTGGAGATTCTCATTCTCTCTGTCTAGTGTGGGATGGGGAGTAAGATTGGGTTAGGGTTTTTTATAACACGCGCTTAGGGTGGGATTGGATGGGTTTATTTTTTAATTAATTTACAATTAAGTAAATATATTGAAATAATCTAGGCCATTCATTTCTCTCAAAAAAATGGCCTAGATTTGTTAACACAAAACACATTAAGAGTATATATATATATGTGTGTGTGTGTGTGTGTGTGTGTGTGTGTGTGTGTGTGTGTGTGTGTGTGTGTGTGTGTGTGTGTGTGTGTGTGTGTGTGTGTGTGTATATATATATATATATATATATATATGTATGTATGTATGTATGTATGTATGTATGTATGTATGTATATATGTATGTATATGTATATATGTATGTATATATATGTATATATATTATATAGAGGATAGATCATATGTACTCAGCCCTTAAAGTGTATCATGTGAACAGATCTGGGCCTTTGATTTAGGGAAATCGGATGGCTGAGATTAATCAAATATAATTAATTAATTGTAATTTTATTTAAAATAATAGCCTCCCACATCAATATTAAGCGCGTGTAAACAAACCATGCCCTTTATCTTCATCCTTTTCAACCTCACATTAGACAGAAAGAAAGGGCAAAGGAGGCGATTGAAGAAGGTCAAAGGCGGAGAGCCCAGGCGATTGAAGAAGGTCGAAGGCGGAGAGCCCATGCGATGTGGAGGCGAGGAGGTGATTCGCCGCTGAGGCCAGGCAAAGGCGAGGAGACGAATCGGAGGTGGGAAGTCAAATTGAAGAGCGGCAAGGAGGCGATTCATCCGTCCTCGGCAACCGTCATTGAACCATGCGACCGATTCCTCTACTTCGTAGGCAGATTGCAGGCGGCGACTGGGATTTAAAGGAGGGATCAACCCTCCTATTGCTGCTCTTCGGTGGTTCTAACCCTTCTGTTGCTACTCCCCCATCGTCATCCGTTAGCCATCGATCCCTTCAAATCGCCGCCGGGAATCAATCTAAGTCCGAAGATGTGGGATGTGAAGCGAGCCAGCAACTTAAGTAGAGGTTCGATCCCTTCAAATCGTCATTGCCTTCTTCGCTTTGATTCAAATTCAAGTATACAACTTCGTTGATTTCGTTCCCAAATGATTCGAGGTTCGCTCAATTGAAATTGAAATCAAGAGGGCTTTAATTACAATACTTGTCCTCGTTGATTTTGTTCCCAATTAAGGCTTGGTTATTTTCTTGAATGAATCGGGTTTTTTTTCCCGATGTTGGTGGAATTACTGGGGATTTTTTTGAGCGAAATTGAGTGATTGGGGATTTTTTCTTGATCAAAATTGAGTGACTATGGAGTTTTTGTTTCTCCTCTTGACCGAATTGGGTGTTTTTGATTATGTTCTTGATCGAAATTGAGTGACTGGCCAGGGATTTTTTTGTGCAATTTGGTGACAACTAGGGCTCCGATCGACTAGTAAACACCAATCAGATGTATATTGGTTGGCTGGGGATTTTCATTTTCATTTTCAACAAACTACCTAGTCACTCAATTTCAATCGGTGTTTTTGTGTTTACAGTCGCCATTCTATTGCTCCTTGTTTCTTTCTTCTAGTTCTGCGACTTTTCTTTCAATTTATCGCTTATTTATTGTTTGTGATTGGG
The DNA here is from genome assembly GCA_037127255.1 of Persicaria tinctoria. Lineage (NCBI taxonomy): Eukaryota > Viridiplantae > Streptophyta > Magnoliopsida > Caryophyllales > Polygonaceae > Persicaria > Persicaria tinctoria. The sequence continues at coordinate 45,755,522 of JBANSL010000012.1, forward strand.
AATGATGAACTGTTGGCGATTCTTTTGAAAACCCCAATCTCACTTGTATTACGTTGGTAGTTCGTTTAAGATCTTATATGCGAAACCTTATTTAGGATTGTAAGATGTTTATATGTTTTCTTGTAGATTAGACAGTGGGCGGCGGTGGTGGTGGGAAACACCGATCAAATGCGGCAACAAAGAGGATAGTAGACCACCGAGCAGCTGATCATTGAATTAAATGGGTGAATTTGGACCTAATTAGTAGTGATGAAATGTTGATTATTGATTATTCATGAAATTGGTTCATTATTCGATGAGAAAGGAAAAGTTATTCGTATGTATATGGTAAATTAGATGGAGTACGTTTGTTTAAATACACTTATACCGTCGAATAATCATGTGATACCATCGAATAATCATGTGATACCATCGAATAATCATGCGATACCAACGATTAATCTTTAGGCCATCGAATAATCAAGCTATGCCATCGAATAATCAAGTGATACGATCGCATAATCAAGCGATACCATCGAATAGCCGATTAGAAAAATCAATTGATGCCATCGCATAATTCATCTATACCATTGCATAATCCGTTGATACGATCAAATAATTCAGTGATACCATCGATTCATGGTGCTAGCCGATTAGAAAAATCCATCGATACCATCGCATAATCTATTGATACGATCGAATAATCCAACGATACTGTCGAATAATTTACAGGAAGATAAAAATGGCCTTGTACACGCGCCCCAATGCAGAAGGTGAGAAAGAAAACTGGTGGGACCCCCTGATTTTTAATTAAAGAAAAAATGTTAAATTGACTATTAATCTCAGCCACCCATTTCAATCAATCAACGCCCAGTATGTGTTCTCATGATACACAATAAGCAATGAGTACCCCTGAACCATTCTCTATGTGTGTGTGTGTGTGTGTGTGTGTGTGTGTGTGTGTCTATATATATATATATATATATATATATATATATATATATATATATATATATATATATATATATATATATATATATATATATATATATATATATATATATATATATATATATATATATATATATATATATATATATATATATATATATATATATATATATATATGTATATGTATACATATATATACATACATGTATCCCCTTACGCGTGATCTTGCTCCGCGACGGGCATCCTGTTGTAGAGCTAGCATCCCGGATTGTAGATTTTATTTAGGCCCCTTACGCGTGATCTTGCTCCGCGTCGGGCATCCGGTCGTAGAGCTGGCCTCCCGGATTGTAGATTTTATTTAGGCCTCTTATGCGTGAACTTGCTCCGCGTCGGGCATCCGGTCGTAGAGCTGGCCTCCCGGATTGTAGATTTTATTTAGTCTCCTTACGCGTGATATTGCTCCGCGTTGGGCATCCGGTCGTAGAGCTAGCCTCCCCGATTGTAAATTTTATTAAGTCCAATTACGTGTGATCTTGCTCCGCGTCGGGCATCCGGTCGTAGAGATGGCCTCCCGGATCGGAGTTTATATTAAGTCCCTAGGATGCTGGAGCTTGGCTCCGCGTCGGGCCTCCGATCGAATCTGCATTCTCGGAGATGATATTTTATATTAAGTCCTAAGACGCTGGAGCTTGGCTCCGCGTCGGGCCTCCGATCGTAGAGCTGGCCTCCCGGATTGTAGATTTTATTTAGGCCTCTTATGCGTGAACTTGCTCTGCGTCGGGCATCCGGTCGTAGAGCTGGCCTCCCGGATTGTAGATTTTATTTAGTGCCCTTACGCGTGATATTGCTCTGCGTTGGGCATCCGGTCCTAGAGCTAGCCTCCCGGATTGTAAATTTTATTAAGTCCAATTACGTGTGATCTTGCTCCGCGTCGGGCATCCGGTCGTAGAGCTGGCCTCCCGGATCGGAGTTTATATTAAGTCCCTAGGATGCTGGAGCTTGGCTCCACGTCGGGCCTCCGATCGAATCTGCATTCTCGGAGATGATATTTTATATTACGTCCTACGATGCTGGAGCTTGGCTCCGCGTCGGGCCTCCGATCGAATCTGCATTCTCGGAGATGATATTTTATATTAAGTCCTAGGACGCTGGAGCTTGGCTCCGTGCCGGGCCTCCGATCGAATATGGATTCTTGGAGATGATATTGTATATTAAGTCCTAGGACGCTGGAGCTTGGCTCCGCGTCGGGCCTCTGATCGAATCTGCATTCTCGGAGATGATGTTTTATATTAAGTCCTAGGACGCTGGAGCTTGGCTCCGCGTCGGGCCTCCGATCGAATCTGCATTCTCGGAGATGATGTTTTATATTAAGTCCTAGGACGCTGGAGATTGGCTCCGCGTCGGGCCTCCGATCGAATCTGTATTCTCGGAGATGATATTTTATATTAAGTCCTAGGACGCTGGAGCTTGGCTCTGCGTCGGGCCTCCGATCGAATCTGCATTCTCGGAGATGATATTTTATATTAAGTCCTAGGACGCTGGAGCTTGGCTCCGCGTCGGGCCTCCGATCGAATCTGCATTCTCGGAGATGATATTTTATATTAAGTCCTTGGACGCTGGAGCTTGGCTCCGCGTCGGGCCTCCGATCGAATCTGCATTCTCGTAGGTGATATTATATACTAAGTCCTAGGACCCTGGAGCTTGGCTCCGCGTCGGGCCTCCGATCGAATCTGCATTCTCGAAGATGATATTTTATATTAAATCCTAGGACGCTGGAGCTTGGCTCCACGTCGGGCCTCCGATCGAATCTGCATTCTCGGAGATGATATTTTATATTAAGTCCTAGGACGCTGGAGCTTGGCTCCGCGTCGGGCCTCCGATCGAATCTGCATTCTCGGAGATGATATTTTATATATGTATATATACATATATATGTGTATATATACATATATATGTGTATATATACATATATATGTGTCTATATACATATATACGTGTATATATATGTACATATACATATATATGTACATATATATGTATATGTACATATATATGTATATGTACATATATATGTATATGTACATATATATACATACATATATGTATATATATATATACATATATATATATATATACACATGTGTACATATATATACATACATGTGTACATACATATATATATATATATATATATATATATATATATACACACACACACACACACATACATACATGTATATATTGTAACGGCCCGAGATTATGATTTCCGAGTTACGTTTCGAGGGATGAAACCCCTCGTTAGGACCTTGTGCCCCGAGTACAGGTTGAAGATTTCATACCCAAATGCGAAGGGACCGTTGGAATCTCCGGGGAAGTCCCCTGTACCTGTCGTAAGTCTAAGCGTGGAAATCAGTAGTCATGCAAATATCGAAAACAAGTGTAATACAAGAGGGTGCCACGGCAGAGCCGGGTCAAAACGGAGTCTAAAGTGTAAATCCAAAAACATAATCTGAGTCTGGTGAAGTCGATAACTCCAGCGCTCACTCTCCACCGAACAAAATGACCCGCGCAATAAGCAAACAGCACCGATAGGATGAACATAAATAATACCTAAAAAAATTGATATGGGGCGGGATCGGATCGATGCCCACTTTAGCTCTGCATCACAACCCTAAGCACACATATACGCTATACCTAACAAAGATGCTTCTAGATGCATGGCGGAATATTAACACACTAACATGCTCCTAAGATCAAGTACATAATAATAATAATAAGGCCTTAGCACAGAATACCAAGTGGTATATCCCTCTCCTACCTCCACCCCCTTCCGATAGGGCGGAGACTGGCTAACTCGTGAATGCATTCCATCATAATTGGGCGACATGCATGCCTAACCCGCTCCATAATAAAGCCCGCATGCATCTCATAATATAAGGAAGTGCATGACTCGATTGACTCGGGACGGGACCCGATGAGACTAGGTCGTCCTATAACCCTAGCAATGACTCTAGTTACTTCACAGATAACGGCCGTTCTGTTTACATACACATAAAGAAATAGAATGCTCAACAGTCGATGCAACCTAGCATGGTACTATTACATGACATGCTGTTCATGAATGCAAGCACCTAGTATATCATGCACCTAAAGCAGGGAATAGCTCTATTCAATCTGAGTAAGCTCCGAAGAGACTTACCTGGTACCGCAGAACAGCAAAAAGCAATCAACCAGGCAATATGAAATCTGGCACATCACAGATGGTCACCTAACAAGTATAAGCACATAAATGAGTCTATCTCTAACGCACACAAGCATAGAATTATCACACACACGACTTCACAACTTAACACAATAACCGTCACATCATCATTTTCATCATCTTAACTTTATCTCGTAACATATTCATTATAATTCTCCAATTCATCAAATTAAGATAATTCCAATTCATACTTAGCCAATTTGCATGCTATCATCTCACAAACTTACTTAGCATGTAATTGTATATCCTCATCATAATCATCTAACATTTAACCTCGCATAATAAATCACCACAATATTATATTTTTAATCTCAACACAACATTTTATATTTTAATCTCAATAATATTACGTAATATTTCTAACACCATTTTCTTTTAACATCTTTATAAAATATTTATAAAATCCCAACCATATTCATTTAATCAAAACATCCCTTTTAAAATTACCAAAACTCACCCTTACTTTATTTTAATAAAATCAGCCCTCAAGCCTCAAGGAATCACCCAAAACCGACATACTTTTTCTAAAATTACCAAACCATCCCACTCCTTTTATATAAATCCCCAAATCGAACACTCTTTTCTTAAGCCCAAAAATTGAATGGAAAGAAGTAAAACATGCCCAATCCTTGCTCTCTCATTTTGAAGGTGAAACTCGGCCCAACCAAATTAGGCTCAAAGGAATTGTCTCTTTGAAAGAAAAATCAGGCCCACAAGAAACCTTCCATTCTATTTCTTTCATTTGAAACAACGTGGAAAGAAAGAAAAAAAAAGGGGAGTGGGGCCAGGTGAGGTGGCGGCTGATGTGGCAATTAAAAGGGGGGTCCACATCCCCTCTTCTTCTTCCCAGATCTGCCGAATGAAAGGAGGGAGCACAGAGCTTCCACTCGTGCCGGAAAACCGAAGAAAGGGAGGGGGAAGGGAAGGTCGGCAGCTGTGGTGGAGCTGGGCTCCGGCCACCCGGCCTCGCCGGCCACCCCGACAGACACGCACGAGACAAGAAGGAAGGGGAGAAGAAGGAAGGGAGAAGGCTCACCAAGGGCATTCGATGCCGGAAGCGGAGCTTCGAGAGGCTGTCTCCGGGCGCGCCGGGGCTGTTTCTTCGAGAAAGAAGCCTGGTAGAGGTGCGGGGTGTTAAAGGCGGAGCCTTTGGCTGACAAAGGGTGAAAGAGGAGAGGACGAGAGGGATCGAATCTTACCGGAGTGAAACGGAAAACCGGGGAGGGAAAGAAGAGCTCGGCATCGGCGGTGGCTCCGGGGCTGATTCGGGAGGCTCTGCTGCTGCTGCTGGCGGCGTCGGCTCGGCCTAACGGGGTTGCTGCTCTGGCTCGAGAGGAAGGAGGTTGGAGGAGGAAGGGGAGGGTGGAATGGAGGAGCTAAGAGCTCCCTGTTCTCGGCAACCAATTGGGAGGAAAGGCAACCTGTGTTTGGCTTTGTGTTTGTGTGAAAAGATGTGTTCAAGTTTCAGAATTTATGGACAAATCTTTGGGTTTCCTTGAGTTCTTGATTGCACCCATTGGACAAAGCATGGAACCCCCATTTCCATTGTTGGTAAGTCAAGCAAGTAAGAAAAAGAGTGTAGGTGTGTTGGGTTAATTTGGGAAAATTGAAAGAGATGGGGAAATTTAAAATTAAACCTCAAATTGAGGGATCCAAGGTTGAATTTGGATAAGGATGTGAGAAAGATGACGGAATTGAGGTATCGTGTCGGGAATTTAAATTTCCGCCGATTGGTCATTCAAATCTCGAAATGAAAGACGGATTCGATCTTTAAATAAAAAAATTTGGGTTGGAATTTTTTTTAAATTCATTTTGATTTTCTTTTTCCGAAAATTAATATTTTAAAAATCCGAGCCTTTACATATATATATAGAGAGAGAGGTTGGGTCATGTGTTTACATCCCTTATTGTGTTTTGTATTAACAAATCTCGGCCACTGATTTAATGAAATGGGTGGCTGAGATTATTTAGCAATTTGATTTTTTTTCTTTAATTAAAATCAATGGGACCCACCTCTTTCCTTGCCCACTTGCTGAGTTACGTGCGCATGCGTCTCTTTTTTTTGTGGTGTTACGTTTTTTGGTGGGGTAATGTTTTTTTGTGGTGCACTGTTAGAACTATTCGATAAGGTGATATTAATTATTCGCTAACTTATACTTATTATTCGTGTGTAAAGAGGAGTTATTTTTTAGATAATAACAAAAGGGTTGGTAAATTTTGCAACTATTCGCTAGGTTAATAGTAAATATTCGCTAAATTGATCGTTATTATTCGTCTGTAAAGAGGAGTTATCATTTAGATAATAGCAAAAGAGTTGGTCAATTTTACAATTATTCGCTAGGTTAATAGTAAATATTCGCTAAATTGATTGTTATTATTCATCTTGGAAAGAGGAGTTATCATTTAGATAATTTTAGAAAAAAGCAAAAAGGTTGGTCAATTTTACAATTATTCGCTAGGTTAATAGTAAATATTCGCTAAATTGATCGTTATTATTCGTGGGTAAAGAGAATAACAAAAGGACTATTCGTTCTGTTAATAGTAATTATTCGCTAAATTGATCGTTATTATTCGTCTGTAAATAGGAGTTATCGTTTATTACCTACACCGATCGACTAGATTCAACAAGTTTCATCAGTATCAACGTACTGGAGTTAATACAAATTAAAAACAAATTGCAAGAGCTCATCCATTAATCCATAATCTGTGAAAGATGAAGTTAATCCACTATGTCAAAGTCACTATGCATACAGATTAAAATCCAAGGCTTACTTAAATTCAAAGGTCATCATCGCCAACATGAGTCATCGTCACCACCGAAGGTCATCACCGTAAATAGGCTTACTGACGAATACTCTGTAAAATCGAAGGCAGGCATCTAATTAACCAAATCGCCGACGCCGTCATCGCCAAACTAGCTCCACCATCATCCTCCTTCAAATCGATGCCGCCTCTTCGCCATCGCCATCGCTGCTTCGCCATCACCTCTTCGCTGCTTCGCCATCTCCATAGCTGTCGCTCGTTGTCGAAACCCTCATCGCACCGGATCCTGGCGTGGGAGAGGAGAGGGAGATGGTTATAGCGGCGGCGGTTTTCGAGGATGATGATTGCAGCAGCGGCGGTTTCCGACGATGTGCAATTGTTCCTCGGCGGCGGTTTCTCTCGATCTCTTCTTCCTCCCGGAGATTTGCGATTGCTCCGCGGATGGCGTCACCTAGGGCTCCGGCTATGACGATGCTAGCCATCGGCTACCTCAAATCCAATCTAATTGAGATTGGAGTGGATTGGGTTGGAGATTTATGGGAAGAATATGGATGAGAGATGGGTTAGGGTTTTTTTTCAAAACACACACGCTTGTTATAACGTGGGTGTTGATTTGGTATGGGTCCCACGTCACCTTAATTAAAAAAATCAGTAAATTCGTTTAATCTCCACCCTTGATTCATCTCTAATCAATGTTCAGGATTTGTTAACACTGAACACCGTAAGAGTTGTTAACATTTGATCATACTATATATATATATATAGAATAGCTTTCCAGTGAGTACACCCCTTACCATGAAACGGGGGGACAAATCTCAACTCTTGGATCTAAAAAATAAAGGGCTAGGATTAACTTTGAAAAACAAACTGTTTAACCGTAAAACTACCTAGTATTCATATTTAATGTTAAATATGAATACTAGTTGGTTACACGTTTACTGATATTTTACATGGAACCACTAAGCTCTAAATATGAATATTTAATAATTTATATATGAATAATTATATAATAAAATATGAATATTAACACAATCTGGGAATAATAGTTTTTGGTTACCTGCTTTAAGCGGTTAACATCCTAGCATTCATATTTAACGCTAAATATGAATACTAGGTAGTTACACGCTTAAACAAGAATTTTTAAAACCAATCCAGACCATTGATTTTCTTTCATCCAAGGACCTAGATTTGTCCCCCCGTTTCATGGTAAGGGGTGTACTCACCGGAAAATTCCCATATATATATATATATATATATATATATATATATATATATATATATATATATATATATATATAGGCCGTAACGACAGATTGGTATATTTAAAGATAAGAGAGACAAAAAGGTATATAAAAAGTGGTTCCGAGGACAGATAACCCCTTTTCCTTTGTCAAGGTTGGTTCACCCATTATAATTCGGTTTTTAAAAAATAATTTTCAACCGATTTTTTGTCAAACCCATAACACAAATTAAACCCATACCACAAATTAAACTAAACCTAGACCATTCTCCCACAAATTAAACCCATACCAAATCTCTGTACGATGACTTCGGCAATGGCGATGGGCGAACTCGATGAAGATGGACTCGATGATGATCAAGTGTATCAGCAAGGCATATGTCAAAGGTGAGTTATCTGATGAAGGTCGGAAATTTCAAATTCTGTTTATTCTATTTGGTTCTTTGTCTTCTGTTTGAATAGTTAGGGTCTAATACTTTGATGATTTAGGGGTTTTCAGTAAAAAAATTAGACGTGTTATGAATTCAATTATATATGTACTTGTAGAACATTGATGGATCAAACAACACAATGTGTGAGAAGAAAGTTGACCCCAAGGAGGCGGGAGAGGGCTGATATGGAGCCTTCATCCCTAGGACAAAATGACTGTAATGGCACAGTAGAAGATGAAGTTATAAATGGTAGAAGGAAGGATAAAGGGAAAGAGAAAGTGCTGGAGGATGATAATGAAGAACCATTTTTTGAAGGTGATTTGGAAGATGGAGTCGAGGGTTATGATTTATGTGAGGAAGACAATGATGGTGCCGATTCCGATAACTCAATCGAGTGTGGTGATCAGTTCATACAGGAACTGCAATATGATGCCGATGAACTGATACATATTAGAGAATTGAATATAAATTTGAGGAGGGTACAAAAGAATTCGGTTGAACCAGTGCCTGCAAGTCAAATCTCTTGGGTTGATCCATTGGCTCGATGTGAAAATCATGAAGATGGTATGTTGTCTTTCCCTTATAATATTCTGTTTTTTAACATAATAAACTCGTATTTATATTAGTTTTATGTTTAAATAGGTGGCATGCATGATTCTTTGGTATTGGATAGTGAGAAACAACCCATAACAGATGCACCATATGAGGGGAAAAGTGTGCCATCAAGCAAGTGGCCATCATACTGGACAACTTATGAAGGTGGTTATTATTCAGATCAGAGGTATACAGATGATGAGGGACCTATTAACGAAGATGAGGATGAAGAATCTCAAGTTGATCATGTGGTGGTGAGGACTAAGAAAGGAAAAAGGAAGGTGGATTATCCATTTTTCAATGAGAAGACGGATATGAGAAATGTCTACTTTGAAGTGGGCTTGAGGTTTGTATCTCAGAAGGTCTTGAAAGAGGTAATTTTGTGGTACAGCATTCAGAAAAAGAAGGACATCAGATACATAAAAAATGATAAGAAAAGGATTCATGTCGGTTGTCATGGTTGTAGATGGGAGATGTCTGCTGGGAGGGATCTTGAGCACATGGATGCATGGCAAATTAAGGCGTATCATGGAGAACATAGATGTGCGAGAACCTTTAGAAATAAATTGATTACTGAAAATTGGATTGCTGAACAATTCCTTGATAAAGTATTGAGGAATCCTAAGATGACTTCAAGAGAGATCAAGGAAGATATAAGGAGCAAGTATGATATCTTAGTCCACACTAAGATGTGCTTGAGAGCTAAAAATAATGCTCTCTCTGCAGTGACTAATCTGATGAAGCGCCAGTATGGAATTCTGAAGCCATATCTTCGGGAGCTATGTAAGGCAAATCCTGGCACTAGATGTGTATTGAAGACTGTGGAAGCTCCTCCAGGTCAACCAGCTGTCTTCTTGAAATTCTATGTTTGTTATGATGCATTGAAGAAAGGCTTTGTTGAGACTTGTAGACCAATAATCGGTGTTGACGGTTGCTTCCTTAAGCATGCTTGCGGAGGACAGCTTTTATGTGCAGTCGGTCGTGATGGAAACAATCATATGTATCCTATCGCATGGGCGGTAGTAGTGGTGGAGAATAGAATCACTTGGGAGTGGTTTCTCAAACTTGTAGGAGAAGATTTGAATATGGGATTCGGTGATGGTTGGACTGTAATTTCGGATCAACAAAAGGTGAGTGACAAATCTTATATCTTTTGCATAGCTCTTCATTTATTTCAATTATTGTTGACATTTATTTACTTGTATAATTACAGGGACTAGTGCAGGCAATTCATGCATTATGGCCAAATATTGAACATAGACAATGTGCTAGACACATTCTGTCTAATTGGAGAAAGGTGCACAAGGGTAGGGAGCTTGAGCGACAATTTTGGAAGTGTGTTAAAGCTACAACAATGGGCCAGTTTCATGCAGAGGTTACTGATTTGAAGAACTTGTCGAAAGATGCTTATGATGCTTTCATGAGTCGGGATCCCAATACCTTTTGCAAGTCCCATTTCAAGACTCATAGCAATTGTGATGTTGTAGACAACAACATGGCAGAAACTTTCAACTCGTTCATCCTTTTAGCAAGGTACAAGCCAATAGTTTCCATGTTAGAGGACATACGACTTGCTTTAATGGATAGAATGAAGCAAAAGAAAGAGGAGGCTTCCAAGTTTGTGGCTGGTGTTGCTCCTAGAATTAGCGAGAAGTTGGAGGAGGCATATGATGAGCAAAGACACTGTGACTGCAGATGGAATGGAGGAGATACTCAAACTGGCTTTGAGGTTTTGCATAAAGGTATTAGTCATGCTGTTGACTTAGAGAAAAAAACTTGTTCATGTAGAGTATGGGAGTTAACTGGTGTACCATGTTGTCATGCAATGAGTGCAATTTTGTACATGAACAAAAAACCAGAAGACTACCTAGCTGCATGGTATAAGGTGGAGACTTACACTCAAACGTATTCAAGATTGTTGCAACCAGTCCCTGGTAGTATATTTTGGGATGCAGATGATGGAGTAGGAATGGTGTTACCTCCAAACGTTGAAAGAAGAAGGCACGGTAGAAGAAAGACCAATAGGAGAAGGGATGCAGATGAGCCAAAGAAGAAAACTACTTACTGTAGAAATGGACTGCCCACAAAATGCAGTAATTGTGGCAATGCAGATCATGATAAACGAAAATGTCAAGTTCCACAAAGAGAGGTATACTAAAAGGGGGCAAATTTAATCTTCAATCGATTGATTTATATTTCACTTGTGAAAATTTACTCTCCCTATTCTATTGTGCTTATAGGTGAACCAATGCTCGATGGAGCATGGAGCAAAAAAGCGAGGTCGACCAAAAGGGAGTAAAAATCGAATTGGAAGAGATGATAGCTCAACTCCAGCTCAATATATTGCTAGTTTGAAGAAATCAAAGGCTTCAACTAAGACATTTGAGACAACGAGTCTAGATCCCCAATCTGATCCACATTCTAGTGCTTGGCTATCTTCAGGTATATAAGAAAATAACGCAGCTGTTGATGGTTACCTTAAACTTAGACTAACGTGAAAAATATCTTATAGTGACAACTAAAGCCAATCAAAGGGGAAGAGGTAAAGGAAGGACATTTACAAGAGGAAGATCACTTGCATCAGGTGGCAGAGGGAGAGGGAGAGCAACTGGAGGGATCGGCATAAGCTATGGGGACAATGGGCAGATTATCTATAGTGCCACATCGCATCGCCCTGGCATTGTTATTCGAGAGCCACAATCTCAACCATAGAGATGTATCACATCAGAAAACATGGATCTTATTTTGTTTGCTTGCTAGTAAACATATTCAGTAGGAACATGTGTTTGGGTTGTCTTTTGCATATGCCTGGAAGGGTTGTCTTTTGCTTACAACTAAACTTTGGGGGCACTTTCTACTGGCTGAGTTTTTTGCTCTCATAATTCCATATTACAGTGTGTACATACCAATTGTTTTTTTGCTGTCATAGATGCTCTATTGCAAGACCAAAAAATTGCTTTTATTTTTGGTAGTGTAGCAACCTCTTTATTTTTGCTGTCATATGACAGCAACACTTATTCCAAATGAAAGCAAAAAAAAAATTATATTGCAGCAAAACCTCTCACAGGAAAAAAAATTATTTTGTGTTATGGGTTTAATCTGGGAGGTGGGAACGGTTTAGGGGTTTAGTTTAATTTGTGGTATGGGTTTAATTTGTGTTATGGGTTTAACATAAAACCGGTTGAAAATTATTTTTTAAAAACCGAATTATAATGAGTGAACCAACCTTGACAAAGAAAAAGGGGTTATCTGTCCTCGAAACCACTTTTTATATACCTTTTTGTCTCTCTTGTCTTTAAATATACCAATCTGTCTCAAGGGGGTATTTAAATATACCAATTTGTCTTTACGGCCTATATATATATATATATATATATATATATATATATATATATATATATATATATATATATATATATACACACACACACATATACATATAGAGAAGCTTTAAAATGTAAAAACTCCTTAACGTGTAAAATTTATTTTTTTAATGAATTACAACACGCGCGCTCAACAGTGGCTTCTCTCTCGGCCTCCCGCTGCCCCGCACCCACCCTGTCGAGCCACCTCCAGCCCCACGTCGAGCCACCTCCGGCCACCACCGCCTAGCCGTGCTCGATCCAACCCCTGGGCGCACCCCCCGAGCCCTGACTTGGCTTGGTTCGAGCCCAGACGCGCCCACACTGCCCAGTCGAAGGCTCACGTCGTATCTTCGCTCGTCGGCCTCCCACGCCACCCACGAGCCACCTCCGGCCACCAGCCCCCACCAGCTCGAACCCCTCGGTGCTTTTGGCTCGGAATACCTTCGAAATCCCGATTTTGCTCCTTGTTTCAACTTGAATTTGGTATGATTTCTAACCCTAAACTTGTTTATTACATCTATTTAGATTGTTTGAATGATTTAGGTTGAGATTGAAAACTTAGGGTTTGATTTAGGAGCGGAAATTGGGGCTTTTTGCCAAAAGCCAAATTGATTGAAATTGATGATATGGTTGTGTTGTTGGGTTGATTTTGAGCTAATTTCATGTTCATATCATTGTCAAATGGTTTATGGATCATGAGCTAATTGAATTTTAGAATTTTAGATTGCGATATGTTTTAGAATTTGGGGCTTTTTGCCAAAAGCCAAATTGATTGAAATTGACGATATGGTTGTGTTTTTGGGTTGATTTTGAGCTAATTTCATGTTCATATCATTGTCAAATTGTTTATGGATCATGAGCTAATTGAATTTTAGAATTTTAGATTGCGATATGTTTTAGAATTTGGGGCTTTTTGCCAAAAGCAAAATTGACTTAAATTGATGATATGGTTGTGTTGTTGGGTTGATTTGGAGCTAATTTCATGTTCATAGCATTGTCAAATTGTTTATGGATCATGATCTAATTGAATTTTGAAATTTTATATTGCGATATGCTTTAGAATTTGGGGTTTTTTGTCAACGGCTAAATTGACTGAAATTGATGATATGGTTGTGTTGTTGGCTTGATTTGGAGCTAATTTCATGTTTATAGCATTGTCAAATTGTTTGTGAATCATGAGTTAATTGCATTTTAGAATTTTATTGCAATATGCTTTAGGTCAATTAGGTTCTTCTATTTTAGCATAACAATCATAATTTAGCCTATTAGCTCAATTGGTAGAGCAATGTGCGTTTGCACATTGCTCTACCAATTGAGCGCAACAATCGCAAATTGTTACTCATGCACATTATAATCTAAGTTATGGACTTTTTAACCTTAATTATGCACATTTTAATCTTATTTATGCACTTTAATTTTAAAAGATTATACGTAAAAAAATCGATTTCAAACGTACATCTATCAACCTAAATTATCCGAGAGGTGAACGCAAACTCTCAAAAGTAAAAAAAAAAAACAAAATTAAAACATCGATTTCAAAAGCACATCTTTTGTCTTATTACTGCACATTATGATCTTACATTTGCACAATTGTCTTCTAAATCTGCACAATTGTATCTTACTTTTGCACAATTGTAGTTTAAATTTGCACAATTGTATCCTACTTTTGCACACTTGTATTCTAAATTTGCACATTACAATTTTATTTTCACACTTTATGTTCTTATATTTGCACTTTAAAGTTGCACAAATCCACTTTACAGTTGCACAAATGCACTTCACAGTTGCACAAAAGGTATCGAAAACGGGAAAAAGTGCATTTACCCATAAAATTAGACATATTTACCAATTTACCCATAAATTAAACATATTTCAATTATAAATTTTTATAATTGAAATGGGCACATTTACCTATTTACCCCATAATGAATTATTTGTCTGCACAAAATAAACTTATATTTGCACAATAAGATGTTATATGTGCACAAAAGCAAGTTATACTTGCACAGCAGAAAATGTTAACACTAAAAAAAATTCAGGGACCAAAAAAAATTTAAAAAAAAAAAAAAAAAAACTGGTCCAAGAAGGGGGGGCACACGCATGGGCAAGGGGCAGACATTCTACTATTTAAATTAGGCCCATTAGTAATTAAATTAGGCCCATTAGCTAATTTTACGCGATAAGCAAATTTTACACGTTAAGGAGTTTTTACATTTGAAGTAAACCCTATATATATATATATATATATATATATATATATATATATATATATATATATATATATATATATATTTAGGGTTGGGTTCAGGTGCAAAGGTCACCAAAAGTGAGAAGGAAAGAAACAATTTGATTGGTCCATATAAATAAAAATAATATGAAAAAATAGGCTATTGGGCCTTTTTCCCCACGTGGCCCGCGTCAATTTTCTGCATAGAAATTGTAAACCACTCGCATAGCCTTCCCCCTTTACACGTGTCCCACACGCGCGTTGAAATTAACCTCAAAAAA